>JAQFVV010000616.1:0-329149 GCA_028023455.1 Epiperipatus broadwayi
TAAATACCCAGAAGTTTTTATCCTTAGAGAACTTCTGGGGTATGGCTGTAACATTCCTGTTGCCTTCATTTATTTTAACTCCTTATTTTGGAACTAACAAAATTTTATTAATGGTGATATTACAAATAATTCTAAATTTCTGAAGCTATTTTATTCAGACTCTTATGTTTTCTTGCATTTCTAGTTACAATTTTGCATATGTAAATGCTTCAACTGTTGGAAACTTGATTGCTAATTGGTTTTATACATACAGGAATTTGATGTGCCCATTTGATCAATCTACAATATTTGGATTATATAACTGTTTTCTTGATAACTAAAGAAGACACTAAATATTTTCTGTTTAAATACTTGCCTTACTAAGAATGAAATAAAATTCTTTCCAGGATCCAGTTAACATTCATTTAAAGAATTCATAGCATTTCCTATCCTGCCCCTTTTTACTGCCAATTCATAAAGCTGAGAAGTCAGATCTTATGAATAAAGAAGGTTTTACCAGTTTATTGAAACCTTATAGAAATGATTTTCTATCTAAAATAATAGTCTTTAGTCATCTCATCTATATAACTTCTTAATCTTCACAAATATTCTGATGTTTTTTTTTCAACTTTTTTTAAACATGCTAATCAAAATAAATTTGAATTCAGATTAATATTTTTTTTATCTTGACTATAGCAGCTATCATGGTTTTGATTTTTTTTATAGAACCTCAATCTTTTCGTTTTGTAATGAGTATGATTGGCTGATATTTTCAGATAGATCTTTGTGTTAACTAGGAATTTACTTTATGGTATTGTACTTTTTATCTATCACCCCCTTTTCTACCATTTCCAGTCTATTTTTTATGTTAATACAGAGTATTTTAACTTTTTACATCAGCTGTTATTCTCATATCTCTATTGAAAATTCTATTCATTATTTGGTGCTATCCATGGCTGATGATGTTTACTGGAAATTTTATATCCACCCATGTTTAGTATTCATTTTTATGACACTTTTTACATTTCCATTTTTATTTTAAATAATATTGTACCCTAGACTGAATATGAGCTTTAGTTCTTAGTTAGGTCATACTTAGCATTTTATTTAATTCTTTTTTTCTCATATCTATCAATCATCCATTTTATTTACCTTCTAACATTTTTATTTTTACTTTTTGGACACTTATTAATATTATCCTTAAGTTATTTTATAATAAATAATTCTGGATTGAATCAGCTTCAGGTTATATATTTAATTCTATTTTGTCATGTGGAAACATTTCTTTTATTTGTTTCATTTCCCTTTTCCAATCATTCTGTGTTTTTTCTTACAGTCTCTATTCAGTTAGATACCTTCCTTTACAAAGTTTTTAATTTTTTTTTTATGAGCATGTCCATCTCCGGTGTCTTGCTTTCTAGTTATTGATAATCATTTTTTATTTGTTTTTTAATGTTGCCACTTATTATTTTTAATTTCTGTCTGCTATGGTTTCTAATATTTTTTGGCTCTTTTTTATCTTACTATTGTTAGCTAATCTTGTTGATTGTTATTACTAGCTGTTCTTCATATCTTCTAAACTTGCCACATCTCTTTTTATCTATTGTAGTATTTCTAAGATCATACATATATTGATTAAATTATGGTTACATTCCTTAATGTAACCATTTCATAATCACTAGGCTCTAATTGTTTTGTCTGTTCATATATTGCTACATTTAATTTGTCATATTATTGTCACAGAAATTCTTCCAATGCTGGCTTCTATAAAATATGATTTTCTCTTGGTATGGTCTTTGTCTCCAGTATTATTTGTAGATTTCTATCTATCCAATATGATCTTCTTCAATTAACAGTATACTTTTTATGTTATTACAATCCTTAAAAGACCATCAATATATTCTTATTACCTAACACTTATGCTAATTCACTAAGATTTGCAGTATGTAGGTCATCTTTGTGTCATCTATTTTGGAGTCATTTTCATGCTTTTATTTTTAAAAAATAACTTCCTTTATTTTACAATAAAAATGTACATTTTCACAATTTTAATAACTTCAAAAATGAAACTTCCCATCTTACAAGTAACTTTAAAAATAAATTAAAAATAGTAATCAAGCATTAAATATATAATCAGATCAAAAAAAAATTTTTTTTGGGGCCTTTAGATTAAAAAAAGTTTTTCAATGAATAATTCTGCCCAAATTATAATTAAATAATTCATCTTATAATCACAAAATTGCAAAATTTAGCAAATATCATAATTTTTAATAGGTATTCATTTCCTATTTCATATTAGCACTGCCTTTCTCTACTTTTCTGGTAAAAAGTAAATAAATTCAAATAAAATTTGAATGCAAATGTCCCATAAAAATATTTATTTTTATAAAAAAATGAAAAAAAATAAATGCTTAAACTTATGATATTTAATTTCAAGATTTTTAACAAAAGCTAATATTTCACAAACATAATGAATACTTTGGAAGATATAATCGTTGCCTAATCCCTTGACTAGATAACTCATTCCTTGATGTTGTAATACTTTTCTTTTGATGATGATTTAACTATTTTAATTGAAATTAATATTAATCAATATATATATATTCATGTTTTTCCTCTCAAATGAATGCAGAACTATCAAATAAACACTAAAGAAATAAATACAAGTAAAGTTACTTCTAGATCCAATTTCAATATCAAAAAGGTCAAAATGGGTTGATTCAGTAATCTTATTTGGAATGTTAATATATTTTGTTACACACACACACACACATATATATATATATATATCATAATCTTCTCCAAGTCATTTAAAATACTAACAAACACAAAAAAATATTAAAGATATCCTGTTATATTAATTTTTTTTAGTGGGCTTATTGCTTTTTGTATTCCTAACATTACAATATTTTTCAGTACATGTAATCATCTTTCTTATCATATGGGCCACTAGTGTAATTTATGGAATTATAAGATGACATCTTTTTTTCAAGCCAGAGTGTATCTTGCACTTTCGGATTGAAATAAAAACACACTCTGGTTTTCCACACACATTTTTACAAAAGAAAATCCCAGCTACCATTTTCTAATCAATACGCATCTAATCTCAAAAACAACAACTTTTATGACAGTTTTAAAAATATTGGATAAACCACTGTGTTATGACTCTATCTTTTAGTCTATTTGATTATATACCATCTCAATTCAAAAATCTATATTTAGTTGACTTAATGTCATTCTATCTGGCATATGCTTGATTTTCCAGCATGTGGTTTTTACACCAGACACAGGGCCATTTTACTACAGTAAGCCTAAATTTTTGAAATAAGATGATTGTTAAATGCACTTTTATTTGTGTTATGACTATGTAATGCATATGGGATTATCAAGATAAAACATCAAGTTAATACCATTGGTTTGAATTGCACATTTGATACATAGTCTTTATATAAATTTGAACCCATGGCCAGTATATTTTAATTCTTATATGCATACATGCTTATAATAATACGATTATTAATTCAATAAATCAAAAAATATAGTTATATTCTAGTTAAAAATGATTCACCATTCTATGTTATTTTTTATATTTTCAGAAAATGTCCATTGGAATTTGGAAGACATCTTTGTCTGACTAGTAATCTCACAAGGACAACTGAACAAAGTAGTAGTTCCATTCAACTCTATTCTGCATGGTTCATTTAAATCTGTCTTATTATATAATAAATGGGTACTTATATAATAAATGGGTATATATATATATATATATATATATATATATATATATATATATATATATATATATATATATATATATATATATAACCCATTTATTATATGCTTCAAAAGGCTAATCATTTTTGTAAGTCATTTAAATTACTTAAATATTATTTAGATCAATAAAGAGTTTCAGACACTTTAAATAACATAACATTTATTAATACTGTATTATATAAAATACTTATGCAATTTTTTCTCCAATTATTTTTGATCGTATCTACCCAATCAAATGATTATAATAATATTTGATGTATACTACTTTATTAAAAGGATATTGTCTTGTTTTTTCTGAAAATTACATATATATCAGAACTAAAGCTTAAATATTATCTACAAAACCAAAATGAGAAAATCACCTATGCATTATGTAATATGTGGTTTTTATATAGTATTATATAACTGAAAGTGGAATAGGCTAAGGCAACAAAGCTTCTATCATCATACATATATTGTAGATTGATTAAAATGAGAAGTTTTGTAACAAACACTTTTTACAATAAAATTTAATCAGAGATCAAGAATATTATAATATTGATGAAATAACCATTATTATTTAGCAAGATAATTATTATTTGTATTTATAACGCTAATACATATTTTCATAAACTATTATCTGGTATCGCACTATTACCATAGTAATAACCTTCAATAATATTTTTCATATTGCAGAATTGATATGTTATATTATGAATCTATAAGATAAAAGTCAGAACTATACATGTACAAACAAATTTACAGTTTATTTCTAGAAAAAATCTATATAATACAATATAATAACTGAAATACAGGTTTATTATTTATCGTTTTGACATATATGTGTTCAAGTGTAGCAGTGTTATGAGATAGAGTGGAGAGGGGTGGGTCATGTGAAAGTCTGTGCTCATATACTCTATATATTGCATAATACAATGTAGTTAATTTGTCTCTTCAATGCAAAATAGATTCAGTCAAAATACATGTCTTTGTTACTAATGTAATTACATAACACTTTGTTCAATTTATTATTACTATTTTTATTATTATATTATAAAATCTTAGCTTATTGACTGCAATAATTCAGTAGATAATAACATTGAATAAAATATTTAATGAAATATTCAATTAATATATGACATTACATGCATACATCTTTATTGTTAAAAAGCAGTTGCCATGACAACAGATTAAGATTTTTGATTATTATTGATATGGGGATTATCTAAGTAGTGATTGATTTTAATGATCATTTTGTATATATTTGAAATAAACTACTTTGCTAGTTTATTTAAAATTTAACTATTTAGTCTTTTAATAAAACTGGAAAATTTAATTTAATTTTAAGATGCCTATCCACAATATTATTATTTTCTAAATTCTATAACTCATGCAATAAAATTCTATATTCCAAAAAATCATAATGAGAAAGCAAATATTACTTCAAGCTAAATATGTACTATTTTATAAATTTTGAAAAACAAATTTTTCTTTTGGCATTAAAGAAACCATTTTATTGAAGTTATAAACCAAAGGTAATCTTTGTTTATGGGAAAGCATAAAAACACACATTAATATATAAAATACGTTGTTCAGATTAGAATATATAATCATAACAAAATAAGGTATTTACATAGTTTGCCTGACAGAAAGCTTGCCATTCATTTTATTTAAAATTATCCATTTTTAAAGGCTTCCAACAAATGGTATAAACAATATGGCTGACTCTAAGTTATCATATTATATATTTAGATTTTTTTATTTATTAAAATGATAAAGAAACACATAAATCAAAAGGGTTGTAATTAAATTTTTTAAAATGTAAATGCAGTAAAGAAAATAAAAATAAAACATGATTAAGCAAACTATAAAAATGATATGGACAGACATAATGTTTACTATCCCTTAATTTTGAAAATATTCCATTGAATCTACAAAAATCCAAATGGTTATAATTATAATTTTTTAATGTAAATTTACTATATCACATGTAAACTACAAATAATGTTTTGGAACCTTTTAACTAATCCTTTCCAAACATATAGCACTTAGAATATGCTCACTCATGGCACAAATATTGTATCTTTATTTGCACATAAAATTTAATATCATAGCCATTATCACATACTTTTCAGGTAGGCACTATTCTGTAATTTTGAAAATATTCCACTGCACCTTATTCTGTCAATGAAAGATTCCAAATTTTAATCATATTTCCAAAAATGATAAGGCAAAAAAGAAATATTAAAATAATCAGCACATGTTAACAATTGCCAACATAACATTAATTTTAACCACGTGTCATCTGTTGACTTCATGTTAACATATTGTATGAATGGAATTTATTAAAAAAATGTACTCGAATTTTTTTAAAATTAACATATACAGCTTGTTAACTTTAAAAAATATTAACAAATGGCTTCTAAATTAAATGTTACTTTTAAAAATTTGAATACATTTTTAATAAATTACATGCACAACATAATGTTCAAATGTTAACATAAGGTAAACTGATAATGCCTAGGTTAAAATTAACATTTTTTTTGACCTCATTAACATTTGCTGATTTTTTAAAAAAACATTTCTCTTTTGCTTTATCATTTTTAGAAATATGATTAAAATTTGGAATCTTTAATTGACAAAATAAGATGCAGTGGAATGCTTTTAAAATTAGAGGATAATGACTTCCTGAAAAGTATGTGATGATGGTCATGATGTTACCCTTTATGCATGAACAGATATACAATGCCAGTGTTGTGTGTGAGCATGTTCTAAGTGGCTATCTGATTGAAAGGAACATTGCTAGAAGGCTCTAAAACATTGTTATTGCACTGAGGTTAATTTACAGCTGGTGTAGTGAATTTATATTAAAACACTTTTTAATTACAACCCTGTGGATTTTTGTATTTTCAGTGGAATATTTTCAAAATTACAAGTAAAAGTGATGTCTGTCCACATCTTTGTCATAGTTTGCTTAATCATGTTTTAATTTTATTTTCTTTACTGCATTTACATTTAAAAAGTTTTTAATACAAACTTTAGACTTTTGTGTTTCTTTATCATTTAAAAAAATAAATAAAAATTAAATATTGAATATAGTAGCTTAGTCAAACATAGTATTTATACCATGCGTTGGAAGATCTTGAAAATAGATAATTTAAAATAAAATGGGTGGCAAGCTTTCTGGCAAGAAAACTAAAGATAGAAGAATTCTTATATATTTTATATGGTGTAACATTTTAGGTAATAGAAATAAGTATATGAGAGCAAAATATTTTTTTATTTATGGTATTATCTGAAGATTTTAGTGACATAGCATATGGCTTTTTTTGGAATGCGTAAATATAAAAATGTTTTGTGAACAGTACATTAAATCATTTTATTCTAATACATGATCCAGATTTATTAATTATAAGTTAAATATATACCTCAACTTAGAATTTAGTAATATAATAGAAATTGCTGAGATATGCATTTTTTACTTTGAAATATAGAGGCCATTAACAATTTAGCATTCCATGCTTTAACAAAACAGATTATATCCCACACATAAAAAAAAAATATAATCAATGTTATTTTTTAAATATTATAGTTTTTAAAATGTATTTTTTTAAACTATCCCTTATTTGATTATGTCTAAATTTAGTCATTTTTTTAAAAAAAACTGTATACAAAACATTTACTATAGACAATAACAAGATATAAATATTTTAGACTTTATATTCTTTTATACTTTCATTATCAGAAATGAAATATATCTTCATTTATATGGTTAGCAGACTTTATTTACTTTAAATGAAAATGTAATTTATTAAATTTTTAATTACAAATTTATTGTGAGATTATAAATAATTTCAAAATTTATCCTATAAATGCTTGTGCACTCACATTTTTATAACAAACAATCATCCTTTCTCTTCTATAATGTGAGCATTACATTTAAATTTTAACATTTACTGAATAATCTGTACAATATTTTTTTATGATAATATATTTTGATTTTTTTGATTTTTATGCTTAACTTAAGTAAAATTATTACTACTAATACTATTAAGAATACTTTAAACTTTTTTTCCTGCTTATTAAATTACAGTCACATGTCTTTCATTTTGATGAGAATCATAATTTTTTTCATGTACATACTTGCATATTTTAGCCCTATAGATGACTACATTAAACACTGAACAGGGAACCCTGCAAAATACAAGTGACAAAAAATCAGTGATCATTTTTTGATTCAATGTTATATGCATACACTAAATTAAACAAAGCACAATAACATATTGTAACAGTGAGATTTGTATAGTCAGCAAAACAAACAAGTAATGATTACTAACTCACATGTCTGTGTGTAACATTAATATAAACATTACCACAAACCATACAAAGGAGAACCTCATTATTTATTTGCAGGGCAATTTCCATATAATTTCCACATCTGATGTTAGCATACAGGCTCCTATTCTTATGTACTGCTGAGATCAGGGAGATACAAGAGATTCCTAAAAGTAAAACATGCTAATTGTTGTAAACAAGATAGAAATGTGAGAGATAATGTGTATATAGATTTATTAACAACAATAAAAAAACAACAACATAGAAGTCCATATATCTATATTTAAATCTAAGATTATATTGCATTTTATACAGGTTAAAAAATGTAATTAGCAAATAAGTCACTTAATTATCACGAAATTACATATAATAGAGGGACTATAGGCTTTATATATCTTAATAACTTCAGGGTGTTTATTCTACAATACTTTTAGTATTAATTAATGGAGAATAAAGCCGGGTGAAGCTAGGAGTATTTATTTAACTATATTAAAATTACAATCATTAATATATGACTGAAAATGACTTAGAATTATGATTGACTGCACACCACACACTTGTAAAATAAGGCTTTAAAAATACATTAAGAAATATTGAATGTGGTACTACATTATGTGTGAATGGAATTATATTTGCTGATGAAAGAGAGATGTGGTATACCCATCTCAGCAAGGTTGTACCTAGATATTTTACTGAATCAGGGGGTCATATGAAACAGGAATAAATGTCTGCTTCTATAACCAGGAACTTACTTATTACTACCAAGCAGAAAATTTCTCTGCATTGATAATAATATTAAAGTACAGTAAAGATTATCTGACTATGTAAAATGATGTATATGTCCTTCTTGGCATCATCATATCCAGAATACTCATCCAATCCATTTTTGTGAAGCAGAAATGATCATCTGCTTGCAGAAAAAATATATGAATTAATAGAAATAGATAAATAATCCAGCAAATCAATTTAAATAAAGAAAATAGCACTAAGTTATTCTTGCTTATGAAACCCTGAAAATTAAAAACAAAAGCATGCATTAATAGCCACATTATAAGTTAGAACAAGTGGTCATATATTACTTCTATGGGCATTGGTGCATCATCAGTTTATCTCAGTTAAATACTTGAAAAAACAATAAATATTAATAATCCCTGCTTAATTGAAGATCTATCCTAGAGATCATATTCACACACATTAAGAAATATATTATACATAGCTTGAGAAGTCTGTAATTATTGTATATAATTACAAAAAACTTTATGAAGCTAACATGACTTATATGAGAAATATATTTGTCACTTCAAAAAAAAAATTAACTTTAATTTAAACATTGTTTTTAAATCCAATTCAACTTATTTTTATAAAAATAAAAAATAAAACTGGTTTTTTTAATTTGGATAATTGTAGGAGTAAAATTTCAATTGAAACACTTGTTTTTTAGAAAAACAAAATCTTTCATCCCGGTGAGGAAGGGAGATTAAAACCATCTCTGTAATTTTGATTAATTAGTTTTCTTTTAGAAAGAATAATGTTTCTCAGAATTTAAGAGATAAAAATTTATTTACAAAAAAGTCCTCTATCACCTAATCACTTGAATACTTAATCTAGCACATATAATACATACAACTTAAGAATGACCTCATTTTGCTATATATTCAATCATTCTTAACAAATACATATTACTAAAAACATAACATTAAAGAAAAATTTAATCCAAACAAAAAAAGAAACAAATAATATGCAGAAAAGGAAAACATCAAATACATATAAATTGATTTATCAGTATAGAATTGCAGTTATCTCATGTCAAGTTCAATGTTTCTATGATTACCTACATGAATGATTTTAAAAACATGGTAAGATATAAAGAACAGAATATAAATATGATAATGCATAGCTTCATGATACAATTCACATTCATTTGGTCTTAGATGGCCCTTTTTGTTTGATATTAATTTAATTCTGGAGACAGACTGGTTGGTCAGAATATCATAAGACTGAAAGTGGGATAATTGATTAGGCAGCTTATTTCTTGTGTGAAGGCATATCAGGTCAGATGGTAGAAACTCAGGACAGGTTCACTGGTCAATAGACTATATGAGCAGCAGTTCATCAAATTTATTGGGATTCCAAACTCATGCTCACCTGGAGGAATGGAGAAGGAGAAGTGGACATAAGCTTCTTATACTCATGGGGATAGTATAATACATGACTTCCAGCTTGTCAAATTATTGATAAGTTTCTTAAAACTTGGTAAATGGAGATCTAGTGGTGAAAAATTTTCATCAAAAAGACCTAGTTACAGGAGCACCACCACTTCAAACTAGAGCAATCAATAAATGCAAACCTTCTTGCATCCATTGATTACTCTGGTTTCAACTGTTGGTGCTACTCTACGTAGAGTTTAACCTCTGTGTAAGCATAAGAAATGGTGATCATGTGATGTTTAGTGGTTTAGAGTCCTGGTTGTAAAATATTCTGATCAAATGATCCTGTTTTTACATTTACCTAGGTATTTATACTATTTTTCAACAAAAAACATCCAGATTAGTTTTAATTAAAAATATTTTTGTTGATAATAATTTTTATCAGCTTAATTACAATTTAATCCTGGGCTTGATTATTTTTCTATATACAAATATAATTTTTTTTTATTAATTAGGAAATTTTTCCAAATTCTGAATATCTTTTGTTTACTTGTATTTTTCCTGCATTAATTAAACATCAGGTATCACCTTTTTACCACAAGGGTGAACATTGTAGACATCACCTTTTAAATAGATAATACCCACACAATTATTCTACTCTTCATTAATCAATTTTAGTAAGAAAACTACTAGTGCCCTGTAATTAACTTGCTTGTATAAATTTTAATTAATTGTTTTGTACCAGAATTTTCTAGAATCTGTTATGCATTTGAACGTTATTATTTACTTAATCTTGACCAACTGTTTCTGACCCTTTTTAATACACACATGAGCATGACTTTAATAAATTTACTAAAATAAATGTTTATTTTTCCTATAACAGAATTTAAAAATATTTAGATACACATTGGCATAAATTATATATATATATATATATATATATATATATATATATATATATATATATATATATATATATATAAGAATATGTATAACTTCAATATATAAATTTAAACAAAGAGTATAATTCCCTCTCCATCAAACTATAAACTAAAACAATTTGTTATTGTTCCTTTATTCAACATTTAAAGAGATTTTAATTCAAATCTTGAGAAAGAGTGATTTACTCATTATATATATATATATATATATATATATATATATATATATATATATATATATATATATATATATATATATATATATATATATATATATATATATATATATACCACACACACTTCAAATTCCCCTTTCTTCAAACATTAGGTTTTTTCAACAACACTACCTTGTGAATAAAGTTTTGATATTTTATATTTAAATTTTCAGGGAATGATAGGCACTTTATATATATATATATTTTCCAAATGAAAAAGAAATTAGTCTGCATGTAAAATAAAATAAAGTGAATTTGTATAAAGTAACATTTTGGAGAGGTTTGTCAATGATAAACAATTCTAAGGAAGCAACAATGTGTAACTGAATAACGATGCAATGCACTATTTTCACTCATCTAATCTATAACATTTTAAAAAAGGGTTATTATTTCAAAAATGTCACATTTCTTTTTGGAAATTTGAAACTGTGAAATAAAGAAAAGATGAATTTTATATTTGATAGGAAACTTTATCATTTTTATAATTAAGGGTATGCAGTCTCAAATTATCCAGGAAAATTAGAAAAAATGTAATGACTGGGTGTGATTGATTTATAGTATAAATCAGTTTTGGGGAAAAAGTTAATTTTATTGTTGGCTGTAATCATGAAATGGTTTAAAGTGAACAAATAGAAACTTGAAAAAGCATATTATCTTCCAGATATGCTTTTTGAGATGGAATATAATTTCATGGCAGTTTAATACTTTTGTGATCCATGATTTTTTTGTGTTACCAAATAAAATAAAGCTTAAGAAAACTAAATCTGTGCATTAATGAGAAAGAAGATGAGAAGTAACATATATTCTACAGCAAACAAATTGATTTTTTTTAGAATGTAATGAGATAAATGGTTTTTGATCTGCAACAAAAAGTGTACTGATTCTATTCTTTATATCAGTTCTGAAAATTAGCTAAGAAATGTTTCAACTTTTTAGTTGATATTCAGCCAATATGAGTTGCAAATGAATATATTCTTTCTTGAAATATAATTGAGCCAAGTGGTCTGGTTCAAATATTAAATAACTGTAGTGAATTTTGCATATTTTCTAAAAATCATATTGAGATAAAAATGAGAACTTGATTATAGGATTATTTAATTTTTTATCAAGTGATAAAAAACTTATTCTAGAACAATCTTTTGCCTAATCTATTTTATGCAAATGAATAAATATAAACTTTTATTGCTGCCATGTATTAAAGCAAGTATTCTTTAAGAAATTATTTAGTTTAGAAGCTTATATTACAAATAATTAAAACATATATTATTTAATACATTGCATTTTAGTATCATTCCTTCTGTTTTACATTATGATGTTTTATCAGGCTGAAAGGTAAGAAATTAAACTTTCATTTTTATCCTTTACTGAAAAAAATTGCAAAGTCTTTTTTTACAGCTTTAAAATTCACATATGTTTTTTACAATATTTTAATTTCAAAAAAATTCAAAAGATGTCAGGATAATCAAATAAGTGGGCTTTCAAAGTTTTTTAAACTTTCTGATGGTAGATTACTACTATATATTTCATGATTATATTATTATATATTCATTATTTTACAGAAATGTTTTAGTTTTAATTGTAAAAAAATATTCTTCTGAATAATGTTACCATCAAGATTACAGTCACAGGAAATATAACTTTAAAAATATCACCATTAAACAGTCTGTTATAACTTTTAGTGATATTGTAAAAATTACAAAAAAATGTAAACTTTTAAAGCATAAATTTATAGATGTACTCAATATTAAAAATAATTCATTCAGATTTTTAAAACAAACATCAAACAAAAAAGATTTGATTCATTTTGCAAATTGAATCTGCTCTATCTGAAATTTGATTATGAAACAATGGTTTGTTTTGATTAAAATTTTATTTTCAAAATAATTCCCAAAATCAAATGTGAATTTTTAAAATTTTATTTAATTTCTAAACAAAAATATCTATGAAATGAGATCAAATTTATTATATTATGATAAATAGTAATGGTTTAATATTAAATGAAAGTTGAAAGCTTAAAGTAAATAAAAACAAAAAAATCTGTCAGAATACAGTAGGGTTATTTAAAATAGTGGCTGCATAGTAAGTAACAATTTCATAATTAATAATAATAATAATAATAATTTTAATGCTTTTTTACCTTTTTAAAAAAAGAAATTGTCTTTTAAAGAATTTAATTTGATTCTCTTCTTTTTTTAAATGATAAGAAAAATAAAAATATTTTTTAAAAAATATAAGAAAAATAAAATTATTTATTAAAAAATGAAAATAACTACCTCTTTTTTAAGATAATATTAGTTTTTTTCTAAATTACATTTTTAGAATGTTTTGCTTGAAGTTTCTCTTTATATATGTACTATATAATAATGTAAATGATGAAAAATATTATAATTGTTTTTATTGTTTCAACATTTATTATACTACAAAGATACAATATAATGGCAAATATTTAAATTTTATTTTAAATCTCTGTTACAATTTATTATATATATTTCATATTTTAGAAACTGATGAAATCTTGTGCCGTCTATAAATTTAATTGAATATTCCACCTATGCCAACATCAATCTACTCAAATAAATAAAAATGCCTGTGTTTTCATCTACAGTTGATTATTTATTGGAATAGCAAGTGTGAACAATGACATTTATACAATTTAACTTCAAATTCATGAAATTTTGACAGACTGATTCAAATGAATGCTATTCACAATATATAATCTCTAAGGAAAGTTACAGTTCTTCTATTGTGATATTGTCTTGATTATTTAGGATTGTTTAATTAAATTTAATATAGGTGTTTCTAGGATTTAGATGATTTCTAAATTATTACATACAGACACTATTTAATCATATTATTATATATGTCAGTTACAAGCTATTACAATTTTTTTTATAAGTATACAATATATAATGAGTTTTTAATATTGGAACATCACCAGAGACATGTAATAATATTGAGATGAGTTATGCTCTGAAAAATAAAATTAATGCTCAGGTCTTAATGGCATATCACTACAAAGTTTATGTAAATATTATTCAAGAGCAGCACTATTATAATGTAAAGTTGTTAAATGGGAGCTGCTTGTGTAAACAGATATTATTGTATATTTTATCATAGCATTTTAAAATCATTTAATTCATCATATTGTCTTAGCACCACTTATATTTATCTTAGAGTTTATAATTTTATTGTCTAAATTCTGTAACATTATGTATGGTTCTTTTGTGTCTTAAGATACCTAAATTTTATTAGTATATATCACATTTTCCATTTATAGCTGAATATATAAAATATTTTAGATAAAAAAAATTGTGACCAAAAAGTTGAGATAAAAAGATAAATAAAGATTTTCAAAAACTTAATCTGTAAATAATAATGTATTTGATTTTTTTTTATATATATATATATATATATATATATATATATATATATATATATATATATATATATATATATATATATATATATATATATATATATATATATATATATATATATATATATATATATATATATAATTTCAATCTCTGCAGTCAAGTTGCAATCTTTAATGTCTATATAAATATACTGGGCCATTATTAATAAAGGTGGGATTCCATTTTTTTTTGTTAAAAGGTGGTTGCCTTGATAGCAGTTTGAAATTGTTGATTGTTATTGATATTGTCTAAATGTTGACTGATTTTAATGATATTTATATATCACATCTAGAGTATTATTTAGTTAAGCATTCTCACATTTCCGCACTATAAAACGGCTATCATATTTGATTTATTCTACTGATATACTTTTTAACCTAATATTTAAAAAATAAAGTGTACTATTTTGTAATAGATGTCATTGTTTTGCTATCTAAAGTCAAAAAAATTCATTCTTATTATAGGTTTTTAAGTTGTTGTTTTTTTCGTTTTTTTAAACTAGAATATTTTTATTTTTTTTAAACTTCTTCTTGTCATTTTATCTATTAAGTTTGCTAAATTTTCTTTTTAAAATTTGATTTACAAATAGACCAGCTGATCATAAAAAATATATATCTTTTGAACTAAAGCATCTGGAAACATCTGGAAAATGCTAAAAGACAATATAAAAATAAATGGAAAATAAAAAAATGAAACTTTTTTTTATTATAAAAAGTTATAAAAGCTTATTACATGATGTTTTTTTAAAACACATGATATTTGTTTATTTTTTATTACATTACCATGAGACTATAAAAACAAATGTTTTCAACACCACATATATCTACATATGCAAACAAACTTTTAATATATATATATATATATATATATATATATATATATATATATATATAAACAAACTTTTATATATATATATATATATATATATATATATATATATATATATTATAGCTACTGATGAATGACCTATATTCAAATAAATGTGTCTACAATTTTGTTTAGCTTATTTAGAAGTTAATATGTTAATAGAAATTCTTACCTTTAAAATAAAAAAAATATATATATATATATATATATATATAAAAAATATATATATACAGTTTACTATAGAAGCTTCATTATTGGTACAATCATTATATAAATATATATTCAATGACGAATTAAAATCTGTAATATGAGTATATTTTGTTAAATACATTTTTTTACTTTTAAGTACATTCTAAAACATATTCTTATGAATGAGAGAATATTTTATATAAATAGTTGTAAGTTAACAAACACATATATTTTAAAGTGAGATTTAAAAGATTTATAGTATCGATACTAAATTAGTAATAGTAAAATAGTAATAATGAAAGAAGTATGTCTTGATGTTGTTAATTTTCTTAGTATTTTAAATTTGTTGTTTTAAATACATTGTGTTTTGTCTAATATATATATATATATATATATATTTATATATATATATATATATATATATATATATATATATATGATAAACAAAAACAAGTTAAAAATTTTTTAACCTGCCTATAGCTTGCATTTTATGATCAAAGATGGAGCTCTACCAATAGCCCATTCAAGCTTGTTTTACAAAAAATGCTGAGAGAGAATCGAAAATTCAATATCTCTTTCAAATTGCCCCCAAACTTTAATATATATACAGAATAAAAAGTTGCCCTACAGGTTTTAGACTATTTATTATGGATATATAGATAAAAGAAATAGTGAAGAAATAATTCTTATTATTGTCCTTAAAGTTAGAACACCATTTGTAACAGGATGAAAAGGAGGGTATACTCTTAATTTAATGACCACAGATTTGGAAATCATTTGTGACAAATCAAATAGGATATAACCATAATAATGTGCCCTCCAATTACAGTGTAATTTATAATAGAATAAATATGTGTATGCTAATCTATGTTTTAGCTCCAATCATTCAGGTTGTATTTGTAACAGATTGAAAATATGCAGTTAAATAATAACTCTAATATAACCTGAATGAAATATAGCTCTGTTATTAGGCACCTTATGTAACATAATGAAAATGATCCCTGAAGTTAAATATTATTTGTAACTAAATAAAATATAATTTAAATAAAAATAATATTAATTTTATGATACCTTATAAATAATAATATTATTCTTAATAGTCTGAATATAACTAATTATTCAGTATTAAATATAATCTTTTATCTAATCACATATCTGAATGTCAACTACTCTAAAACAAAACTGTGATAATATCTTTATTATAGTATCATGGATTCAAATAGCATTTAGAATAAATGAAAAGCAAACAAGATCATCACTTTAGATATTCTAAATGCAATTCTTAAATTAAAATAAAGCAATTAAATCAAATATCTTTGTCCCAAATCAATGATATATGTTTAATATCGAATGAAACTAATAATAAATCATTAAATCATTAAATTCTAATATACCTAACAAATCAGATATTGCATAAAAATGGTAATGTTTAAAGATATTCATATTCAAATAAAATAATTCATAAATGGTTAAGATAACACTTTAGTATGTCTTATAAGTTTACAATGCTCATAATATTTAAATAGATATGTGATCCAATAATTAATTTTAAATTCTATTTTAATAAAATGATAAATAATACCAACTTATCCATGCTATATTTTTATATTAATTTATCATTACTAATCACACTATTTATATCAACATAAAAGGCAATAAGTAATAAATAATAAATTATACTAACTCAACCACTCTATATACTTATATTAACTTTATTTTTTTCAATTAAGCTAGATATAATAAAAGGAAATGCTTAATAATGATATAATATCAATGAACCTATTAGATAATCTTGAATCTGTAATATTCAATCATATCAGTTTATAAAAGAAACAGTACATTTCTATTGGATATTTGCTTAAGTACAATTAACTAATATTGTCATTTTTAAAAAAAATTACTGTAATTAAATTATTAAAATTGTATATTTCACCATATAAAAATTATTATCATTTATTATAATCAACTGTAGATATTAAAATTTAATAGTTAATTGGATTTACAATCCACCTTGATTAAATTTAATATAATTAAAGGAAATAATTATGACTTATGACACAACAAAATATACTACTATCAGCTCTGTAACTGAATAAGATTAAGATTTTAATAATCATCCATGGAATAATTACAATACTTATACAATCTATAATAATTTAGGTAAACAAGAAAATATTTAATTATAATTATCATATAAATTTTATATCTAATCAGATAATAACTATAGAACTCAGTAAAACTAATAATATAACTATTATTACTTAACAATTCTGTAATTGGATTTCTAAATTATATAATATAATGATTTCAAATATATTTTTTGATATAGACAGTTTTTCTGTTCACACTCAAATGTTGTTTATTAATTAATTCATATTGTTTTATTAAGCAATAATTAGAAAAACTTATTTAATTTAATTTAAATTCAAATTTATTAATCAATAAGTATTGATTATATAATAAAAATATAAAGATAATGAATAGATTGTAAGCAATCAATATGTACACATACAATCTAATTCATATACAGTAAATTATTAATTGACATTAATTTGATATTTACATATGTAATTGGCTGCCAATCTCCAATTATTTAATAATAAATATTAAACATATGTATATGTATCAATAAATGTATTGTGAGATGTTCATATAGTACTTATATAATAAACGTAATAATGCTCTAGTCTAAGCAGGTATTCCATGTAAATACATGGAGGCTTCCAACACTTAAATGATACAAATATCATTAACAATAAACAATCTCAATATGTTGTCAAGCCAATCCCATTTTAATCAATAAGGATAAAAATTTACCTTTATCTATGGTTCATTAAGTTTACATAGACATTAAAGATTGCAACTTCACTACAGAGAATGAAATTATTAATACAAATATTCTTAAATAAATCTCATTAAATAGGTAATTATATCCTTCTCTGAAAACTGACAAACAATTACTCAATTATAACTTTCAAATTGCAATCAGAATGTTCAAATTGAACTCCAGCCATGAATTACTTATATAATAAAGTTTATAATGCTCAATGCTAGATAGGCATTCAATATAAATAAATGAAAACAGTCAAAACTTATATTGGTGTTATTTAAGTGTTGACTGATTTTATATATTTACATTAAATACCAATCTAATCTTGAACATTATTAGGTTTATTATATAAATAATATATGGTTGGAGTGCAATTTGAATATCGAAATTGCAATTTGAAAGATATGTGACTATTTGTTATTTCACTTTTAAAACATATTATCGTTTCCTGTTTAATGATGTTCATTTAAACTTCTTTCTATTAATAATTTCATTGCCTGTAATCAAATTGCAATCTTTAGTGTCAAGATAGGCTTGGCAACAGATTGAGATTGTGTATTGTTAACAATATTGGTATTGTTTAAGTGTAAGCTGCTTTCAATGAATTTATTTTTATAAACCTATCTAGCCTTGAGTATTATTAGCTTTATTATTTAAGTAATACTTATGTTGGATTGCAATTTGAAAGTTATAATTGACTATTTGTTACTCTAATTTCAGAACAAGTTATGTTTTTCTGTTTAATGAGGTTTATTTAAACTTCTTACTATTAATAATTTTATTCTCTGCAATCAAGTTGCAATCTTTAGAATTATGTAAGTCTATTAGACCATAGATAAAGTGGAAATTCCATGTTTTTTTATATGTCAGATGCATTGACCAGGAAGATAATCCAGGCCAGCTGCTTGGAAGCAGCTATGCTAAGTGCTAGGCCACCAACGCTTGACAGGACATTTAATGATTAAAGGAGATTGACTTGAAAACAGATTGATATTGTTGATTGTTAATGATATTGGAATTGTTTAAGTGTCAAATGATTTCATGTATTTACATTATATATATATATATATATATATACACATATCATATATATATATATATATATATATATGGGTGTGTGTGTAAATGTATTGAGTATAATTGTATTTGTCAAAAGTATTCAATTACCTAAAAAAAATTTATGTATTTTGATCACTACATAAAATAATTCAGTAAACATTTTTCAATATGTGAAAAATGCAATGAGAAGAAGAAAATTTGAATATATACATATGTATATGTTACGGATCCAACCTAGAAGTTCTAAAGTTCTAGTCATTTTGTAAATAATTAGCCTTATATTATTTATTTTTATTTTTAAAATGTGAAAACATAAACACATCAATCACCATTTTAAAGTATTTTAAAACTAGTCATGAAATAAAAAAAAGTTATGCAATCTAGATTCATATGCTAAAAAGCTAAAAAAATATTAAACTATATTTTATTTTATTATTTGTTTTAAATGTATATTTAAGTAAAAATAATAAAATGAAATTATTATTTACCTCTTGAAATCCATCAATTCTTTGAAATTCACAGGTTTCTCCCTAAGCTAAAAATGTCTACATTGATTCTGCAGGCAATCTTAGGTCTAGTTATTAAAAAGAAATACCATTATTTAATGTATGATTAATTTTAGCTATTTATTTTAATAGTTCATATAAAGTTTAAAATATCAGGTAATTAAATATTTTATTATTCATATTTACTTATTATGTTTATAAATGTTTTTTTTAAAATAAACTATATTATTTTTAATAGTAAGATTAATTAATACACATATATAACGATTTTTTGTTAATTAACAAATAATTCATTTTACACTATATTCCCATAGCTCAAATACATTTTATGTTTTATCTTAATGTAATATAAATATATTATTTGAATATGTTTTAAAAACAGAATGTAAAAATATATAAAGCTTAAGTATATATACTATACTTGTATTTCAATATTAAAAATATAAAAGGTCAAAAATATAATATATGTATAAATAAAAGAAGATTCAAAATAACAAACAAATACAGTCTTCTATTTTAAAAATAGCTCATTAATTTCAATATATATATATATATATATATATATATATATATATATATATATATATATATATATATATATATATATATATATATATATATATATATATATATATATAAACTGCACACAAACTTCATTATATATTCGGAACTTTTCAATTATATTCTTTTATAGTCTTTATCAAGGAACAGCTAAAAATCACATGGAAAACAATAAATGCATAATTATGGTTGTTTGTTAGAAAAGTTTTAAGGTAAGAGGTATTTTTATTTGTTATATGTAGTATGGAATATTTATATTTATTGTTTTTTATGTATTTTTTAATTGTTCATTGATAAAGACTATAAAACAACATAGTTGAAATATTACTCTATATTTTTGTAAATTATAATAGTTCATATAATAAATTAAGATTTATAGAGAACCTCATATGTGGTTTGCTTTGAATATCATGTAATAATAAGACAATATATTTCATTTTGTAAGATTTTCAGACTCACATATATATATATATATATATATATATATATATATATATATATATATATATATATATATATATATATATATATATAATTATATATATATGTTTCCTACTCAGCTGATTAGTGCTTTTATATAAAATAGTTTTTTTTTTTTATTATTTTTGCGAGTCTTTGAAAAAATAAGGAAATTATTTTTTATTAACAAGTTTTACTGTTTATTTGTTTTATTAAAAAAATATCTTATTATTCAAATTTTTATAGTTTATGGAAGTAAATAATTGCAATTATTTTATATATCCTATAATATTTTTTAAATCACATGATATTAGTTTATGTTTTATTACACTACGATGAGACTATAAAAACAAATTTTGTTACATCACATATGCAGGCATAAGCAAACAAACTTTTAACTTTTTGATTAAAAAAATTTTATTGGCTGAGTGACTTAAAGTTTTAAACTTTTGATTGGGTAATTATAGAATCATTCGTAAAAATATATTCATCTTTTAATATTAGTTTCTTATGTAAAAGGGCAAATTAATAATTTGTCAGATTATGAAAGTGAACAAATGTTTTTTTCAAAAATAAATTTCTAGTAATAATTAGAAAAATATTCTACAGCAGAGAAACTAAAAGGAACATTTATAACCTATTAGAAAATGCTGTGTACATCATTGATTTCTTTCTCAATGTATGTTTGTGTAAAAGTAAAGAATTTTTACTAAAATCTTAACTATTTTTCTAAAATAATTATATGTTCAGAATACTTTATCAAAATGATTTATAATATATAAAAAATATGTATAAAATATTCTAAAATATACATTTTCATTTTGAAAATCAAAACAAAGAACTTAGACCTGTCTAAATCATTGGCAAATGCTCTCTTTTGTTAAATGTGAGAAATAACCAATCACCACCTTGGAAAGTCTGCCTTATCTTATTGTTAAAACTTTAAATTTAAATATTATTGATTATTTACTTGTAAAATAATTCTAGAGAGAGAAGCATCTTATGGTATGTTTTAAGCTTTGAAATGACCATAAATTCACTATAATGCAAAAATTGATGTTTTTAGAGCAACTTGAAGCCATGCACAATAATTTTAGGTTGATGCACCTGGATGGTTTATATATATATATATATATATATATATATATATATATATATATATATATATATATATATATATATATATATATATATATATATATATATATATATATATATATATATATATATGAATGATGATGATAATGATATATATATATATGAGTAAATATATTGAGTATAATTATAATAGGTCTAAATATTAGAGAGTTAGAATGAAATGATTATTTTCTTTCATGTCTTATTGCCAAGATAAGTATAGCTTCTCTTTGTGAAAAGTATTTAAAATACAATCAATTTCTCTAAGATTAGAAAATGCTAGAACAGTTACAGACATACTTGATTTTCAATATTTTTTTAGTAGTGGAATAAAAAAATACTTATAATTTTATTTTAAACTCACCTTCAAAATGTAAGTATTAAATATTTACTGAGAAAAATTATAATAAATCTTGTTAAATGTTTCAAACATATCTTGTATAATAAAGACTATTAATTTAAATGGTGTAAAGGTGTAAACAGCAAACACTGATTAATGAGTTTGGAGTGATTGATTATTCAAGTTTAAAGTAGTCTTAGAAGCATGTGAGCAATCATATGATAGCCATGAGATATTCCCATGGTAATAATTAATAGAGGCAGATTTGTTTCAGTTTCAAAAATAGATAATTATTAATAATATGGTTTCTATTTTCTAATTAAGCTCAGAAAAAGTTTTTTTTTTAACTTGTTGGAGTCATTTTTGTAGGAAGTTCTATACTAATAATTATTAAAAACAATTATTGTTGAAATCAATTTTAAGGAAAAAGTTCCACAATTTTTGTAGAACAATACATTTATAGATTGTCAAATTTTAATAAATTTAGTGAGATTTTTTTTATACTATTATCATCTATGGTTTTAAATTTTAATTGCTTTGCATATATATTGAATTCTGCTTCCATTAATCCAACATGAATGAATATCTATAGAGTCAACATAGGTCTGGAAATATCTGGTTAGTAATAGAGTAAACTGCTTTAGTTATAATGCAGAAGTAGAAAAAAAATCAAAGGTGTGATGGTATTAAAAAACTATTATTAAGATTTTAAAATGAAATTTATAAAGACGTTGGTTTAATATTTAATGTTCTAAAAACTTAAGTGTATAATAAGTAAAGAAAAAAAGTCAACAAATCTTAGCTTAAATAAGATTTAGCTTGAGAACATGAATCAATATAAATATTTTGGTTTCTTAAGTAGAAATTAGTCTTCAATGTTGAGGTGCCAACTATAATGGGATTAATTGAAATTAGTTCTATATGTGGAATTTATTCTGCCAAATTTATTCAACTAAAGTCAGAAGTGAATTTTTTAGAAATAATATAAAAGCCAAAAAGTGTCATTTGAAAATGCTCCAAAACATTTTGAATTTTAGCTGTGATAATATTGTATCCACCAAATAAAAAACACTAGACTGTCGTTAAAGCAAAAAATTCTCAAAAATTAATTTTATAGTTAATTTGAACATGCATATTAAGGGAGAGGTTGACTTTGATTATATTTTAAAAATCATTCCAAAGCCATTCTAAAAGATGAAATAATGATTGCTTTTACTAAGAAAATTTGGTTGAGAATAGAAAACAATGCAGAGCTGCAATTAGAAAAAAATTGATGAAATCTTTCAAAAAGAAAATTTCGTTGGCAAAATTAAAAGTGAGTGTTAATGAACTTACTAATGGACCAGCATTTGATACGTGTTAATGTATTGCGGGTAAAAGATTGGTATGTGTGGGCATTACAAAGCTTACTTTTATCATTCTATCTTTTTTTTTAGTCTTTTTTTCTGGAATTATAATGACCATATTTATTAATACTTGATGGATAATGATATTAATGAAGTGAATGTCAACTTGATGGTACAATTTATAAGTAGCCAATAATATATCATTTTTATTTGAAAACTATTGGTAATCATTTCTAACAGATAAGCGCTCATCTATAAATATAAAATCTTGCCTATGATTATTGGATAAAAATATTTCTAAACTTTTTACATTAAATTAACTTTTTCTTCAAAGCTTTTGAAAAAGTATCACATTATTTTAACAATGAGTTTACTTTGCTATATTTAATAAATCAACTTATTCATACCTAAGTAATTTCTCATTTAAAAAGATTCAATAAAACATTAAATGTGAAAAGCAAAAAAAAAAAAGATAATTCTTTCTGTTTTTAAAATTTTAAATTCCGTTTATGAATAATGGAAGATTATTTAAAGTAATTTAGCCTCAGTCATTTCTTTAAGATTTCCGATTTTAATAAAACTGAATTTAATTTCAATTTATCAAGCAGGTGTCACGTTATTATAATCTGCTGGGTGAATCTCACATTAGAATACTTATCAGTAAAGAAGATAATATTTTTACAAAGGCAAATCAATGAATTCTAATAACAAACTCTTAAGAAGGTAGAAAAAATCACTGACTTTTTCGGGCTTTATTTAATGAAAAGTGAAAAATAAGCATGAATAAAAATTGCATTTAAAATGTTTATTAAATATAAACTCAAAACTGTATTTGAGAAATTTAATAATTTAAAGAAAAAAAAGAAGCAAAACAAAATTAAATTACAATCAATAAGATGTAAAACAAAAGTGATTACCACAATACAGTTGTAAATAATGCACTGCTTATCTATACGGTCTGTTGGCTTAAAGTTACACGTTTACTTTCCAGGATTCTTTAAATCCGTTTTAATTTTGTGATGTATTGTTTTACACTTACTGTTTCGTGGTAAAACTTGGATGTCATTAAAATACTTGAGGGTAGAATTGTGTCTAACTGTGTGAAAAATATATTTAGTCTGAGATATGCATGTTGGGAGTAACAAGAAGAGATTAAAAATGCAATGGGTAAGAGAACAAACAGGTGTTACTGACCTCATTGAAAAAATTAAATGACTGTAATGGAGTTGGGTTGGACATATTGCTAGAAGAGATGATAATAGATGGACAATTGAAATCTTAAACTGGATTTCAAGTGATTGTAAAAGACCCAGAAAGACACCACATATGAGATGGATGGATGAAATAAAATGTGCAGGGGTGATGTGGAGAAGAGAAGCTAAAGAATGGAGAAGATAGATTGAACTTGGAGAGACCTTCATCTTGCAGTGGATTGATAATGATTGATGATGATGATCTGGCTCAATTTACTATAAATAATGGACTTGTTCAGATTTGACATTCATCACAACTAACCAATGAATTGATGGATAGCTAAAACTAACCAATGAATGAATAGATGAATGAGTTAACCAATGGCAAAAAGAAATCAATAGGTAAAGATATTGAGTAAATCTGCTTGCTTCCATTAAGGAAAATGACATAATTATAAAATGACAGACTTTCAAATTTTGAGCCAGGCAAAATAAATTACACTGGCAGCCCATATTAATGCAAGAAGTGAGGCAAGTTCACATTGAACTAGGAGCTGCTAGATACTAATTCTAACATGAGGCAGCTACCATAATATATCTGGAAGTAAGAATTCTACTAAAATACTAAACCTGACACAAGACAAGTTGCAATGAGTCAGCTAAAAGTGTTAGATACTCCTAGAAGGGCACCTGAAAATTCCTTTGGTTTATAATTGTACAGTAACACTGATATCATGTATTAATATCAGTTTGTTTTAATAAATATTTAACTGTAATATTTAACCCTGTTAAACTATAAAAAAAGTCAAGATAAAAAAAATATATATTATTCATCACATGTTGAAGGTGTGTTACACATTAAAATGTGATAGTTATTCAGAATATATGCCTATGCAATGGATTACTAATTCATATTAATTTAATTTTGCTATGGGCTGTTATGGTGTAATTTTAACCAATTCTTGGACTTCTATGAAAGAGCATCATTTATATATTCTGAATGATACTCAGTCATTCTTTCTCCATAGAATCCTGCACATTGAGATGTTATTAGTTTTATAAAAATAGGTATTATTTTTTTAATTATCATACCCCAACCCTTATCTTTGTGAAATAAGATTCAATTAATTTCAGTTTTTCTCATTTTATTTTTATTGTAGGGGTTGCCTTAACTATTTTGCACTGTGCATGAGTGCCATTTTAGATGTTATTTGTTAAACTTGATCTGTTGTATTTCAGTAGCTTTTTTGCATAACTTTAATATACATGTAGTTGATAATCTATGTAGACTTATATGTTATAAAATTTATTACACAGCTAAGTTATTAATCTAGCTATGTTTCACACACACACACACACACACATATATATATATATATATATATATATATATTGTAACCTATGCACACAACACCGCTCATATACATTATATGAGCAAAAGCCCAGGGTACCAGTTCTATTAATGAATAGAACGATTTATCATTTTATCTGATTCATAATTGATGCTGAGACTCTTTTACTTATGTTTATCTTACAGCTTCACTCAGTGGGAGGTTACAGAAAGTTCATAACATATAGAATATAAATAAATGAAGGAAGAAATACTATAAGCTATCCAATAAAATATAAACCTTATTTATTAATTAACCAAATGATAAAGGCTAGCAGAGTTTTATTTATTCCATCTAACAAAATATAATTTCAATTTGTTCTCTTCCATCATCCAGTTACACTCCATATTAGCTCAATACAACTCTGACAGAATATAAAAGCATAACACTAAATAACTTTATTGTTCAGCACATCCTAATCTAAATAGCTGAATTAATGTTAATCTAGGAATATAAAATCAGATCTCAGGGAATCTATAACACAGTTAGACTAAAGAACTATATTAGCCAGTAATTTATAACTCTAAATTATAATAAGATATAATGAAATAAATTGAATAATGTTTTACTGTGCTAGCAATTAGATAATGAAGGAAATAGGGTATCTTTTAATCTCACATCACTATCCAAATAATGCACTAACTAGGCAACCTTCTTATAAGTTTATCAAGTGGTAAAATATTTCATGTAATGTTCGGATCAAGGAAACAATATCATCAGATTTCAGCATATTTATTATCAGAGCTAGAAAACAATGTAATTATTTTGTAATAGAAGTATGAGATGCGGAGATGTGGAAACTAGAATATGAATGCACACAAGAATAACTCAAAACACAGTTTTTTAATAAACAAACAAATCATTTATTTACACTCAAGATTTAATTTAACATAATCGGTTTACAATAATTATATTTGTCCCAATCTTTAAATTTACACCTAAATTCATAAATACAAGTTTGGGATTATCCCTCTGACCTGTTACATCGTTTATTGGCTTAAACACTTATGAACGCAACTTAGCAAGCAAATAAAACTTGAATATTCTGATTTTGAATATTCGAGCTATCTAAACATTTTCATATGCAACACTGAATAAATAATATTTTATACTATGGATACAAAATACACTTTTGAAAAGTTATATTATCAATTATTGGAATAAAACAAATTAATACATTTGGCTATCAAGAGAGCAGCTTTCAATAACTTAATTAGATAATCACTTTAAATAACTACATTTTTCACGCATAGCAATAAAATCATACTCATTCCGATGATTTGATGATTTCTAACTTATGGCAAATTAATATGATATGTTTTAAAACATTTATTTCCTATTTTAAGTTTAACAATATTATACCTTTATATACGCAATATTATTTACATTACACGTGTGTGTCATACCTTAAGCAATAATAAAAGAAAACAATCTTTTCTACACATTACCAATTTATTTAAGAATTATTAAACAATTATTTAATTTCGGACAATCTCACAGACCAACCAACAAAATAGGACACTATATCTACTGTAAGATTCAATAAAGAATTTAAAATAACTATTTATCCAAGCACTGACTGAATTACACAGAGCTATATTTTTATGATAATACAAACTAGACATTCAATAGAAATCCCAGCACATGAGGAACAAATAAACTCTTTACTAATACATCAACAACAACTTATTTAAATCTGAAATAAACTATTGGTGTGGAACTTTTCTCATCACCAAAATAGGAAAATATCACTCAACTTCATAAATATTATTTCATAATACAGACGTATGCAATATAGAATACCCCACTCTACTCATGGCCAAATATTTAAAAATATACTAAGAGGGAAAATGTCTTATCCCTACAAACATAGAACGCATCAAGAATAATATCCTTTTCCATAACTCTCCTACATATCTAACACTATACGCTGGCAGATAAATACATACAGATAAATCACTCATCCCTTCAATTCTTTTAGAATGTGACAATATCCGAAATTTATATTGAGAAATAGTTATGAAACTAAATGTTTACTAAGTAAATAAAATAATTGCACAAAATAGACACACATATGCATAAATGAGAGTATGAAAAACAAATCTAAATTATGTAATATGCAAATAATATTGTAAGTAAATGATATATTAAAATATAACTTTTAATTTAGAACAGACTTTCAGCTGTTTAGAATTTAAATAGTAATAATTATTATGAACGAGGTTTCTTTGCTATCTCTGATACAATATTTCTTTCATATAGTCATTGCTCTGAAAGCTAAAACTCTCACTTTGAGATAAAGAAAAATATATAAAATAAAATAAACACCTTTTTTGAATTATATATATACATATATATATATCGTCTTCACAAAAGAAAATAAATCATATTTAAGTAATAATAATTTACCAGCCTATTCACAATTTATGAATACACTCCTCCGTGACGATCTAGAAATTCATAAATAGCATAATTATATAAGCAAAATATAACAATAAATATTTCTATCTATATATCATAAACATCCATAGTGACTAATAAATTAAAAAAAAAAAGAAAAGAAAAGTCACTTGTCCTTTGACTTAAAAGAAAAAGTTCACTTGCGAAGTTGCTTTTCCAAGTTTATTAAATGATATGAAGATCGATTCCAAAATGTGTGCGTGTTAGTAAAATGTGAAACATGAAGAACGAATTATTTTTACGATGGCTACATATAATTCAAACACAATCTCCAATGTCCTTAGCAAAAGCTAATAGAGTTTACTTATATATCACATACAATAATACATATTTATAGTATTAGAGACATGGAAAGACAGTTTCATCTATTAATTGGTTTACTCTGTTATTCATTCTTAAGCACTTCTAGGGGTATTTAATCCAACAATAACTTAACATAATTTTCTGCAGAAAATATTCACTTTCATAATTTATAAATTAACGTCTTCATTATTAACTTTAATAAGTTGCTGATAATTATCCACATGAAATTTGTATTTTTTTAAACATTAACATTTTGTTTTTAATATGTCCATGTGTCGAAGAGAACAAAAATATTCAATTCGATTTAGACATATGTATTTAGTAAGTAGTAGCAATTAATTATTCTGGGTAAGTCATATCTTTATTTCTTTAATAAAACACATTATTTTATAAGCATGAACAAGATATAAAGCTAGCATTCCGTAATAATTTTAAATAACCCATAATAAAGTACACGCATCCTTTTAATTTTAACTTCACTTTTGCAGAAGTAGAATATAAGTTGAATAGAAGGCTTAATGTAGATTCTGTTAAATTGCTCTGCATAGTTTTTCACAAATTAATATAAAATTCACACAATTTAGTTAGCAGATTAGAGAGTTCCTGCACTTTAACTTTCTTCTTAATAATAATAATTACAAATAAATAAAGTAGCATAAATTAAATAATGTAGACAAACATTTTAGAATGAAAATAAATATGAGAGTGTTAATTTAAACATTTAAATTGAGCAGAGAATCAAAATTAATCTACCTTTTTCTTTATAATTTAGCCAGACATTCTAGGTGAAGGCTTTTTGTTAACTAGAATTTTCTTATGCCTTTTTAAATTTTACTTTGGAGCTTTAAAATTGACTTGACTTCTGGAAGAGATATATACTTGTTACAGGCAGAAATGAACTAAGGCAATAGTTACACTAATAATAATGAACAATTTTTACTAATGACTATTAGTTAAATAGATATCACTTCCTTCCATCAAAACGTCATTTTTCTTCTCCAAAAGGTCAACTCCACCCTTTGCAGACAGGAGTTAATTAAATATTCAAGAAATCTTTTTTTGGAAAGAGAAAAAAATCATTTTGACCTTCACAATCAAATCAAGTCAAATAAAAAAAAATAACTTTTTACAAAGTTGAAACAAATGAATATTAATCAATTATTAAATAAAATGGTTGATAATATTATTTAAATTGGTTAAATAATTTACCAATCCAAATATCCATTAATCACTTAAGAAAATATATTTTTGCAGAATTATAAAAGATAATTACTGTAATTTAAATGTTTTATTGTGAATGTAATATTGTTTATTGTAATTAAAATATGAAAATGAAATGGAAAATGATACAGACATACCTGCATGCATATGTACTGCTGCATAAATGTTAAATTATCCTGACTAAATATAATTGATATGGCTATGGGTTAAACATATCTCACTGACTATAATATTAGTAAATGGATGGGTGTCATTGAATAATAAATCAGAAAATCATTCAAACCAACACCAACACTGTCTTACAAATAAATAAAATAACTTTGCATCAACTTAACTATTACAACGACTTTCTGTAATAATCCATCTCCCCCTTCCTTGCATTAAACACTTTATCAAATCTAATAATAATAATAAATGCTTGAAAATTTTGCTAACCAAAATGCACAGTTGGCCCACATATGAGTTTTTGGACCATTAATAAAAACTTTTAAAATATTATGGCTATTTTTTTTTAGTACAATGCAGTTATTCACTGCTGATGCAACACAGTTTAATTACTTGTGCCCATTCAGAGGGTCACTATATATATATATATATATATATAAACATTACATTCAGAGGGTCACTATATATATATATATATATATATAAACATTACAAGTATATATATATATATATATTGTAATTAAATAGAATTTATATTGAAATATGAAAGGTGAAATGATATATTGAAATGATAGTCACTATAATTTAAAAAACTAAACAGGATATGCTCCAGTGGTTCATCATTTGTAACTGAATAAAATTAAATGTGAAATGAATTTACTATATTAGATGATATACAGTATGTAATTAAATAAGGATGGCATTAATATATAAATAAGAACATATGCATATCATGCTCTAGTTGGGTGTCTATTTGTAACTAATTAAATATAACACCATAGCCTGTTTGCAACTATCATAAACATTAATTCCATCACGTTAATAATGAGAGAAATAAATTATCCCATTTCTCAACACACAAAATAAAATGAAAATTAAAACAGTCATCATTAAAGATTTAAAATATTTCGATATTGGGAAGTCATTTTAACCAATAAAATATACTAGCCATTGTTATCAGATAAACAAACACTAGACAAAGCAACTGAATAAAATTACTGTGAATCCATGGAATGCATTATGCTTATCTCCAATAATAGGTTCTTTCAACAAAGAATCCTTCCCAATCCTCTTTTCATATTTATAAGACCATTCATGGTCACATACACACACTGGTGCTATGTATAATAACTTTAAAAAATCATCAAAGAAAGTTAATAAGTTGAAAAGGGACTTAATCACTTTTATTCAGTTTAGCTAAGTACTGGAGATTTCCTTGAGCACCACTAGATTGTTTTAAATCTATATAAATATTATCTGTCCATAGTGTACTGAGTTCAAGCTCATTCGGTACATTTTTTACTACACATGACTTGGATGACTAATGAACAAAAAATGACATTCTTATATTTTATCCATGTCAATAAAATTATAAGATCCCAATATCACAAAATTTATATATCCAAGACTCTTATAGACATTACTAGCTCAGTTTAAGTATATTGATGACCAGATGCAAGTGTACTCTTATTAATGGCTTCCAAACACACATAGTGAAGACCATTACTGACATATATGGCCATTAAATCTAGTTACTTAATTTAATTATTTATCATAATATAATGATGATGATGATGATGATACCAGCCATAGCTTAATAATGAACTCATAACGAATTTATATTTATAAGCATATAGGCACTTCTTAAAATCATCCTATGTTAAACTGGGATTTAAATATAACACTCACTAGCACTTATATATGTTTATGGTTATTTACTCAAAATACTTTTATAGTTAAAACTAGGATTTAATAATACCCATGATGATTAATGATCATCACAAATCTCTATGCATGATATTCAACTTTTCATAAACCCCATTTACTAAATATATCAATTATTTTTTTAAGATTGAATTTAATGATTATTATTTAATCAATGATGATGGTGATTATAACTCTTGAGCACAACATAATTTTAGTCTTTTATTATTAACTTCTATTATTAAAAAAAATTGATTATTTGACAAGCGCATTCCTTACACCCTTAAATGTAAATCAATATGCTTGCTTAACATTTGCGTGTGATGATGATCATTTAAAATGATAGAATCAAGACAAGAAAAATACAATATTTTTAATAATAACTTGTAAACCAAATATGATATAATTATATTTATTAACACTTTCTATTTTTATAAACTAAATTAATAAATGTACAATTGACTTGATTAAATATTTATAATTAAACAAAATATCCTATTACTATATGCGTAATCAACTAACTTTATATATCTGCTTTTTCTTGGTCACTACATATTTTTGAAATAAGTTAGCTCAAAATGACATTAAAAAAAATACTTTATTGAATGCTTACTTAAGACTTTCCTTACTTATTACATGTCATAAAGATAAATTTCATTTATGTAATGTGTGTGTTTTTCACTCTCATACATATGTGAAGCCTGCTCTCTTCAATGTGCTATATTTAAATTAACTATTCATAACCTATTCTTGATGGGTTTGTATAAGCAGTCACACACGCACACACTCTGTGATATGTCAACATATATATTTAAAATGTGTACCTCTGTACTGTGGGTTATTACATAAATCACATATATAAAAAAATATTATTGCAAACTTGTGTAACAAAATAAACAACAACAAAAAAAAAACATTAGCAAGCATATATTGATAGGTCGAACAATAATAATAAAAAACATTTTAGTATTAAAATATATAATAATAGTAAAATCAAAATAAAAAAACTATGTTTAATGAATTTAAATTGTGTGTGTGTATTGTGAGGTAGTGTTGAGAATAACACAATTGATAAATAAACTCTTAATGTTTTTGGATCAAAAGAAAAAAATAAAATGCTTGACTTTAGAAATTAAAGTTTACTTTTAATAAGAAAGAATAAAAGATTTGTTAATTAAAGTTCAAAGTTACCTGATCAATTTTTCACTTCTCATGAATGTCCCAGGTTTGAATTTTTAGACCACTTGCTTATTTATAGCTTCCACAGGTTGATTTGCTTGTTTCTACCATTTTAAAAAGAGTTATTGTAGATGCTTTAGATAAATGTGAAGAAAACTTTAAAAAAATTGATTTATAGCTTAATAAAACTTGGTTATATGGCTTTTATACATTTTTTCTCCTCTTTCCCCTTCTCCCTCCATTCAAAGGTGATGTGCTTATAATAGGCCAGGAGACAAAAAAGAAGCCTCTCAGATAGCTTATGTGGTTAGCTTTAAACTTGACCATTCTTTTGGTTACTATTGACCGGTATATGAGTCCATAGATAGATCAGTGAGCTAACCCATAGATGACAGGTTTCAAGGAACAAGAATTGCGAATTAGCACAGCATCTTTATAATTCCGCAAACAGCCAAAATATATATAAGCACCATTATATGTTATATTAACAACCTCTGTAAAGGATTCAATTTAAATCCATCTCTTTTTTTAAACTAATTTTGCTGTAAATTACTTATATATGTGCACATCTTCTTCTATGCTGGCTTTCAAACAAGAGTCATATTTTCTTCTTTAATTTTTTTTTAAAGAGAGAAATAACAAATCAAACAACTTTTTCTGAGTTTAAAAAAAAACTTTAACTTTAACTGCTCATTTCTTTTAGTTTAAAAGAACTGCATATTCAGCAAAAGAAAAAAAACTTTAAAAAAACTGCCTTCCAAAAAAACTACATATTGTTAAGTGACTCTCTTCAAAGCAACACCAAAACTGTCCTTCTTAAAATTATTAACTGAATGCCTCTCAAAAACTGCCCCCCCTCTATATATTTCAATTTCTGATCAAAAAAAAAAGAATCTATCAAAACTAATTGTGATTTTGGAGATAGCAATCAAATCTCATCTAGACGGTTTTAAGTCATTAACAAAAAAAAAGTTTAATAATTATTTATTCTGTCTAAGCATTTTCTCTCCTTTCTTAAGATAATCTAAGATACAGATTACATAAAAAAAACAGTTCGTAATTTATAGTCCATAGAAATATGTATAAAAATGTGTATGTTTAAAAGCAACTGGACTGTTATCACACTTCTTTTACACTTCTTTTACACATGTGCCTGGTTTATCTAGTAATCGTTTTTACACCTTTCTTACTAGTTTTTCTTTTTTTCATTTTACAGAAATAAAACTAAATATTTGAATATATTACTTAGTTAATAAGAAAATAATATATCAAAATATCATTTTTTATAATATTCTTTACATTCACTACTGCTTATTATTGATTATCTATATATAATACTTGCACACATAAATTTATATATAAAAGAATTTTTTTAAATTAATATATATATATATATATATATATATGGGAATGAAAACATATATGTATGTACTATATATATATATATATATATATATATATATATATATATATATATAAATGAAATAATGCTTAAAGTTAATTGGGATAATTAGTAACCATTAAAAACCACAAGTAACCACATAAACATTCACAATAAGATTAGTAATCAATATTTCTCACTGCTGTCAAGGCAACCCTTTCACCATTTAATAGCAAGAATATATATATAACTCATTTGTATCAATCAATACTGCATCATATATTTCTGAGATCAAATCAGAATTTAAATTATGAATTGTCTTAAAGTTTTTATTTTGGATCATTATTAAATTATGTTATAATTATTTAACTGTACAAAACAGCTAAATACTCATTTGTACATTAATAAGGCATCTCATAATAACCTTAAAACTTTGTTTTCTCATCAGAACTGGAATATTATTTTTGCTTAGAAGGATGTTGATTCTGTATTTTGAAAATATCTAAATATTTATAATTTTTTATAAAATTAATGGTTTGTTTTAAATTGAAAAGTAATATCAAAAAATGTTCAACAAAGATAACTGATAATTTAAATGGAAAAGGTTAATCAAAGAAATTATTTAAAATTTTTGGGTGGAAATTGTAGTGTATTTTTTAAAAAAAATATTGAAATCAAATCTGAAATCAGGAAATTAAAATTTTAATACTATCAAATTTTTTTTTAATAATTAAATTTTTTAAAAAATATATATATATATATAGAAATTGATTAATTTTGTAATAAAAAATATTTTCTAAAACCAAATTAAATTTATAAATCACAAGTTTGGAATAATGAAAAATATATTGCTGACTAATATTTTATATATATGTTAATAAATAGTATAACCAAAATAAGATTTGCTATTTGCTTATTTTTTGCTTTACTTCCTTTTTATGTATAGACATTTCTTACTTATTTGTTTATTTAATCTTACCTTAAAGTTGGATCATTTTCTATATGTTTACAAGTTTATATTATTATTTTTACTTTTTAATAATTATAGACCAATATTTATTATTTCTACATTCTAAACTATTGGAAATAGTGATTAAAGAGAAACTGGTGTCATTTTAACTAAAATAATATATATTGTTTAAGCAACATTATGATTTTGTTGCTGGTTAAGGAACACAATATGCTTTCTATAATGCTGTTCACAATTTGATATAATTCTAAGATAATCTCAAAGCTGTTACTATAAATTTAGACTATATAAAGTGTTTGACTTTTTATATGTCGATATTTAACTTAGAACTGTTGCCTTGTTTGGTTTGGCACAGTAGGAAAACATATGACAAGGGATTAGAATATTCCAGGATCAATTCAGGTACTCACAGGCCTGGTGCTCAAATGTTTTATGAATTCCTAAGCAATAAGGTCTTTGTTTCTTTTTTACTTAGAATTTATGTTCATACTGTTTTCATGGTCTTTTTATTTCTTGGTTTGCAATTTTTTTAAAGAATAAGAAGCAGGCAATAAATATTTCTGGTGGTTCTAATTATTGTATAATTATTAATCATAATATATAACAAAGTTTAGCTCTGAATCTTATTCTATTTTTAATTTATGTAAATGATATATTTTCACTAAAGGTATGTGATAATGTAGACGATGTTGTTTTGTTTTATGCTGCAATTTTATACACTTATCTTAGAAAAATAATTAACGGCGATTTAATTTTAATTTGAAAATTGCAGGTTTCAATTATTTATCAGTTAATCTGAATAAAACAAAGTAATACATAAATCTTAAAAATTTCTACTATATTCTCACGATAATAATTATTTTTTCATTGCAATAGTACTCGTGTTATTATTTTATTTGTTAATAATTATTGTTATCTAGGTATATTTATTGATTCTAGGTTGTCCTGGTCAAATTATATTAACGGTCTATTCATTTATATAAACTCAGTTATATGTTTTTCCTTTTATATAATTTTTTATATTGATAGCTTTAATCATTATTTATATTTTTGTTAACAATTTTATTATATTACAATGTCTGTGTTTGTGGGAACTATTTTAATTTGTAATGTCTATTCTACCAGTTTTACAAAAATATACTATATGTACTATTTTTGACAATTTTAAGCACATTTGTCAGAGATAATTATGGATTCATAGCTTATTACATGCCATTTATTTTCATCAAGATAGAGCAATTCTTGACAAACACATAAATATATATATTTATTAAAAACAGTCAACACTTAGACAATTCCCAAGATTGTTATCAAGGCAATTAATGTATATAAAAGACATAATTTCCAAGTTCATTCATGTTAAAAAATTTAAATATTGATATATCAATGTTTCGACTTGTTCACACAAGTCATCCACTGGGTGATAAAAGGATGACTTGTGTGATCAAGTCAAAATGTCGGTTTATCAATTTTTAAATTTTTTAACATGGATGAACCCACAAAATATATCTTTTATATATGCAACCCATGAAAATCTTCATATCAACATATATATATATAGTAACTGAATGAAATGAGGTTATAAATACTCCATAAATTCAGGTATTAATTTATAAATTAATAAGAACATGAAAGATTTCTTTGCTAGATATAAGAGTGATCAAGAAAATTTTAAATTTTTTTTATCAGAAGTTTTATAAATAATGGGTCTTTGTTATGTGTTTATATCTATTTTTATTTATATATATAAATTATTAAGTGGAAAGCGAGAGTCTATAATAACGTATATTTAAAATCAGAGTAATTTTATGGTCTTTAAAATATATTCAAATTAAAACAATTAAGAATTAATAATCCCAGAGAATTAATAATAATAATAATAATAATAATAATAATAATAATAATAATAATAATAATAATAATAATAATAATAATAATAATCATAATAATAATAAATTAAATTTGACATGTGACCAGATTTTATATAAAATGAGCAAAATTTGGTAGTTGTGCATTTTGTCCTATGTGGCTGCTTGATGGTGTTATTTCTCTGCAAAAGCACAGAAATATGCCATTTACGCAGCCCAAGTTACAGCCTATATAACAGTGCTGTTTATATTAGCTGTTATCAGGCCTAGATGGTGTTTCACACAAATATTACAGCCCACTGATGTGCTTGGTGTCACTATGGAAATAGTGCACCCTTCACAGATTGCTATTGTATGATGTGAGCGTGTATGGAATTCAACAGTCCATAAGTGTTTTAATGTGTGTTCAAAGTAATGATCTTAAAACTTACCTGACATACTATTACATACTAATAATTGAAAGCCCATCACCATGTTTCCCTACATATCTATTAAGATGAAAAAAATTGCAAGAGTGTAGGTCCCAGAACCATTTTACATAAGTCACATGAAAAAGTATGTTTGCAGGAGAACAGCTATGAGAGTAATGAAATGAATGTGTTTATAGCAAAACCATCAGTTACTGCCCCCAACCCCACACAGCCCTATGCACTGAAAACTTTGTTTGCTCATACAAGTGCATGTATTGGATGATCCTTTGGATCAGAAAAACCATTGTACCCCTCTTCTTGCACATGCCAGTGCTACACACTGAAATGTATAATGTAATTATAAATTGTAATTAAGAAAATAATGTTGGTTTGTAAATCATGGTATGCGCTGAAATGTATAATGTAGTTAAAAATGTAATTTAAAAAATAATGTTGGTTCGTAAATTTTTAAAAAATATTTTGAAAAATTGTCAGAGAACAGAAGGTAAAAAATTATCAGCCTGGTTATATTACATTTCATTATTTTTGCAAGCAACAATACCATCGATGGCTACATTGGACAAAGTGCACAACACTCCCAAATTCTTAATAAATCTAACAGATACAAATTTATTAATAAGAAAGATTATTCATATTTTAATCAATACTGCTAACAGAATAGTAAAAAAAATTTAATTAATAAACTTTAACAGCTTATATTATTTTATAAAGTTTCATCTGTGAAAACTGTTGTAAACATCATCAAATAAATGTTATACATAAAGCTTATCTTAATATTCCGAAGATAAAACAAAAATTTATAATAACTGAAACAAACGAAAGGATTACATAAGTTTCCCCCATAATTAAATTATATTTAAAGTTGTTAAGTCTTTGGTATATTCCCACAAACTATAATATTAATAATAAATATACTAGCTATTTTCTCATTCACTCATTTATACATTGAAAATGTATGTGCACATAAATGTATAAAATTATATAGATAAATTTTATATTACCTTTGCAAATATCTCCAAAGTTCTATAAAATAAAAATATATGCATGCATGATATTTATATACAAAAACATTTTTTTTAAAGCTTTATCTGAAAGTTCATGTGAGAAAGTTTTTGCTTTAGAATCTTCCTGATTGGTGAAGTCTGTCGTGAACAAAGATCGAACTTGCCAGAGATAGTTATTTTCTTAATCTGAGATAATTGTTCTTGCTTTTTAATAGGATGATGGAAACTTCTAGAAGATTTAAACTTGGACAGCTTATTGAGAAATAAACAATTCTTTACTCAGAATTAAAGCATGACAATAATATAATAGGTTATATTTAAATGAACAACTTTCTCTCCTCCTGAATGTTTCTCTCTTTTTTTTATTAAATAACTTTTATCACTACAATTTCTAAGCAAGATTCTTACTGGATGGCAATGACTGATTTCTAAATGCATGTGACATTTTATCTAAGCAGGAAATCATTAGAAAAGGCTAGAGAGTTGACTCTTTTCTGATTAACTTTTTCAGCAATGCATTTTGATGTTCAATACCAATGAAGATTTTTATGTTAATTGCAGCTGGCTCAAATGGTAAGTAAATAATTTCTTTTAATCTCTAGTATTTTATTAACATATTTATTATGTTTTGGTGTAATTATTGTTATATATATTCTAAAATAAGTGAGGTTGTGATGTTTAATTATCTTTTTGTACAAAAATGGGAATAGTTATACATTCATACAATGTTTGTGTTTTAGAACTTTTTGGAGAGTAATAAAAATATAAATCATTTAACTTTATATGAAATTTATCCAACTGGATCTTTATATATATATATATATATATATATATATATATATATATATATATATATATATATATATATATATATATATATATATATATATATATATATATATATATATATATATATATATATATATATATATATTGTGCCCTTTTGTATGGGTCACCATCTAATTTTGTGCTAATCTATTAAAAATTTTAAATTTAAGATATATTTGAATATGTGATGTTAATTTTGCTTATGGTAATATTTCAAAAGGTTTAATTAAAGCAATATATGAGTATTTGATATGTAAAATTGTGCTGATATTGAGAGAGACATTTTAAATGATGATGATTATAATATATAGTTGGAAAAATGGCCATAGTTAATACTGCATTAATATATTTAATAAGTAGGTATTTAAAACTAAAAGTGTTTAAAGGACAAGTTAAAATTAAATGCATATATTTATTGTTGATAAAATAGTGTTATAAAAGAATATAAATGTTTTTAATTATTATAAATACTTAAATAGAAGATTAATATTTGATTTTAATAATGTCGAATAATTATTTTAAAATCTGTTATAATATCTTATTTATTTTTAAAAAATAAATATTTGTTTTAAAAATGCAATTGTTAGTTATTTTTAGATTATGAGAAGCATTTCTTTTGTTATAAAAAACAGATGTTAGTTAGATATGCACACACATGCTTGGAAGTTATTTAGTAAAATTGCAAAACTATTTTAAAAATCATGTTATAAAATTTATAAATAATACGTGAGCTATCACGAGATAAAATAAAGATAAATCAATGTAGAATATTAAATCTGATTTTAAAGTATTGCTTTAAAAAATATAACGTATAAAAAAACTTAGTTTATTTTAAATAATCTTATAAAAGTTAAAATTAAAATTAAGTAAGTAAGAATATTTTAAAAGAATGTTTAGTGGATTTAAATAAACGATAAGGATTATTTTAAAATTTAATAATGTAATAAATATTAAATATTAAATAAGTCATTATTTATTTTAATTTTGTGTTGTTGGTAAATATGTAAATAAGCCAGCAAAGTTGATTGTTTAATCTACCAATCAAATGGGAAGTTTCTTCCGGTATAAAAGCTCAGTTCAATTGTTAGGAGAGGACTCTGTGATTGAATTTTTAAGTTAATTGTATTTAAAAAAAAAATAGCTAAGTAAATTTTATAGACGCTTTTAAAATCATTTTTCAAAATTATAAGAGTGTCTTGTAAATAATTTATAAAAGTTTTAAATGATAAGCATGCAGTGTTAAGTTAATTTTTCCCTATCATTCGTCTCTATTTAAGCTCAATTTGCAAGCAAATAATCATGGAAACATCATATATAGTGAAAATATATCGGAAACTTTAACCTAGAAATATGACAAACGCTGGATTAGTTCGGAAAATTACGAGATGGAGAAAAGTAATATTTTGGACAGTATATAATTTTAAAAGCTAATTGCTATTGACTATTAGAAAATAGATATTTTAAAGAATAAAATACTTCTTTATGAAGAAAGTATTTTTGCAAGCTATAAAGTTAAATATATATCTTAAGTAAAGATATTAGAAATAAAAGTAGTTTTATAAATACTTGCCTTGTTAAGTCTTTATGTTCAAAAGACTGAATGTTGACCATTTTTGAAAGGCAAATAAATTGAAAAATAATTAGCTAAAAGTCTTAATATAATAAAAATTATTATATTGAAATAATTTAAACGCTGGTCGTTTTAGATGAAGAAGCTTATTCTTACCTGGATATTTTGTTAAGAAATGCGCAAGTAATACGTGGACGTCCCAGTTAATTTAAAATAATTAAATGATAATTTTTCATAAACTATAGACTAGTTTACGATAATAACTTTAAATAATATTTTTAAAGAACTGAATCCGGATCAGATAAACTATTTTAATTTAGTATATTTTATGGAAGAACTGATTAATTTTATTTTATTTTAAAAGAACATTTTTTTTCATTTTCATAAACTTTTTAAAAAACACGTGATGGACCGGAAAACGGAAATGGTGTTTTAGTGAATGTGTACCTAGGATTTAAGAACTATTATGGTGAAAAGAAGACATCGCTGGAGTTACGTAATATGAATTCTATTTTATTTATCTAATATAAAATTTAAATATTATTAATCTATTAAAAATAAGATCGGTACATTTCTTAAAAAATAACTAAAAATAATATAATGATTAATTGCATAAGTTTATTTTATAATTAATATAACACAGAATATTTTAAAGAATGATCGTGAGTGTAAATGTGAATTATTTTATGAAGCTGGAATTCCGAAGAATATTGGAAGATGGACTGTACATTAAATCATTATTGATGGTAAAAATTGTAATAATAATAATTTTATGTATTTAATATGTTTTCTTTAGATCAACCAAATATTATGTTATTTTTTTGAATGAATGTATAAATATTTTAAAAATACACATACATTATATTGGCAGTGACAGTTTTATTTAAATATGCATAATTTGAATTTATGATATAAATACGATGCAACATTACATAAGAAGCTTAGAAATAATTATATGATTCTTTCATAGATAAATTTTAATATTGTTATTTTATGTTATAGTATCAGAATTATATTTATTATTCATAAGTAATTATTTTATTGCAAGTTAGGAAGAGATTTTAAAGCCTATATTTTATTTTTGTTTTATTGGATAAATTAAGTTAAGTTTTATGTAGAAGTTTATATTTGGATTGAAGATTTACCGAATATAGATGATGAAGTATAGATATTTTGGATAATTAGTATTTATTTAAAGTTAAAGGTTGTTTTTCCGGAAGTTTTGAAATAAGTTAAAGGATGCTTTGTAGATAGAAAATTTATTAGGAAGGAGTAGAATAACACATAAAGTAGAGTAATAATTTCACATGGAAAAGAATCATAGAATTTATCTAATATAATACTTTATGAATTTGAAATTGATGAATAATTTAATTATTATTATTTTAACAGTACATATATGTAATGCATATTTGATAAAACATGTAGCATGAATTGCATTAAATGAAATATAAATTATAATCAGTTATTTTTATTACATTACAAAGATACATTAGTTTATGCACATATGCTATTGGAATAATGCTGATATTGAAGTGAACATATGTTGGTACATTATGAAATGAATAACAATAATACTTAAATGATGTAGCAATTTAATTAGTAAAATTTAATTGTTTACATATGCTACATAAATATTGTTTTACATAGATTTTCTGTATAATAATTGAAGTTCATTGATATTTATTTAAAGTCTAAGTTTGAAAATATACTTCAATGCTGTTAGTACAGCATTTTAAAAATGTATAGATTATTTAGTAGGAGTATGAGATAATAACAATGCAAACATCTTGTATTATTATTTTCTTATTTTTATTTTTCTTTGTTTTTCTAATTTGAACTGTAAATATTGTAAATAAATTCTTGATTAAAGTTAATGTAAATAAATTTGTTTAATTTGTTTTAAAAGTGTGTCGAGTTCATTATTTTGCACCACAGCATTTGACAGCAGATAATTTGAATAAACATAATATTTGCACAATATGAATTTATTATTAGTATTATAAATAAACACAATATTTTCTTGATATCATTTATAAGAATTGATTGACATTAATATATTATATTACAATGGTCATAAGATGGTTATAATACATAATATAAGATTACAGTATTATTTATTGCCACAGATTATTAAATTATAAGATTTTGATCTATTCCAAAATTAAGATACCATATGAAAATAAAAGATATACACATGATTATTTATTTACTTAATATTAATAATATAATATATTAGATAAGGTTGAGTTATACTCTAAAAGTAGTATTGTTCATTATAATTATTATTAGAATAAGTTAAGTGTATTTAGGTTTGATATAAAATCCCTTATCATACTTATTTACATGAGTTATTGTTACTTTATGATAATTAGAAGAGCCTGAGATTATTGAATTATTTTTCCTTAATAAAAGTTGAGATTTATTTTTATTATTATTAAAGATAATTATTTATTTAAAAGCCATAAGAATGCTGTAGATGTAGTAATAAGATAATAAGGAGGTAATAGTATTCTTATGCCATTGAGACAATGTGTTTGGAAGATATTGACTCAATGTAAATCTACTTATACTTTGTAACTTTACTTCACAGTCTCATAATTTTAATAAATACTTATTTAATTAATACATACTATAGAATTATATTGATTTTAATAATTGATAATAAATTTTATTGGAATATAATAATATAAAAGTATATTAAAGTTAAACATGCAAATTTTAACTGAGCATTATAATTTAATTGAGCTAGTCGTATTTCAAATTATATTATATATCGAGAAGTAAGGGTACAATATATATTATTTAATTTGCTAATTTTAATTACATTCATACTGTAACAGAATAAAAAGTTGTCCCACAGGTTTGGGCAGCATTTGAAAATAGAAATGAAAAGACGATGATGAAAAAAACTTTATTATCACCCTTAAAGTTAGGACACTATTTATAATAGATCACTATGATGGAGTGATCCTGTTTAATTATGCCCTGCAAATTGTGGCATCATATACAACAGAATAAATATCTGTCTATGCTAACCTCTGTTATAGCCCTGGTGATTTAAGTGGCATTTGTAACAGATCAAAAATGTGCAATGAGAAATAGTAACTCTAATATAGCCTTAATAATGTATAGCCCATTCACTGGTCACCCGATATATATATATATATATATATCGGGTATATATATATATATATATATATATATATATATTAGTAATCAAGGTCTGTATTCCAACTATAAATAAATATATATATAATTCTTCGAAAAACAATACAATAATTAATACAGTAAATAATATTTTAAAACAAATATCTACTATAATTTAATAGAAGTACTTTAGACTATCTAAATAGTCGTTATCAACTATATTCAAATTCAGTTACAAAAAACCATTATAAATGTCTACAAAAACAATTACATCATACATAAATTTTCCCACAATTCATTAATTTTTATATTAGCAGCTTGTTTATTTATCAAATGCTGCTTTCCATTTCTTATTAACATAGCTTCTTTAATTTTACATTTATTATTATTTCTTTCAATACATAAAATCTTAACTTTATTAAAATCAAAATCAAAAACATATATACATGTAACATTATGATCAAAGAATACTGAAGGTGATATGTCATCATTCTAACACTCTCTTATTTTGATTTTTGCACTCATTTATATAGCAATAAATGCTACTTTGACCTTTTCTCCAATACACACACTGAGATTCACCTATATAGGCTTTTCCACAAACACACTATCATTTATATATTGCACAACTTTGATTTAAAATACTACATCTATTTTTTGAATTATTTATCAATCTATTTAAATTAAGAATAGTATAAAATACAGTTCCACATATATTTTTATATATTTGCCTTATAAATTTCACTTGTTCATTACAAATAAATGGTACTGATATCTAAGTATATTTCATTTTATCAATATCTATAGCACTTAACATATTACAATTATTATTAAACTTACTAACAATATTATAAATTAATTTATGATTATAACCAATATTTAATAAATCCATAGTAAATACATTTATATTACTTATTTTATCTGATTTATATTTACATTTATATTTACATAACTTATTATTCCTAAATAAAAATGATTTTAAACCATAAAAGATATTGAAAAAAGAGAATATATTCCTTAGGACTCAAATGTGCCAATAGTACATAAATTATCTGGTTTAAAATCATTTTTATTTAGGAATAATAAATTATGTAAATATAAATCAGATAAAATAAGTAATATAAATGTGTTTACTATGGATTTATTAAATATTGGATATAATCATAAATTAATTTATAATATTGTTAGTAATTTAATAATAATTGTAATATGTTAAGTGCTATAGATATTGATAAAATGAAATATACTTTGATATCAGTACCATTTATTTATAATGAACAAGTGAAATTTATAAGGCAAATATATAAAAATATATGTAAAGTCACATTTTATACTATTCCTAATTTAAATAGATTGATAAATAATTCAAAAAATAGATGTAGTATTTTAAATCAAAGTTGTGCAATATACAAATGGTGGTGTGTTTGTGGAAAAGCATATATAGGTGAATCTCAGTGTACATTGGAGAAATGTCAAAGGAGCATTTATTGCTATATAAAGTAGTGCAAAAATCAAGACAAGAGAGTACTAGAAATGATGATATATCACCTTCAGTATTGTTTGATCATAATGTTACATGTATTTATGGTTTTGATTTTAATAAACTTAAGATTTTATGTATTGAAAAAAAATAAAATAAACATAAAACTAAAGAAGCTATGTTAATAAAAAACAAAAAGCAGCATTTGATAAATAAACAAGCTGCTAATATAAAAATTAATGAATTGTGGTAAATTGATGTATGACGTAGTTGTTTTTGTAGACATTTATAATGGTTTTTTTGTAACTGAATTTGAATATAGTTGATAATGACTACTTAGATAGTCAAAAGTACCTCTATTAAATTATAGTAGATATTTGTTTTAAAATATTATTTACTGTGTTAATTATTGTATTATTTTTCAAAGAATTATATATATATATATATATATATATTATATTTAATGTTTTCACGATTATATGACGTAGATAAAAAATATTTTTTAATAATTCTTAAAATAATTTGTTTTATTGGCTGAAATAGTTCAAATTATTAAATAAATATATTTTAATATTACAAAATGCATACACACACACACACACACACACATATATATATATATATACTCATTGAACACCAATCAATACTTAGTCAATCCCAATATCAATAACAATCAACAACTTCAAACTGTTGTCAAAGCAAACTCTTTTTAACAGTATATATATATATTTGTCTGTTTGTATCATAACCGATGTAATTTTATTTATTATATTATATAAAAATTCAATATATATATAACTTAAAATGAAATTAATTATTAAAAAGTGAATTATTTTATATTGTAAAATACATTTGTATATATAGATTTATTTAATCTTTATATGTTAGCCAAAATAAATTATATACTATTAAAATAGTTTAACCTAAATAAATGGAATGTTTCCATATTTCTAGATACACATATATATGTGTTCTATTTATGGTGATTTATATATCGAGTATATGTAAAGCACAATTTAAACAGAATTACTACATTTATTGTTTCATTTTTAGTCTACTAAAATAATATCTGCGTGAAATTTGTAAATAAGACAGAATCTATTATAATAATCTATTTATTACGGAAAAATATTTATTTTATACTTTTAATTATTATTATTATTATTGTTAATAAAATTTATAGTCATTATTTTAAATTATTACAATAAAATCATTTAAATGGTAGATTAAGTATTTTGTGCCTTTACATATGTATTATCAGAAGAATTTTTTACTAACCATGAAGTAGTCAACAATAAAATTTTCATAGAGTAGTGACATTCAGTGCAAGCCAGAGTAATCAATGGATGTCAGAAGGTTTGTGCATAAAATCCCTATCTAGTATCTACTTACTCTGGCTTGCACTGAGTGGCACTACTGTGTGGAGAGTTTTGCCTGTTTTAATAACAGTTATGAGCAAGCATAAGAAATGGTGATCATGTGATGTTTAGTGATATAATACAATTTTATGTGTGTTTGAATGTACCTAGATTTAAAAGTTATACCATACCCTGAATCTGTATCATTGTTAAAGTTAACTTTAAAATCCATACACTTTATTAACATGATATGTGACTATTATTGCATTTATGTCCAGCACATTCATAGTAACAATGGACTTGAATTGAGGTGATCAGATAATGTTTTCAGCTTTTTATACACATTTGTTTAAGCTCATGTGTGTGTGTGTATATATATATATATATATAGTAACAATATATAAATATGTCGTTACATTAATTTAAAATAAAAACTTAAAAGTTTGCAAATAAAAGTAAAAAACTAAACGCTAAAATTAAAATGTTTGTTAAAGGTATATACATTCGCACAGATGCCAAACTTTAAAAATATTTTTTTTTTTTTAAAAAAAAAAAAGCAAATAAGTATTTGAACGTACTTTTTTATAAAAAAAAAGTACAAGATTTAAAAATAAAAATAGGTATTAATTAATTCTTGTAATCTGTAAATTGAAATGATTGTTTATAAATTGTTTGAAAAGCAAGCTAGCCTTGGGCTCTTGTATAATTAAAATGATCTGATGAAAGATAGATAAGAAAGTAAAGAGAAATTAGCTTGACCAATGGAAGCACTAAGCCTTGGCTCGGACCCTAATGAAAGTGATGGATTAGTGATGTTTTGTTGATTGAATCCGTGTGGATAATATAAAAAGGGAAATACAGTTTTTTCTGACAATTCCAGCTTTTTGTGTTTGAGAGATGTGATAGGACGCACATACCACACTCTCTATTTAAAAAAAAATGAAAAGACTGTGATACCTTGAACCAGCTATTGCCATCTCCAGAACATTATCTCCCAATGGAGGCATTGTGGGAATTAAAAGCAGAAACCTGAACTCTTCTACCGTAAGCTATATGGACATGAACTCTAAATTTAAAAATAATTAAGAACTTTCGTTCAAGCTTATGAACTTCTATCTGACTTTTAAGTTTAAAATCAATTGATAATGTTTAAAATTTTATATGTTTTGCTTTGAAAAAAAATCATTTCCATTTTATTATTTTTTGTTTGTATTAATACTTTTTGTTTAAATTTTAAATGAGGGAATTTAAGGTTGAGTATAGACGTTGCATAGATTCGTTAGCGGTTGATAATGTTGGGGTTTTCACACTCGATTAGAATATATAAGTCAACGATATCACTGCAAGCATCTTACGATGAATGCTATTGGGTTTTGTGTATTCCCTAAGCAATTGACATTATCGATGATTTTGTATTTTGATCGGTTGTGTTTATTTTGAAATGTTTTTGACCGTGGAATCTGTGCAGCCAATCTATACTCGACATTATAAAACAAATTGTACAAAAATAATCTGTGCGAATGTATTTAAATGTTAAATTTAAGTCGGGCGTGAATGGCTATATAGTTTTGTAAAGTTATATTAAGGGAGGGTAATCTTAGGTTATTCATTTCGTAGTTGAATTGGTTCAATGGATTGGATATATTTGTGTAATTGTAGATGTAGTATGAGATCCGCTACGGGCAGGATTATATATATACACCACACACCTTCTGTTTGCCTATGGATGGGTTTGTAAGACGGCAAAGGACCACAGTCCATTCCTATGGGGTTTTATGTTTATTGTTCTACTTGCTAACAGATATAACATTCCTGTTGGTGAAGAGACAATGTCTTCTCTAATTCTACTTACTGATCAGATGTACATTCCTGACAGTATAGTATTTTGTGTTGTCATATTTTCATGCTACATTGAATACATAAATGTATCAGATGGATTGGCGCTGGTTTTATTGCGAAACTTGTTGCCTAAGGTTAAATCAGGGAAGAATATTTTCTTTTCAAATGCAAATCTATGTAGTCTATTCATCCTCGACTCACTAAATAAATATTAAACTCATGGTTGTAATTTACTTAAATGTAAAACTAAAGATTAATAGAAAAATCTAAAATGGTGAATTTATTCCTCAAAATTTAAATGTTATTTTATATGTGCGTAAATAAATATTTTTATGTGTTAATTTCTGGCAGTGGCTTTTATTTATTTGTATTTAAGATATAAATTAAGATATAGATTTTTATCTCTGTGTCTCCACTGAGCTAGTGACTTGGGCTAACGATCTGAATATTTAAATAAAGTGGAATCTTAACAGTGCGTATCTGCCTACTCTATAAATTTTTCTAGGTTTAAATGCCTAGATGGCACCTTGTAGAGCAGACTTTGTAGTTTGCGGTTAGATTTGATCTTTACTTTCATTTCGATCATTATAACTGGCTACCCAACTTGGGCCGATCTTTAATAAACATGAGTGCCCTGAGAATTTTAAAAGTGAATCATGCTCGTAATATTTTTCCTGAAATTAGTATAAATATATTTGTTGTATTAACATAAGGTTATACTTGGAATTTTGTCTTAAAGGTACTGCCAGGAAGAAAAATTGCACATATGTAAAAATGAATGCGAGGAATAAAATGTAATAATAAATATAAATCATAATTTTTTTTAAAAAAAATCTTGTTAAATTAAAATCTAATAGTTTAACTTGCCTAAGTAATAGTTAAAGGTAGGAGAAATGAAACTTGGAAGGGAGGTGGCAGAAATTTAGCTGGTAATAGGGAATCAACAGTCAACTTTTTTTTTGTAATCATTATGTTTGTGTGTAATTACTGTTTTGTCTTGTAAAAAAAAGTTTTGTCCTTTTCAAATTTTCATATATAATCAATTTGTGTAACGTAATTACTAACACTAAGTAAATTCTTTTTTTTTTTTTAATGTTTTTGTTCTTTGAGGAAGTTTACTGATATGTAACGATATATAAATATGTCGTTACATTAATTTAAAATAAAAACTTAAAAGTTCGCAAATAAAAGTAAAAAACTAAACGCTAAAATTAAAATGTTTGTTAAACGTATATACATTCGCACAGATGCCAAACTTTAAAAATATTTAAAAAAAAAACAAAACAAACAAATAAGTATTTGAATGTACTTTTTTTATAAAAAAAAGTACAAGATTTAAAAATAAAAACAGGTATTAATTAATTCTTGTAATCTGTAAATGGAAATGATTGTTTATAAATTGTTTGAAAAGCAAGCTAGCCTTGGGCTCTTGTATAATTAAAATGATCTGATGAAAGATAGATAAGAAAGTAAAGAGAAATTAGCTTGACCAATGGAAGCACTAAACCTTGGCTTGGACCCTAACGAAAGTGATGGATTAGTGACATTTTGTTGATTGAATCCATGTGGATAATATAAAAAGGGAAATACAGTTTTTTTTGACAGTTCCAGCTTTTTGTGTTTGAGAGATGTCATAGGACGCACATACTACACTCTCTATTTTAAAAAAAATGAAAAGACTGTGATACCTTGAATCAGCTATTGCCATCTCCAGAACATTCTCTCCCAATGGAGGTATCGTGGGAATTAAAAGCAGAAACTTGGACTCTTCTACCATAAGCTATATGGACATGAACTCTAAATTTAAAAATAATTAAGAACTTTCGTTCAAGCTTATGAACTTCTATCTGACTTTTAAGTTTAAAATCAATTGATAATGTTTAAAATTTTATATGTTTTGCTTTGAAAAAAAATCATTTCCATTTTATTATTTTTTGTTTGTATTAATACTTTTTGTTTAAATTTTAAATGAGGGAATTTAAGGTTGAGTATAGACGTTGCATAGATTCGTTAGCGGTTGATAATATTGGGGTTTTCACATTCGATTAGAATATATAAGTCAACGATGTCACTGCAAGCATCTTACGATGAATGCTATTGGATTTTGTGTATTCCCTAAGCAATTGACATTATCGATGATTTTGTATTTTGATCGGTTGTGTTTATTTTGAAATGTTTTTGACCGTGGAATCTGTGCAGCCGATCTATACTCAACATTATAAAACAAATTGTACAAAAATAATCTGTGCAAACGTATTTAAATGTTAAATTTAAATCGGGTGTGAATGGCTATATAGTTTTGTAAAGTTATATTAAGGGAGGGTAATCTTAGGTTATTCATTTCGTAGTTGAATTGGTTCAATGGATTGGATATATTTGTGTAATTGTAGATGTAGTATGAGATCTGCTACGGGCACGGTTATATATATATATATATATATATGCCACACACCTTCTGTTTGCCTATGGATGGGTTTGTAAGACGGCAAAGGACCGCATTCCATTCCTATGGAGTTTTATGTTTATTGTTCTACTTGCCGACAGATGTAACATTCCTGTTGGTGGAGAGACAATGTCTTTTCTAATTCTACTTACTGATCAGATGTACATTCCTGACAGTATAGTATTTTGTGTTGTCGTATTTTCATGCTACATTGAATACATAAATGTATCAGATGGATTGGCGCCAGTTTGATTGCGAAATTTGTTGCCTAAGGTTAAATCAGGGAAGAATATTTTATTTTCAAATGCAGATCTATGTAGTCTATTCATCCTCGACTCACTAAATAAATATTAAACTCATGGTTGTAATTTGCTTAAATGTAAAACTAAAGATTAATAGAAAAATCTAAAATGGTGAATTTATTCCTCAAAATTTAAATGTTATTTTATATGTGCATAAATAAATATTTTTATGTGTTAATTTCTGGCAGTGGCTTTTATTTATTTATATTTAAGATATAAATTAAGATATAGATTTTTATCTCTGCGTCTTCACTGAGCTAGTGATTTGGGCTAACGATCTGAATATTTAAATAAAGTGGAATCTTAACAGCACGTATCTGCCTACTCTAAAAATTTTTCTAGGTTTAAATGCCTAAATGGCGCCTTGTAGAGCAGATATCGTAGTTTGCGGTTAGATTCGATCTTCACTTTCATTTCGATCATTATAATATATATATATATATAAATTCAGTTGCAAATAACTTGTTGATATTTGCCATTATTTGGCTTTATTACATTTAGATACAAATAATGTATTATGTGATACAGAATGATCATCATCACATACTATTATTTGTTTATATATATATATATCATTCTGGCAAAGTGTTCAACATGGCATATCTTTATTAGTATTGAAATATGTTTATTGTATTTGTGTTTCATATTTTTTATTCCATATATATATATCAATCTGCTGAATTATTTTTTTGTAGTAATATTTATTCACTTATGTCACTTCTAGCATCATTATTATTTATTTTGTTTTGTTGAAACTAAAATGTTACTAGAAAATAAATAGATTTTTAAATTAAATTCTTAAATAAGTGAAAATTCAAATAAGTGTAATATAAAATTTCTTATGAAAATATGTATAAATTTACTATTTACAATTATTAAATATAGTGTGGAAAAATTACAGCATTTAATTTAATTGAACTTCTTTCTGAAAGTTTTAAATGGAAGCAACGGATATCTTGACATAAACCTCATTACATTTTTCTTTACAAAAAATTTCTTCTGAAATGATCTTGTGAAATCTCTCCAATGTGCTAATGATTGAAGGATAAATTATTTAATTTTAAATTTGAAACTTTGTTTTTTTTCCTTCTAGTTTAATTAATTCCAATAACTATTCACTCTTATCATCAGATACATTTATAAAAATTATAAAAAAATTCACAATTGCTGATGTCTCAAATAATAAGTAAAATTAAACAATTGTCAAAAAAGTCTTGCATTGGCAAAATAGCATATTAATTGTATATATATATATATATATATATGAATGTTCTGTCATCATCATCATCATTTTCAAACATTATCGATGTACTGCTATATAAGATCTCTCCAAGCTTAAGTCAGTTTCTTGAATTTATAGCTTCTCTTTTCCACATCACTACAAGTTTAATCCAGATTTTTTGATTTTTATATTAATAAATATTTCATCCTTATCTCATCTTTTATTTTTTTTAGAATACAATTTATGATTTTGATTATTCTTCTATTTATATTTTTTCTAGTAATAAGTCCACATTAGTTTAATTTTAATCTATTAATCCTTTCGATGATGTCAATCCTACCTTTTTGGCTTCCCATCAAGTATTTTACTGGTGATCTCTTCTTGTTTTTCCCAGCACATGGATCTCCATACTTCATTTAAAGATCTGAAGTCTTTGTACTGCTTGTCTGTTAAAGTTCCTTTTCTCATATTTTTAAGTAATAACTAGTAATATTAAAAACCCTACTTTTCAATAACATGCAAATAATTAATAGTACTAAAGCTAACATTCTTTCAACAGTAGAATAAATGCTAAATAGCAAATAATTCTTTAAGTTTATATTAGTCTTAATAAATAATATGTAACAACTTTAAAATTAAGTTTACATTTTAAACTTAAAGTTTGACTTCAATTTATGTACTATATAATAAAGATTATAATATTCTATGTTGTAATATGTCATATAGTCAAATAAAAAGACAGATGGCATTTAAAATTATACTGTTGCTTTTTATAATATAACTTGAAATATAGTAAAAGCAGTAGAAATCAATGGTTATACCTAAAAAGTATATGCATGAATATGCACCAAAGAATCTCATTCTATAATAGTTGGTATAAGCATATTAATTAGATAAAAGCAAATTGTTTTGGGGTGCTATTGCCAATTTATAAAGTATAAACAATGATCATAATTATGACTTAATATTCAATGGTAGTGATATTTTACATCTAACTGGAAATAGCTGAAATAGCTTACATTTTATTGGCCACATTATGTGTAACTTGTGTATTAAATGTGAGAAACTAATATGTCAAGTTACCTTAGCTAGGCTTTACTGAAAAAAATATCAACAATAAAACATTTTATAAAATTGGACATATTTAAATCCATGCTTTCTATTATAGCCTAAATTTTATAAATCTAAAAGTTTAAATAACTGGACAAAGAATATTGAGTCAAAACACATATTAGAATCTAAGTCTCTTTAATTATTACACAGAAATAAAGAAAACAGTTTTAATATTTATTTGTTTTAGATGCCAAATATACATTATATTTAAGACTTTTTAATGAAATGCTACATTTTGATTTTCAAGTATCAAAGTTATTCTACCCACAACTTTGTCACAATCTCCTCTAAAGTAATACATTAATGATTGCCACCTATTGTTTATTAGACTAGAGATCATGATGACACTTTTTATTCTAACTAATCCATCACTGAGTTCCTTTGTTAATAACAGGCTGTATATATTAATTTCTGAAATAGATCCTATATGACAGTATTATTCATCTGATGACTATCTGCATAAAATCACCAAGCCCAATGTACTTAAATCCGCCAGCATTAAACAATGGTAACTACATTCATTATTTTATATAATATAACATTAATTTTTTATTTCTTTACCACATTAATATTTATAACAATGTTACTGATTCATTTAATAAGTTAACTAAATATTGTTACTGTTAATAACCTTTTAATGTATTCTAAAAAATTAAATGCAAAATTTTTTCTAAATAATTTCAGTATCCTTTGTAAAAAAATTTCTTCCCTAAACCACTATTATTTGTGCTTTAGATTATCTTTCAGCTTACTTATTTCATAATACCTTTTGTAATAATTTTTCCATATTAATCATAGATGATTTTCTATTTTTATCATTCTCTAATAGAAGTGTCAACATATCAACTCTATTCCACAAATCTTTTAATTTTTTATCTCTTTCTTTTTAATTTGATCGCTGTCACACATAAACACAAAGATTAGTTTTTTAAAATTCGTAAATAAATAAAAATAGACTTGAATTTTCCAACAGATGTTATTTTTAAAATGTTTTTTAAATAAAAGAGTATACTTTCTATATTCTGTTTAATAACTAAAATACAGACTTATTATATACTTGCATCAATATATATATATATATATATATAGGATATATGAGCACAGACTTTCACATGACCCACCACTCTCTACTCTCTCTCAAAATACCGATACACTTGAACACATATATGCCGAAAACATAAACAATCACCAATATCCGTAATTCATGCTAAACCAGCAATCATCAGTTTGTCCAGATTATCACCACCACACATATATGCAACAAGTACTCAGATATATATTAAGATAGCCAATCTTCATATTTTAATGGTCAGTCTTCAATCCACCCCACACTCCAACTCTTCATCTATCCATCCAATTGAAAATCTGATGATGGAACGCTCAAAGACCACCCTCAGGTCAAGATTCTCATCACACCCATGTTGACCTAAAGTCAATCTGACCCCTCATGTATAGGACATAATCCATTTAATACATATACAGTGGATGGACAGACATCTCTACTATGTAATAATTGAAATACAGGCTTATTAAATACCTGCATCAACATATATAATATATAGGGTATATGAGCACAGATTTTCACATGACCCACCACTCTTCACTTTTTCTCATAACACTGATCCACTTGAACACATATATGCCTGTCCATTAAACTATGAAGATTGGCTATCTTAATATATATCTGAGCACTTGTTGCAAATATGTATGGGGATGATAATCTGGACCAATTGATGATTGCTGGTTTAGCATGAAATATGCATATTGGTGATAGTTTATCTTTTTAGTATATATATGTTCCTGTGTGAAGGTTATGAGATAGAGTGGAGAGTGATGGATCATGTGAAAGCCTGTGCTCATATATCCTATATATTATATTCTGTTTACAAAAACGGAAAAATTTTTGTCCAACAGATATATTTATTATATTGTTTAAAAGAACAATATTTAATAGATAAAGTGCTAAAAATAAAATACCTTTATAATTAACATATAAAGTTTAACATCCCTTATAGTTAAAAGATAATATTTAGACTTTAGTCTATCATTAAATAAAACGTTTATATTTAGCAAGTATTCTATACCGTGGATGATGATAGTTTATTCGTTCATACCTATTACATATTTATATATCTCTGAAAGGATTTAATAGATTTTAAGTTAGACCTACTGATTAACTTATATATTAAGTTATGCTATTTTTATAACATTCGTGTACATGGAAGACATTTGACACATTTTGCATTAAATATTCTTTTTAGTTAAATTTGTCCTATTATACTTTTGTCAACCAAAATGTTCAATCTATCTATTTATATGATTTGTAATTGCATTCCAAAAATCAAAATATATCTTTGTCAGGTAAAATTTTAGTTTCATTAAGATGATATCAGAAAGTTGTTTGACATAAAGAATGAACTGTAAATAAACGTGAGCTATAAAAGATCAGTTGAAAGACGATAAATAAATACCTCAGAATAGAGCAATTTTAATGTAATAAATTTGATTTTCTTTACAAATTTACATATGACTGGAATTTTTATATTTAATTTTAATTAAAAATGTTCATTCGGGCAATTAAACTGAAGTAATAGAAAATAACAACAGTAAATATATTTAAGCAGTTATATCATTTTTGGTGTTTAAGTTTATGATGTGATCCTGAGCATTAAACCATTTAATTATTATTATAAATGTATTAAAAATAATTATATTTCATCATTATATATATATATTTAAGATTTGACCTGTACGTTTTATTGAGAAATGTACAAAATGTATTTTTTGGACATGTAGTATGGTTTGTGCAGGATTAATTCTAAAACATTTTTATAAGTTTAGTCATGGTTTACACTTTTTGCTTTTAGGCTGTAATAATAAAATATGCCATAGTTAATACTGCTGAAAATATATTTGATATTTTTATTATTAATTTTTTTATCAAAACATATGAATATTCTTTGGAATTGCCATCAATTGACATAATTTCTCTGAAAGTAGAAGTTTTAGTATATTTGATAACATATAATTAATTTTAAGCAGTTTGGTTATTAAAAAGTGAAGATGAAGGATTATGCTAAATACTCTTCTCTGATAAGCATTTTATTTTAAAAATATTTTAGAAATATTTTTAAAGTAAAATGTACATTATAGTGTTGCCAAATTATATATTTTTTTGCATTTTGTAATATTTTCTGATTGAATGATTTTTAATTATTTGAGAAGTTTATTGCAAGAGATTTGAACATGTGAATAACCTCAGTCAGTTTTCAAATTCAATCTTGAATTTTCACAGGTTTATTGGTATGCTCATTAGTGGATATTGCTAATATAACTATTGTAATTGTCTATGACTTCATATTTTTATGCATATCTTATTTTCTAAATTTCAGATATTAATTGATTTTTTTATAAAAATCTCACTATTAAGATGGTATAATGCTACTAAAACTATTTTTATGACCTGTGTGATTTTTACTTCATAATATATTTTGTAATTAATTATTAACAAAGGTTTTTTAAACAAAACAAATATTGTTTAAAAAAAATAATATCCAATAAATCAAAAAAATAATTAGATCATGGGCTGTTTAAAACTTTGTCTTGAAAAGGTCTCAATAAAAGATGAAAGTCAAATTATATTTTAATTAGTCTGTTTAATTTGTTTTTATTCTGATTATCAAGTAAACATACATTTAGTAAACTGTATTTCACAAAGATACCTTATGTTATTCAGGGTACATTAAATATTGAGCGCTTTTTTATTCTATAAGATATTTATGTTACACATACAAAACTATTCATATTTATTGAATATAATTTGCAACTTTAAATATATATTTTACATTTATATTTAAATAATTAAATATGTAAATCTTCATTATTATTATCCATAAATATTTACATATGAAATTTATTCTTGTACTTGTAATATATAATAAAACAAAAGTATTCCATAGGTAAATAATAGAATTACTAATACAAATTAAATCAACCTCTTTTGGTAATGAAAGATGTTTATGTATTAATCAAACATTTGTGTTCTTAAACATAAAGGATTTATATTACAAAATTCTTGGTCAATATTTCTTTTTATTTCATAAAAATGCCAACTTAACTGTGACTTGCAGTCAGAAATGTAATATTTATTCTTTACAAAAAAATTATAATTCACACTCATATATTAAAAAAAATAATTTAAGGTTCAAAATTTTTCAAATGTTCAAGTGAAAAATTTCCAGACATTTTTCTGCAAGCATTGACATTACATGTAAGCTACCATTATTCCATGTTAGTAAAAATATTTATTTTATGATCTGCTTTTAATTTTAATATAGGATTTCATATTCAGCATTTTACAATGTTTATTCTGGGTTTTGTTTACATTTCAGTAATGCTAGTTAATTTTTTCAAAAAATATTTTATGGAGTTATATTTTAATACTTAACTTTGATATAGTATTTTTCATCATAAAGAAATAATGTTATCCTACAATATCATGTTTATATTCCCAAAAGATAAGTATTTTCAGCAGATATTTTGTGACTTTATCCCATTATATTCATTGTAACTATCAAATAAATTACTTTATATATGCATTAACTTTTATGCTATTTTGGCTATTGAGACAAAAATGAGAGGAAAACCAATCTAATGTAAGATCAGGGGATTAAATTTTGTCACACTTATGTCATCACTGAATATCATTTCTATGGTATTTTATTCTGTGATCTCTAATTTTATTTGTTTCCATGGTTTTTTCTTATTTGGAGTCAAATTCATCTCTATTCACTGTATGAAAGAACATTTTTAATACATTAGCATTCCATAATTTTAAAATAACTTAAAAATTTTATAAAACAAATATTATGCAATATGTCTTGAAATAATAAATATATTTTTACAAATTAAAACACAAAATATATTTGAAATTATATCTTACAATAAAGTAGACATTCTTTTCTATTTATCTATTTGATACCACAATCAATATATTAAATAGACCCATTTTAAATAAATTAAATTTTAAAAAGAAATAATGTATTGGATATGTACAATTTATCACTTTTAAATCATAATATATAACCACATACACATGCATACAAATAACTATTAACAATAATTTAATATCCTATTTATATATTTGTAAAGAGTATATTTGACATTTATGCAGTAAATAAAATAGAAGCTATTGAACGTATCAATATATACATTGTTTTATTATTGATATTCACACAAAGATATTTCTACATGTTTATTAATATTCTAAATATAATATATACTTTATTGGTTCTATAAAATTCTCTCTAAAATAAATAGCCAACATTAACCTTAAAATTTATTACAAAATAATATATATATATGAAAAAACAAATACAAGTTAATCACGTAACCTGCTATCACTTGTTATTTATGTCCAAAAGATGGCGCTATACCAAAACCGCCGAACAAGTGTAAGATTTGTTTTACATAAACGAAAAAAGAGTCAGAAATTAACTACCTCTTTCATTTGCTCACCCCCAGATCAGCTGATTTCAAGCTGGTTTGCTATCCTCAGTGGGGGATAGAGTATAGGGGGATAGAGTATATCTATACTCTATCCCCCACTGAGGATAGCAAACCAGCTTGAAATCAGCTGATCTGGGGGTGAGCAAATGAAAGAGGTAGTTAATTTCTGACTCTTTTTTCATTTATGTAAAACAAATCTTACACTTGTTCGGCGGTTTTGGTATAGCGCCATCTTTTGGACATATATATATATATATATTCTAACTCTGGAGGATCTAATAGCAAAATGCCACTAGTCCTATAACCCAAGAATATAGCACAGACCACACATTAACATGCTATGCTCCTGGTGATGATGATATTTTTTCCAGCTAAGCTCAGTGGGTTATGTGTTATAATTATATTTACTACTGAGACATGTATTAAAATGACAGGGAATTAAAATAATGACAAATGCATATGATCATAATTGACAAATAAATTTAAAAGAGAAGAAATGTCACTCATTTTTAAACACAATTATTTAAATCAACCAACTTTTCAGGGAACTATAATTGATTTGTTAATGCCACATTATTAATATTTGCAACAATAAGAGTAATTTGGATAATCATAAAATAATATGTGATAATCTCAGGGTTTTTTATCTAATAATTTTAAGTATTAATTGTCATACCATGTTATTGAATAAATGAATGGCATTCTAGTACAATAAAAGAGACATACACTTCTCATGTAAGTTAATGCAATCCCAACGAACCATAATAATAATAATAACAGTTAATTAAAGAAATATTCAATTTAACTAACAAATGAATAAAAAATATAAAATTTGGAAAAAGCAAAGTCTTTCAACCAGGATGACGTTCGAGTATATAGAAGTACATGTGTACCTTTTATGTCATTCTAATACCAACAACATAATTTAAAATCAACTTCTAAAATAATGTAATCTTCATTTATAGAATAATTAATAACATGCAACCTCAGATGAAAAATTTACTTCAAAGTAAATTAAATAAATATTTTTATTTCAAATGCAATTCCAATGTTTGGATTGGTACTTCTTATGCAACTTTGAATTTTTAAGTTTGGATCTGTATCTTATTTGAATTTTTTTTATCTGATTTAATTCCATTTTTTTCTGTTAACATCTAATTTCACTAAACACTATTTTATTTTATGATACACTTATTTTAAAGCAAAACAATTTGCTATCATTTTGACATACTGTTAAACATATTCTTCATGATATTCTATTGTTATAGAACAATCATTTACTAAGGCTTTTAAAATATAATTTACAATAATATCTAAGTTAATACACTGTATAGGCTTACACACCTGCACATATATAGTGTAATATATAAGGGATTCCAACTCAGACTTTTATATGACCCTCAGCTCTCCATGCCATCTCATATTGCTGAAATATTGAAATATGTATATTGTTGATTATTTATCTTTTCAACATGTGTATGATCAGCAATATGAGATGGCATGGAGATCTGAGGATCATGTGAAAATCTGAGTTCGAATCTCTTATATAATAATATCTAAGATAGACTTTCATCTTCAGTTGTCTACTATTGATTAGCATATTAACTAATAATACTCTATAGCATTAAAATAAAATTAGAAAACTTAGTCCTTAACTGATATGTGGCTAAACATTTTAACAGATTGACATAATACTAATTATCATGCAAAACATAGATAAGAATACTACTGTCTGGCATTATGTTAACTTAATAACAACAAAAAGAGAAAAGTCTTCAAAAGCCACACACACACAATAGATTAGTTTTAACCATGTCCACATAAAAAAATATTTAAATCTTCAATTATCTTACCAATCCATTGATGAACTACTTTTGTTTGGTAATGATAATAATACTACACATGTGCATCTTGTATTATGATATTCTCCCACATTAGCATTAGATTATAAATATATTTGTTAGTTTTCTTGTAGACTGCTGGCACAACAGTGCAATACATACATTACTTTACTTTATTAAGCACTATGAATAGAAAAGTCCCTGAAGTAACTATAAACTTCAAATTCTAACTTATCAAATGCTATAACAAATCTTAGCACATACATTGATTTCACTTCACATGATGGAATATAAATTGGATATCTTCATGAGGAAAAGGTCTCTCCAACTCACAACTACACAAATTGGAAATAAGCAATAGCATATTCCAACATCTTTTCTCAGGGAAATATATGTGTGAACAAGGTCATAAAACATGGAAATTGGAATATAAATCACAGGAAAATCCTATCTAAGAGTCTAGGTAAGCATAAAATACAATAAAAAATATCAAAATATAATTCTCCCATGAAAAAAATACTAAACATTGCAGAGAACAATTCTTAAATCCTCCAATGGACAATTTAATTAGTACACTACATTAATAAAGCCACATGAATCCCACAACTACAAAACAGGACTAACATATATCTTTGGCATAACCATGGCAAGATAAAAAATGATTACTGAAAAAACAAGAGAAATAAATTTTCTATCTCTAAAATACATACACTAAATAATGCATAAAACCAACAAATAAATACAAGTCAAACGACTTTAAAAATACTTTAAATAGCACAATAAAATTTCACAAATAATAAGAAACACAGATATCTAGTTATTAATAGCATAATATTTTAAAAATAAAAGTGAACATAAATAGCAAATGCAAAATTACTAAACATAATAATGATAAATTCATTGTCATATTAATAACCCCAGTTGAAAATTTTTATGTACTTCTGATAAACGAGATGTTGGCTGTTTATCCATAAGGAGATAAATTGTGCATTGATAAAATACTACTAGAAATGTAAAGAAATAGGTATCATTATCTGGATATGTAAAACATATATACTTGAAGCCAAAATAATAAAAAAATGTATAAATTTGACCTTAATTATAATGCATAAAATAAAATACATAAACTTTATCAAATAATAAGAAACAATAAAAAATAATAAAACTATTATTATTTTTTTAAATACCCATAGTTCTTTATCCAAGATTTTCTGTGGTGAGCTACCTGGTGTGGGAAAACAATGTCTTTTACATGTCAATTTTTTTTAGAAATAATGTATTAATTATTTGTTATATTTTCAGATAACATAAGCACTCATGACCTTCTGGATACAAATGATACACAAAATAATAACACTTAAAGAATTACTGTACTAGCTTTGAATACATTTCCATCCATGTATATGTCTATTTGTCAGAGTTCACTATAGCATGTTTATTATTTTTATGGCATCAGCAGATATATTATTAGGGATATTTTCTTTAATATTTTCTGAAAATATATTTTGCAAATTAACAATTCATTTATTCTAAAGAGCATTTCATCTTCTTATTTAAGTTATTGGTTATTTATTCAAAGATAATTAATGATAATAATTATTTTTTATTCTAAAATAAGCAGTTTGACTAGCTGGCACGTTCCATAAAATATTTTTAAAACTACAAGTTTTTTCTTTCTACTTATTACTATTGTTCATTTAAAGTAATATCTTTTAAATAAAACTTCACATCAGTGCAACAACTAATTTCATATTAAAAATATTCTCTTGGAAATATTCACATAATTAATTTCTTAGAGATTAAATGGAGTAAAGAGCTCATTTCATTTTTATAAAATATAAAGTCAGCATTTGAAAACATTATAAAGAGAATGTTTAAAAAAGATATTATTTTTATTCTAATTATCAAGAGTTAATCATTTTTAAGCTAGACAAAGTTAATTTCCATTGAAGCATTTCTTTCTCTAATTTTAACTTAAATCTTAAAAGTCCATCAGTGGTGAATTGTAATATTATTTCACTAAAAGTAAGGGTTAGACATCATAAATAGTTCAGTACAAAGTTCATTATATAATTTTGAAAAGATAACAGAAAACATACTACTTTTGCTTTCTTGAGGTATCAGTTCATGAACAGAAAGTTATAATTACTCAATAGAAAATATCAGTTTTTCTTAGGCACATTGCTAATTTCTTTGAAAGTTTTATGATTAGGCTACAGCATAAAAAACTTAACCTTTTTTTTCTTTTTTAGTAAGACATAATTACTTAACAAATAATAAGAGTTTATAAAAAAGAATCACTTTTAATTTAGAATAAAAATGAAAACTAAATCCTAATGCCTTCTTGTTGAAAATTATTTAGATAAAATGAAGATAGAGAAGAGCTGAGTTGAACTGATCTGAGTTTAAAGTTGAGAACCCACCCTTAAAACACACTAAAAACCCCTATTTATATCTTTTCTATTTTGATGTGCATTTTAATTAGTCACATATTTATTTTTAACTTCTATCTGAAGTATGTACACTACAACCAGAAACTAAATAAAAATTACGTCATATTGATCTATTTCTAAATATCATGTGATAATCTAAAAATTTCCATTCATTTTTTAAAACTTATTTAATGACAAATAAACAATAAAATGAATAATACAAATTATTACCATTATAAATTATCACTTTCATTTATAAAAAGCTTTTAAACTTATTTATTTTAAACACTTTTTAATACTAAATTAATCATAAATATTATTAAATAAATAAATACATTTTATTTATAATAAATAACACTTTAATAAATCAACATGCATGCACATTAAGTCACACACACTGGAACTTACTTTATATTATTTTAAATGTAATCTGTTTTAATAGTTAACTTGTGAATTTGTAACTAACCTCAACATTTTTAAAAATAAACTAACTTCATTTAATTATTTTGAGCTCCAATTCTATAATAACTTGAACAAATTATTAATAATTTAAATAAATAATTTAACAATAATAGTTTATCATTACTAAATTCACAAACTAGTTTATAGTTTTTTAAACATAAAAATTAGCTTTAATCAGTCTTACATTATATCTAAACTTTATTTAGCTTTAGGTTTTTCAAACTAAGCATGACCTGAGCTCCAACTCCCATCTTATAAGCATATTTACTTATTAAATATTAATACTACCTATCACAGTAATCTTTATGACACTTAAATATTATATTAAGTACTTGTTGTTACTTGAATAAACTAATTAAATCAATTAAATAAAACTTAGATAGTATAATTTAGCATGTTTCATTATTTTCTTATTTTTTTAACATAACATAAACACATAAGTAAGGCATTTAAATAGTACCATGTGCAATAGCACGAGATCACAATATGTATATAGATATTTTACACTATAACTTATTTTAAAATCCATATCTAATAACAAGGTAGATGATTTTAAGTACTTTTAAACTGATTTTGTTAATTTTAAAATTGAAATTAAGCTAATAAAATTTTATGGAAACAAAATCATCAAATTTAAATTCTAATCCAACTATTGTAATATATATATATATATATACATATATATATATATATATATATATATATATGTTAAAACGAAGATTTGCACGGGTTAAATATATAAAATACATATTTTGCGGGTTCATCCGTGTTAAAAACTTTTAATATCAATTTTTGCACGCTAACAAAAAAGATAAATTACAAAGTAACTTACATTTCTTACTCCACGTTCTTTCAAATATATGCAGCTGTTTGAAAATTTCCTCCCCGTAGAGGTTAGTAATGTTAAAACGAAGATTTGCACGGGTTAAATATATAAAATACATATTTTGCGGGTTCATCCGTGTTAAAAACTTTTAATATCAATTTTTGCACGCTAACAAAAAAGATAAATTACAAAGTAACTTACATTTCTTACTCCACGTTCTTTCAAATATACGCAGCTGTTTGAAAATTTCCTCCCCGTAGAGGTTAGTAATGTTAAAACGAAGATTTGCACGGGTTAAATATATAAAATACATATTTTGCGGGTTCATCCGTGTTAAAAACTTTTAATATCAATTTTTGCACGCTAACAAAAAAGATAAATTACAAAGTAACTTACATTTCTTACTCCACGTTCTTTCAAATATACGCAGCTGTTTGAAAATTTCCTCCCCGTAGAGGTTAGTAATGTTAAAACGAAGATTTGCACGGGTTAAATATATAAAATACATATTTTGCGGGTTCATCCGTGTTAAAAACTTTTAATATCAATTTTTGCACGCTAACAAAAAAGATAAATATGTATTTTATATATTTAACCCGTGCAAATCTTCGTTTTAACATTACTAACCTCTACGGGGAGGAAATTTTCAAACAGCTGCGTATATTTGAAAGAACGTGGAGTAAGAAATGTAAGTTACTTTGTAATTTATCTTTTTTGTTAGTGTGCAAAAATTGATATTAAAAGTTTTTAACACGGATGAACCCGCAAAATATGTATTTTATATATTTAACCCGTGCAAATCTTCGTTTTAACATTACTAACCTCTACGGGGAGGAAATTTTCAAACAGCTGCGTATATTTGAAAGAACGTGGAGTAAGAAATGTAAGTTACTTTGTAATTTATCTTTTTTGTTAGCGTGCAAAAATTGATATTAAAAGTTTTTAACACGGATGAACCCGCAAAATATGTATTTTATATATTTAACCCGTGCAAATCTTCGTTTTAACATTACTAACCTCTACGGGGAGGAAATTTTCAAACAGCTGCGTATATTTGAAAGAACGTGGAGTAAGAAATGTAAGTTACTTTGTAATTTATCTTTTTTGTTAGCGTGCAAAAATTGATATTAAAAGTTTTTAACACGGATGAACCCGCAAAATATGTATTTTATATATTTAACCCGTGCAAATCTTCGTTTTAACATTACTAACCTCTACGGGGAGGAAATTTTCAAACAGCTGCGTATATTTGAAAGAACGTGGAGTAAGAAATGTAAGTTACTTTGTAATTTATCTTTTTTGTTAGCGTGCAAAAATTGATATTAAAAGTTTTTAACACGGATGAACCCGCAAAATATGTATTTTATATATTTAACCCGTGCAAATCTTCGTTTTAACATTACTAACCTCTACGGGGAGGAAATTTTCAAACAGCTGCGTATATTTGAAAGAACGTGGAGTAAGAAATGTAAGTTACTTTGTAATTTATCTTTTTTGTTAGCGTGCAAAAATTGATATTAAAAGTTTTTAACACGGATGAACCCGCAAAATATGTATTTTATATATTTAACCCGTGCAAATCTTCGTTTTAACATTACTAACCTCTACGGGGAGGAAATTTTCAAACAGCTGCGTATATTTGAAAGAACGTGGAGTAAGAAATGTAAGTTACTTTGTAATTTATCTTTTTTATTAGCGTGCAAAAATTGATATTAAAAGTTTTTAACACGGATGAACCCGCAAAATATGTATTTTATATATTTAACCCGTGCAAATCTTCGTTTTAACATTACTAACCTCTACGGGGAGGAAATTTTCAAACAGCTGCGTATATTTGAAAGAACGTGGAGTAAGAAATGTAAGTTACTTTGTAATTTATCTTTTTTGTTAGCGTGCAAAAATTGATATTAAAAGTTTTTAACACGGATGAACCCGCAAAATATGTATTTTATATATTTAACCCATGCAAATCTTCGTTTTAACATTACTAACCTCTACGGGGAGGAAATTTTCAAACAGCTGCGTATATTTGAAAGAACGTGGAGTAAGAAATGTAAGTTACTTTGTAATTTATCTTTTTTGTTAGCGTGCAAAAATTGATATTAAAAGTTTTTAACACGGATGAACCCGCAAAATATGTATTTTATATATTTAACCCGTGCAAATCTTCGTTTTAACATTACTAACCTCTACGGGGAGGAAATTTTCAAACAGCTGCGTATATTTGAAAGAACGTGGAGTAAGAAATGTAAGTTACTTTGTAATTTATCTTTTTTGTTAGCGTGCAAAAATTGATATTAAAAGTTTTTAACACGGATGAACCCGCAAAATATGTATTTTATATATTTAACCCGTGCAAATCTTCGTTTTAACATTACTAACCTCTACGGGGAGGAAATTTTCAAACAGCTGCGTATATTTGAAAGAACGTGGAGTAAGAAATGTAAGTTACTTTGTAATTTATCTTTTTTGTTAGCGTGCAAAAATTGATATTAAAAGTTTTTAACACGGATGAACCCGCAAAATATGTATTTTATATATTTAACCCGTGCAAATCTTCGTTTTAACATTACTAACCTCTACGGGGAGGAAATTTTCAAACAGCTGCGTATATTTGAAAGAACGTGGAGTAAGAAATGTAAGTTACTTTGTAATTTATCTTTTTTGTGCTCGTCCGAAAATTGATATTAAAAGTTTTTAACACGGATGAACCCGCAAAATATGTATTTTATATATTTAACCCGTGCAAATCTTCGTTTTAACATTACTAACCTCTACGGGGAGGAAATTTTCAAACAGCTGCGTATATTTGAAAGAACGTGGAGTAAGAAATGTAAGTTACTTTGTAATTTATCTTTTTTGTTAGCGTGCAAAAATTGATATTAAAAGTTTTTAACACGGATGAACCCGCAAAATATGTATTTTATATATTTAACCCGTGCAAATCTTCGTTTTAACATTACTAACCTCTACGGGGAGGAAATTTTCAAACAGCTGCGTATATTTGAAAGAACGTGGAGTAAGAAATGTAAGTTACTTTGTAATTTATCTTTTTTGTTAGCGTGCAAAAATTGATATTAAAAGTTTTTAACACGGATGAACCCGCAAAATATGTATTTTATATATTTAACCCGTGCAAATCTTCGTTTTAACATTACTAACCTCTACGGGGAGGAAATTTTCAAACAGCTGCGTATATTTGAAAGAACGTGGAGTAAGAAATGTAAGTTACTTTGTAATTTATCTTTTTTGTTAGCGTGCAAAAATTGATATTAAAAGTTTTTAACACGGATGAACCCGCAAAATATGTATTTTATATATTTAACCCGTGCAAATCTTCGTTTTAACATTACTAACCTCTACGGGGAGGAAATTTTCAAACAGCTGCGTATATTTGAAAGAACGTGGAGTAAGAAATGTAAGTTACTTTGTAATTTATCTTTTTTGTTAGCGTGCAAAAATTGATATTAAAAGTTTTTAACACGGATGAACCCGCAAAATATGTATTTTATATATTTAACCCGTGCAAATCTTCGTTTTGACATTACTAACCTCTACGGGGAGGAAATTTTCAAACAGCTGCGTATATTTGAAAGAACGTGGAGTAAGAAATGTAAGTTACTTTGTAATTTATCTTTTTTGTTAGCGTGCAAAAATTGATATTAAAAGTTTTTAACACGGATGAACCCGCAAAATATGTATTTTATATATTTAACCCGTGCAAATCTTCGTTTTAACATTACTAACCTCTACGGGGAGGAAATTTTCAAACAGCTGCGTATATTTGAAAGAACGTGGAGTAAGAAATGTAAGTTACTTTGTAATTTATCTTTTTTGTTAGCGTGCAAAAATTGATATTAAAAGTTTTTAACACGGATGAACCCGCAAAATATGTATTTTATATATTTAACCCGTGCAAATCTTCGTTTTAACATTACTAACCTCTACGGGGAGGAAATTTTTAAACAGCTGCGTATATTTGAAAGAACGTGGAGTAAGAAATGTAAGTTACTTTGTAATTTATCTTTTTTGTTAGCGTGCAAAAATTGATATTAAAAGTTTTTAACACGGATGAACCCGCAAAATATGTATTTTATATATTTAACCCGTGCAAATCTTCGTTTTAACATTACTAACCTCTACGGGGAGGAAATTTTCAAACAGCTGCGTATATTTGAAAGAACGTGGAGTAAGAAATGTAAGTTACTTTGTAATTTATCTTTTTTGTTAGCGAGCAAAAATTGATATTAAAAGTTTTTAACACGGATGAACCCGCAAAATATGTATTTTATATATTTAACCCGTGCAAATCTTCGTTTTAACATTACTAACCTCTACGGGGAGGAAATTTTTAAACAGCTTCGTATATTTGAAAGAACGTGGAGTAAGAAATGTAAGTTACTTTGTAATTTATCTTTTTTGTTAGCGTGCAAAAATTGATATTAAAAGTTTTTAACACGGATGAACCCGCAAAATATGTATTTTATATATTTAACCCGTGCAAATCTTCGTTTTAACATTACTAACCTCTACGGGGAGGAAATTTTCAAACAGCTGCGTATATTTGAAAGAACGTGGAGTAAGAAATGTAAGTTACTTTGTAATTTATCTTTTTTGTTAGCGTGCAAAAATTGATATTAAAAGTTTTTAACACGGATGAACCCGCAAAATATGTATTTTATATATTTAACCCGTGCAAATCTTCGTTTTAACATTACTAACCTCTACGGGGAGGAAATTTTCAAACAGCTGCGTATATTTGAAAGAACGTGGAGTAAGAAATGTAAGTTACTTTGTAATTTATCTTTTTTGTTAGCGTGCAAAAATTGATATTAAAAGTTTTTAACACGGATGAACCCGCAAAATATGTATTTTATATATTTAACCCGTGCAAATCTTCGTTTTAACATTACTAACCTCTACGGGGAGGAAATTTTCAAACAGCTGCGTATATTTGAAAGAACGTGGAGTAAGAAATGTAAGTTACTTTGTAATTTATCTTTTTTGTTAGCGTGCAAAAATTGATATTAAAAGTTTTTAACACGGATGAACCCGCAAAATATGTATTTTATATATTTAACCCGTGCAAATCTTCGTTTTAACATTACTAACCTCTACGGGGAGGAAATTTTCAAACAGCTGCGTATATTTGAAAGAACGTGGAGTAAGAAATGTAAGTTACTTTGTAATTTATCTTTTTTGTTAGCGTGCAAAAATTGATATTAAAAGTTTTTAACACGGATGAACCCGCAAAATATGTATTTTATATATTTAACCCGTGCAAATCTTCGTTTTAACATTACTAACCTCTACGGGGAGGAAATTTTTAAACAGCTTCGTATATTTGAAAGAACGTGGAGTAAGAAATGTAAGTTACTTTGTAATTTATCTTTTTTGTTAGCGTGCAAAAATTGATATTAAAAGTTTTTAACACGGATGAACCCGCAAAATATGTATTTTATATATTTAACCCGTGCAAATCTTCGTTTTAACATTACTAACCTCTACGGGGAGGAAATTTTTAAACAGCTTCGTATATTTGAAAGAACGTGGAGTAAGAAATGTAAGTTACTTTGTAATTTATCTTTTTTGTTAGCGTGCAAAAATTGGTATTAAAAGTTTTTAACACGGATGAACCCGCAAAATATGTATTTTATATATTTAACCCGTGCAAATCTTCGTTTTAACATTACTAACCTCTACGGGGAGGAAATTTTCAAACAGCTTCGTATATTTGAAAGAACGTGGAGTAAGAAATGTAAGTTACTTTGTAATTTATCTTTTTTGTTAGCGTGCAAAAATTGATATTAAAAGTTTTTAACACGGATGAACCCGCAAAATATGTATTTTATATATTTAACCCGTGCAAATCTTCGTTTTAACATTACTAACCTCTACGGGGAGGAAATTTTCAAACAGCTGCGTATATTTGAAAGAACGTGGAGTAAGAAATGTAAGTTACTTTGTAATTTATCTTTTTTGTTAGCGTGCAAAAATTGATATTAAAAGTTTTTAACACGGATGAACCCGCAAAATATGTATTTTATATATTTAACCCGTGCAAATCTTCGTTTTAACATTACTAACCTCTACGGGGAGGAAATTTTCAAACAGCTGCGTATATTTGAAAGAACGTGGAGTAAGAAATGTAAGTTACTTTGTAATTTATCTTTTTTGTTAGCGTGCAAAAATTGATATTAAAAGTTTTTAACACGGATGAACCCGCAAAATCTGTATTTTATATATTTAACCCGTGCAAATCTTCGTTTTAACATTACTAACCTCTACGGGGAGGAAATTTTCAAACAGCTTCGTATATTTGAAAGAACGTGGAGTAAGAAATGTAAGTTACTTTGTAATTTATCTTTTTTGTTAGCGTGCAAAAATCACAACGTAGTATATTAAAAGTTTTTAACACGGATGAACCCGCAAACGATGTATTTTATATATTTAACCCGTGCAAATCTTCGTTTTAACATTACTAACCTCTACGGGGAGGAAATTTTCAAACAGCTTCGTATATTTGAAAGAACGTGGAGTAAGAAATGTAAGTTACTTTGTAATTTATCTTTTTTGTTAGTGTGCAAAAATTGATATTAAAAGTTTTTAACACGGATGAACCCGCAAAATATGTATTTTATATATTTAACCCGTGCAAATCTTCGTTTTAACATTACTAACCTCTACGGGGAGGAAATTTTCAAACAGCTGCGTATATTTGAAAGAACGTGGAGTAAGAAATGTAAGTTACTTTGTAATTTATCTTTTTTGTTAGCGTCAAAAATTGATATTAAAAGTTTTTAACACGGATGAACCCGCAAAATATGTATTTTATATATTTAACCCGTGCAAATCTTCGTTTTAACATTACTAACCTCTACGGGGAGGAAATTTTCAAACAGCTGCGTATATTTGAAAGAACGTGGAGTAAGAAATGTAAGTTACTTTGTAATTTATCTTTTTTGTTAGCGTCTTCCGATTTGAATATTAAAAGTTTTTAACACGGATGAACCCGCAAAATATGTATTTTATATATTTAACCCGTGCAAATCTTCGTTTTAACATTACTAACCTCTACGGGGAGGAAATTTTCAAACAGCTGCGTATATTTGAAAGAACGTGGAGTAAGAAATGTAAGTTACTTTGTAATTTATCTTTTTTGTTAGCGTGCAAAAATTGATATTAAAAGTTTTTAACACGGATGAACCCGTAAAATATGTATTTTATATATTTAACCCGTGCAAATCTTCGTTTTAACATTACTAACCTCTACGGGGAGGAAATTTTCAAACAGCTGCGTATATTTGAAAGAACGTGGAGTAAGAAATGTAAGTTACTTTGTAATTTATCTTTTTTGTTAGCGTGCAAAAATTGATATTAAAAGTTTTTAACACGGATGAACCCGCAAAATATGTATTTTATATATTTAACCCGTGCAAATCTTCGTTTTAACATTACTAACCTCTACGGGGAGGAAATTTTCAAACAGCTGCGTATATTTGAAAGAACGTGGAGTAAGAAATGTAAGTTACTTTGTAATTTATCTTTTTTGTTAGCGTGCAAAAATTGATATTAAAAGTTTTTAACACGGATGAACCCGCAAAATATGTATTTTATATATTTAACCCGTGCAAATCTTCGTTTTAACATTACTAACCTCTACGGGGAGGAAATTTTCAAACAGCTGCGTATATTTGAAAGAACGTGGAGTAAGAAATGTAAGTTACTTTGTAATTTATCTTTTTTGTTAGCGTGATCAAAAATTCATATTAAAAGTTTTTAACACGGATGAACCCGCAAAATATGTATTTTATATATTTAACCCGTGCAAATCTTCGTTTTAACATTACTAACCTCTACGGGGAGGAAATTTTCAAACAGCTGCGTATATTTGAAAGAACGTGGAGTAAGAAATGTAAGTTACTTTGTAATTTATCTTTTTTGTTAGCGTGCAAAGCTGCGTTGATATTAAAAGTTTTTAACACGGATGAACCCGCAAAATATGTATTTTATATATTTAACCCGTGCAAATCTTCGTTTTAACATTACTAACCTCTACGGGGAGGAAATTTTCAAACAGCTGCGTATATTTGAAAGAACGTGGAGTAAGAAATGTAAGTTACTTTGTAATTTATCTTTTTTGTTAGATCGGAAACATCAAAAGATTGATATTAAAAGTTTTTAACACGGATGAACCCGCAAAATATGTATTTTATATATTTAACCCGTGCAAATCTTCGTTTTAACATTACTAACCTCTACGGGGAGGAAATTTTCAAACAGCTGCGTATATTTGAAAGAACGTGGAGTAAGAAATGTAAGTTACTTTGTAATTTATCTTTTTTGTTAGCGTGCAAAAATTGATATTAAAAGTTTTTAACACGGATGAACCCGCAAAATATGTATTTTATATATTTAACCCGTGCAAATCTTCGTTTTAACATTACTAACCTCTACGGGGAGGAAATTTTCAAACAGCTGCGTATATTTGAAAGAACGTGGAGTAAGAAATGTAAGTTACTTTGTAATTTATCTTTTTTGTTAGCGTGCAAAAATTGATATTAAAAGTTTTTAACACGGATGAACCCGCAAAATATGTATTTTATATATTTAACCCGTGCAAATCTTCGTTTTAACATTACTAACCTCTACGGGGAGGAAATTTTCAAACAGCTGCGTATATTTGAAAGAACGTGGAGTAAGAAATGTAAGTTACTTTGTAATTTATCTTTTTTGTTAGCGTGCAAAAATTGATATTAAAAGTTTTTAACACGGATGAACCCGCAAAATATGTATTTTATATATTTAACCCGTGCAAATCTTCGTTTTAACATTACTAACCTCTACGGGGAGGAAATTTTCAAACAGCTTCGTATATTTGAAAGAACGTGGAGTAAGAAATCGGAAGAGTAAGTTACTTTGTAATTTATCTTTTTTGTTAGCGTGCAAAAATTGATATTAAAAGTTTTTAACACGGATGAACCCGCAAAATATGTATTTTATATATTTAACCCGTGCAAATCTTCGTTTTAACATTACTAACCTCTACGGGGAGGAAATTTTTAAACAGCTTCGTATATTTGAAAGAACGTGGAGTAAGAAATGTAAGTTACTTTGTAATTTATCTTTTTTGTTAGCGTGCAAAAATCACAATATTAAAAGTTTTTAACACGGATGAACCCGCAAAATATGTATTTTATATATTTAACCCGTGCAAATCTTCGTTTTAACATTACTAACCTCTACGGGGAGGAAATTTTCAAACAGCTGCGTATATTTGAAAGAACGTGGAGTAAGAAATGTAAGTTACTTTGTAATTTATCTTTTTTGTTAGCGTGCAAAAATTGATATTAAAAGTTTTTAACACGGATGAACCCGCAAAATATGTATTTTATATATTTAACCCGTGCAAATCTTCGTTTTAACATTACTAACCTCTACGGGGAGGAAATTTTCAAACAGCTGCGTATATTTGAAAGAACGTGGAGTAAGAAATGTAAGTTACTTTGTAATTTATCTTTTTTGTTAGCGTGCAAAAATTGATATTAAAAGTTTTTAACACGGATGAACCCGCAAAATATGTATTTTATATATTTAACCCGTGCAAATCTTCGTTTTAACATTACTAACCTCTACGGGGAGGAAATTTTTAAACAGCTTCGTATATTTGAAAGAACGTGGAGTAAGAAATGTAAGTTACTTTGTAATTTATCTTTTTTGTTAGCGTGCAAAAATTGATATTAAAAGTTTTTAACACGGATGAACCCGCAAAATATGTATTTTATATATTTAACCCGTGCAAATCTTCGTTTTAACATTACTAACCTCTACGGGGAGGAAATTTTCAAACAGCTGCGTATATTTGAAAGAACGTGGAGTAAGAAATGTAAGTTACTTTGTAATTTATCTTTTTTGATCGGAAGATCGTAAATTGATCTTCCGAAGTTTTTAACACGGATGAACCCGCAAAATATGTATTTTATATATTTAACCCGTGCAAATCTTCGTTTTAACATTACTAACCTCTACGGGGAGGAAATTTTCAAACAGCTGCGTATATTTGAAAGAACGTGGAGTAAGAAATGTAAGTTACTTTGTAATTTATCTTTTTTGTTAGCGTGCAAAAATTGATATTAAAAGTTTTTAACACGGATGAACCCGCAAAATATGTATTTTATATATTTAACCCGTGCAAATCTTCGTTTTAACATTACTAACCTCTACGGGGAGGAAATTTTCAAACAGCTGCGTATATTTGAAAGAACGTGGAGTAAGAAATGTAAGTTACTTTGTAATTTATCTTTTTTGTTAGCGTGCAAAAATTGATATTAAAAGTTTTTAACACGGATGAACCCGCAAAATATGTATTTTATATATTTAACCCGTGCAAATCTTCATTTTAACATTACTAACCTCTACGGGGAGGAAATTTTCAAACAGCTGCGTATATTTGAAAGAACGTGGAGTAAGAAATGTAAGTTACTTTGTAATTTATCTTTTTTGTTAGCGTGCAAAAATTGATATTAAAAGTTTTTAACACGGATGAACCCGCAAAATATGTATTTTATATATTTAACCCGTGCAAATCTTCGTTTTAACATTACTAACCTCTACGGGGAGGAAATTTTTAAACAGCTTCGTATATTTGAAAGAACGTGGAGTAAGAAATGTAAGTTACTTTGTAATTTATCTTTTTTGTTAGCGTGCAAAAATTGATATTAAAAGTTTTTAACACGGATGAACCCGCAAAATATGTATTTTATATATATATATATATATATATATATATATATATATATATATATATACACTGTGCCCATCTGAATGGGCACAAGGAATTGAGATGCTTTGTATCTGCATCGAATAGTAATGTTATATTTTTAAAAAAATGAAATAGCCTTAGAATTTTAAATTTTTTTCTGGAAATTGTTTAAAGCTTAGATATGGATTGTTCATGCAGTTGATTGACCACTTTATAAGTATTCATTATGATTATTGTGGTTAATGGGGTATTTAATGTGAGAAAGAGGAGTTGTTTATTAATGGAATTGATATATTTTGTCAGAAAGATGCAACATTATTTTATATTGGTTGAATGGTTTCAAAATCCTTGTTCTTTAATACTTATCCTTTTGTCAACAATTAATAGTCATTTCAATTATATTTAGTTAAGATAGTTTAATATTTAGGTTGCAATACAAGTGCATGCACGTATGACTCTGCATCATTTTCATTTCATTTTCATCTTTTAATAACATTAAGCAATAGTACATGTACAATAAAAACATTTAAATTACAGTAATTATCTTAAATAGTTTAACAAATATATATTTCTTTCCAGTGATTAATAGATAGTTGAATCAATGGATTATTTTACAAATTAAATAAATTATTAATCATTTTTGTTTAATAGTTAATTAATATTCATTTTTCTTTCAAGTTTGTAAAAGCTATTTATTTTATAATTTTTTTTGTCTTGATTTAATCAGAATGATTTTTTTTTAGAAATTTTTTTTTTTGAATATGTAATTAGCTTAGATATAAAAGAAGTGTGGGAGTAACCTTGTGAAAGAAAATGACCTTTTGCTAAAAAGAGCTATTTAACAAAGATCTCCAGTAAAAATTTGCTTATTATGTATTGTAATTGTAGCCAGTAAACAGTGGCTCATTATTGTGAAAATTAAAGCCAGTTGCTGAAGTCAAATTGATTTTAAAAAGGCTTTGGAGTAAAACTTCAAAAGGATCTTGAGAAAATTATTATGGGAAAAGTTAATTAGGATGCAATTCTAAATTTTAAAAAAGGTACATTAGTTTACTTTGCTCTCCTTGATTTAAACATTTTGAATTAACCACTTCATAACTATTGCTTTTTTAAAATGTATGTTGATAACGTCCAGTCTACATTGCTTCATTTAATTGTCATTTTAAATAAGAATAAATTGCATGAATATTATTATTGTATCATTAACCAATGTGTGTCTTTTAATATATCTGGAAAATGCATGCAGAACTATTTTACAGAATATATTTTAATTCTTCATTATTTTCCGTCTTATGTTTTTGTGAGGATTAAACATAAAATTAAGGATATGCATATTTTGATAAATCATGCCATGTTTAAATTCATCATAAAGAGATGACAGTATTTATTTATCTGGCATTTCTGGAAATAATACGTATTTTAAATGAAGGAAATAAAATGTGAGTTACTTCAAATTAAGTATTTGCTTAAATCGAATGGAAGGATAGAAATGCGGATAATTTTTGTTCTCTTCGATAAAGATGGAATATAAAACAAAGTATTATTAATTGTGGAATTACTAACGAATCATGGTATCTTAATTGACAATATTTAAGAATAAACCTTGCATATAATAGATTATAAAGTGTCAAATGCTATTCAAAAAAACTACTAAGAATAATTGTGTATTTAATTTAGAACTACAACGGAGAATGTCTTATATTTTCATCATAATAAAGGAGAAATTAATTACTTATGTGTGATATAGTACACTCAAATAGCTCGGCTATGAACACTGGAGGTGATAGGTCATATTTAAGTTATGATTACATTTTTTTCAAGTTATCTTGCAGAAGTTTATTTTAATTTAAATTCAGTTTGGAATGTGTCCCATATTGTTTCATAAACCTGGAGCAGAGCTTTGCAAGTGAACTTTTATTTTAAGTTACAAAACAAATAACTTTTGTTTCTTTTTTTTTTATTGCTTGTCATTATTAATGTATATTATTGATAGATAGGCTTACATATCATTATGTTTTATTTATAATTTGGGTTATTTTGACCTTCTAGATCATCTCCAAAGCGTATCCAAATGAGGAATATGCTGGGAAAAATTGATTTTGTACAAATAGATCTTATTGTTCTTTTACAAAGGTAAAAGAAAGAAATATTTTTTTAAATATATTATTAGAGAAGTTTATATTTATTTTGTATACTTTATTATCTTAAAGTGAGAATTTTTTTTTTAAATCAACGAACATATAATAGAAATAGTTTGCTAGATATGAAAGAAAGTTCATTCGTAATAATTATAACCATTAAATTTTAAAAGTAACCTAAAGTTTATTCTGAATTAAAAGTTATACCTTAATGCAATATTTAATTACCATGTTGTCTGCATAGTGTGTGATTTAGAGTTAATTTTATATATTACTTTTATTTGCGGGTGTGTATCTGTTTTGCACAATTATGGCATTTGTTTGATAAAGTTCAGTTTGTGAATATTTTATGTATAAATTTTAGATGCTGTCATATTCTACTGAGTTTAATGGATTAGTATGTTATCTGTATGTATTTATCTGCCAGCATGTATTTATAATGTTCGATATTTAGAAAAGCTTTGAGAATGGAAAGAAATCTGATTGTGTTCTAATGTTTGTAGGGATAAAAGATTTTGCTTATTTAGTATATGTTTTTCCATGAGTAGAGCCTAGTTTATATTATATGCATATGATTAAATGATATTTTTTTGAAGTTAAGTAATGTTTTCTTAGATCCCTGGTGATGAGGAAGAAGTCCCCACCAATAGTGTATTTAGAAGTAGAAGAGTTATTGTGGAAGTATGATTAAATGATGTTTAGGAAGTTATGTGACGTTTTTCTTATATTCTTGGTGATGAGGAAAGGTTCCCACCAATAGTGTATTTAGAAGTACATGAATTATTGCAGAAGTGTTCAGAGAGAGTTCATCTGCTCCTCATGTAGATTCCCTTATAAAGAATAGTCTGTATAATCATGAAAATATAGCTCTGTGTTAATTAATATGTGGCCAGATAAATTGTTAAATTAATTCTTGATGTAATATTAGTGTCTTATTTTATTGATAAATTACGACATTGTCCAAAATAAAATAATTGTATGATATTTTCTTAATGAATGGAGAGCTTGTAGAAAAGATTATTTTATATTATTGCTGCTTGAACATGCACACACACGCATAATATAAAAAATATCGTGTATATAAAGTATAGAGTTATTGAAATTAAAATGAGAAATAAATGTTTTGAAATACATTACATTCATTTAAATAGAAGTATAAAGTTATTGAGATTAAAACAGGAAATAAATATTTTAAAATACAGTGTATTTATTTAAATAAAGGTTATAAATCATCAAATCATCAGAATGAACATGATTTTGTTGCTATACATGAAAGATATATATAATTGAAAGTGATTATTTAGTCAATTAGAGAAAGTTGCTTTGTTGAGAGCCAAATATAATTAATTTGATTTATTTTATTAATCAATAGTAATAATATCCTCTCAAAAGTATTTTTTGTGCTAATAATATAACATGTTGTTTATTTAGTGTCATGTAGATGAAGCATGTAGGCAAAGCATGTATTCGAAATCAGAATATTTAAGTTTTGTTGTTAATTTGCTTTGATAATAGGGATAATCCCAAACTGATGCTCAAAGTTCATTTGATAATTTAAAAATCTGTAAGACAAGTAGTCCAATTGTAAATATCATGTTAAACCAAATTTATTTTAGTGTAATAAATGATTTGTTTTATTTATTTAAAATCTTAAAACTGTGTCTTGATTTATTCTTGTACACATTCATGTTTTCCATTTCCACACCTCCACATTTCATAAATCTACTATAAAATAGATATATTATTTCAGAGTTATAATATTAAATCTGCTAGTGTCTGACAATATTATTATTTTTAATCCAAACATTATAAGGAACATTTGCCACTGGATAAACATATTAGAAAGGTTGCCAAGTTAGTATATTTGTTAGATGATGATATGAAATGAAAATACCCTATTTCTGTCATTATCCTATCATTGAAACACAGTAGAATATTTTAGTCAATTTGTTTCATTACATTTTATCATACTTTAGAATTATAACTTATGGGCCAATGTATTTATTTAATTCAACTGTGTTTGTTAAATTCTCTGAGATCTTATTGTTTATTTCTTGATTGGCATTAAAGTAGATGTTTAGATTATGATATGCCAAGTCATAGAATTGTTTAGGAATATAATTATAGCAAGATGATATATGTTGTATTTGGATGAAGGAAGAAATTAAGTTGAAAGAATACTTTAATAGATTGTATAAATAAACATTGTGATTCTTTATCACGCAATTAATTAATAAAAAGGATTCACATTATATTTAATGTTTTGTAATATTTCTTCTTTCATTTACTTATAACCATGTATCTTTTGAACTTCCTATAGCCTCCCACTGAGCTGAGCTGAACATAGAGTCTCAATAAGAATTTTGTATTATATATCTTGTTATATTGTTCTATTCATTAATAGAACTGGCGCCTGGGCATTTCACTCATGTAATGTATATGAGCTGTGTTGGGAGTGTAGGTTATAATATATATATATATATATATATATATATACCTATATACCTATATATATATATATATATATAAAGGTGATAGTTGATAAAGCTACAAGTTAGTTGAAAGCGCTCCTAAAGCGCTCCTAAGTGACGGTTATATATATATATATATATATATATATATATATATAAAACTGTGATAAATTAGAAATTTATTTCAAGGCATTGATTTGTAAATCAAGCTTACTTTAACCATATCTACATAAAGCAACATCTTACTTAATTGAAAGTGACTTCAAATAATTTTTTAATTTGCTAGTCATACTAAACTATTTAAATTTAGATAGTCCTCAAAGACAACTGTTTTTGTATTATCTTTACATTTTATTATTTTAAATAACCAAATCTTAATTAAAATGATCTGTAAGAAGAGTCAAATTATTGATTTTTAATAATAATTTAAATAGGAGTTTAATTTAACAACTCTTACAACTCAATCTCTCTTTTTTAAAACCTTTAATCCTTTTTTTAAGTAACAAAAATATTTAATTAACAAAACCTTTAATCCTTTACATGAAATAATAATATACATCTAATATAGCTTAAACTATAATTAATATAGTATTTGTTAGTAATCAATAAACCATAAATAAATTAGTAAGATATGATTTAAGAAATAGACATTGAAATAATATATATATAAAACATCAGTAAAATTAATATAAAAATATGAGTTAGGAATTTGGCATAAATAAATTAATAACTAATCAATAAACCATAAATAAATTAGTAAGATATGATTTAAGAAATAGACATTGAAATAATATATATATATAAAATATCAGTAAAATTAATATACAAATATGAGTTAGGAATTTGGCATAAATAAATTAATAACTTGATAAGTCTGGAGAGAAAATAAAATTCATTTAAATTTAAGTTCATAATATCTATAAATTTTTCAATAGCAATTAGCACAGATTCATCAGCGAAAGAAGCAAAATATGAATTGATATTGTTGTGTACATGGGGATATTCTTAATATTACCAGCTGAAATTCTTCATTGTTTAGCCAATGTTCTCAATGCCAAGTTATATTCATGGTAGCATGCACAAGGTAATTGCTTCCTCATTCTGAAATGTAAATGGGCTACCCATTTTGACCCAGCTGGTTAAAAATATATGTTTACATTTTCCACTAACTCTTTATACAGTATATTCCTGGGATCTTCAGCTTACTTATTTCACTATCTGCAATATTTGACTTTATCATCCTTAATTTTATTCATACAGATATTGCAATTGATGTAGTCAAAAGATATGTTCCATACTGTTGGATTATTTATATCAAACTCTGAAAGACTATGATTTGGTACTACATTCATTATACATGTCACATTTTCTTTTGTTTACATACAAATTACCTGCACCAGTCTACTATCACAGTTCCCACAGAAACATGTTCAATTGTTGACTCCATTATTGTATGTGTACTCAGGAGTATTCTCAGTATTACCAGGCTGAGTCAGCATCAACATAAAATAATACAAAACAACTTTTATAAGTTTATTTATCTATGTTGTGAATGTTAATATTAATAACAATGTAAATAATAAATAAAATAATAGCTTGAAATAATAATATTCTTAAACATGTCTGTGTGAGAATACTTCATTCTCACACACTTCAAATATATATTACAATCTATTAATTAGGGTTTTCTTGACTCTTATACATTCAAGTGTCTAACTAAAGTATCCTTCACTCATAGTTATTTTTCATTAAAGTCAATTAACAGACACTGTCTCATTTTACTTTAGTCTCTCATTTTCCTCTTCACTTGCAAGTATTTAGAAAATAAAAAAATATGGCTTTAATGTAGCATTGCTTTTTTGCTTCCGAGAAAATTTCATTACTTCCAACTTGACCATTCTTTTCAATTCACGTGCTTGCTTACAATTGACTCAATTAATCTTTTAATAGTTTTTTTTTCTTTTTTTGCTAATTAGCATAATTTACTATTCATTTGTTTTGATCCAGTTTGTATGTGAAACAATAATGTACTGTCTACACATATTTTATAAATTCAATAATAAACTTTATATATATATATGTGTGTGTGTGTGTGTGTGTGCATACATTCCAGAAATACATTTTTTTATTTCAGTTGCAAAGCACAGTTTAGAAATTTCCTGCAGAGTTTAAAGTTATAGGATCCAATGTTTTCTTCATGATGATTTTAAATGAAAGTCTTTAGTCACAATTTTGTTTGTAGTAACACAATCAGTTTCCATTTATTTGACAAATATATCAGTGGTATTTAAGATGATATATAGTTGGGAATAGTTGGATTTATTCTATATTGAGAAAGAAAGCAAACTAACATTGCATGCTATCTTCTCTTGATGCTGGAAAAGATACAAATCAGAGAACAGGTAAAGAGACAAAGATCTTTGTTGCTATTTACATTGGTTTTTAAGCATTTTTTTTTAAATATAATTTGAAAATAGGCTTATCTTAATCTATTTTTAATTCAAACTAAAACTTTAAAAAAAAAATCAGAAAAGAAAATATCTAAACAAGCAGAATCATAAATCCGGGGTAACAAATCAGTTTTAGAGTAATTAATTTTGTTAAAAACAATATGATAAAACGTTTTGTTTTATATGTGATTTTAATTAAGTGATATCTTGTAGATTTCTTGGATATTATTAGTCAAAGCTTGCTTTTAAGTAACTTCTTTATTTAAAGAGAGAATTAAACTTATAAAAGAAAATTATTTTTGTTTCCTGCTTGCAAATCAAATTTTAAAACATGAATTATTTAACTTAAATAATTTACTTTGAAAATCTAACTAAAAATATTAATAAAATAAAAATATTATTACTTAACACATAATTGAATTACTCTCTACCTATGTATATGTGTTTACACATATATTAAATTTAACATCTAATTTTTTCAGATATTTTCCAATCTATACTCTGAGGTTTAAACCTTTCTTTTTTTAAATTTTAAATTTTTTGAGCATTTACCTGTTCAAATTATTATGATATCTAGCTACATGAATGGGTCAACAATAGTGGATTATAATATGAATGGATTATTATTTGTGATAAAGAATTATTTGATCAGAATTTGGACTTGTTTAATCTTTAGAAGGAATATTTTTTGGTATGGCGTATGAAACTTTAAATAAATAGCTCATATTATAAGATATCTATTCACTAAAATTATTTGTGTCATGTATAATTTTTCTATAAACCATATGGATATCCCCTTTTGACCTTTAGTGAAATTTCTTCATATTTAGTGTACAATATTTTTATAACTTTTTTTTTCTCTCTTATATGATCCTTAAGCCCTGAAGACAAACTTTAACTATAATTTTAAATAATTATTAATTTTAATTTTTTTTTTATAATATACTCACCCACCCTTATGATTGGACATTCTTATTTAATATTATTAAATTTCGCAAACGTTTTAAAAGTAAGTTTTTATATTTTAATTTTCATCTTTAGCAATCATTATCTTACTATGATCAGGTAATTTTTTTCCCGAAATTCATTTTCATTATGAGAGAGGTAGTGGTTTTAGTTAAGTTTTTCACTTGCATTAGGATTAAATTTTGGGCATTTTCAATTAAATGTAAATTTTCCAGAAAGTGTTTGACTTTTACGTAGTTAAGATTAATAAACGTAGTTGCTTCAGCAAATTAACTGGAGCAATAAGACAGAGACTTTTTTTCAATATTTAAAGAATTTCCAATATATTAAAGATATTGTTATATTGTTTATTAATTGAAAATTATGAAAAAAATTAATGAGAGTTAGATTTCGTTGATAATATATATTGCGTTTTAATTTATTACTTTTGCCCAGGTTTGCTAAACATTTTAATAATTAAAAAGTATTTAACCCTGCGTGGTTTGCTGCAGTGGTAGCGTCGGACTTGGGATTGGGAGGTCTGGCTCTCAAACTTCTTACGAACTTCCGAGCAATAAAACCATTAGTCTTTTTTTATTGTAATAATGTACATATTCTAAATAACATTTCCTGATGCTAAATCATCATCATCATTATCAACCATTATCAATCCACTGCAGGATGAAGGTCTCTCCAAGTTAAATCCATCTTCTCCGATCTTTAGCTTCTCTTCTCCACATCACCCCTGCACACTTTCTTAATTCATCCATCCATCTCACATGTGGTCTCTTTCTGGGTCTTTTACAATATGGCAAAAAATGTAAAACGGCTTTTTGATAGTGCACTGCAGAAAAAGACCACCCCTCTAACAGTATCTCAGCGAGGAACAGTGAATAATATATATATATAATTTGATGTCTAATGGATAAAAGTATTAAAATATATGAGAGTATTAAATTCACTTTCTTCGTTGACTTAAATCTGTCAGAAAAAGGTAATCAAATGAATAACTGATAAATCTTTAATAAAAGCGGTATAATTGAGTTGATGTCTACGTTTACTTATTTTTAAATTGATTTTCTTCTGTTATCAGTAATTGGGCTCAAGCAGTAATAATTCTCATTTTAGAAATTAATACGGTTTGAGATAATGTTTAAACAGTGACCAATTTAGAGATTGTATATATATATTCAAATATTTTGAAAAAAGAAAATGTCACTGTGGTTTGAAGGTAACTTTTATTGGGGGAAAAGGATTTACAGATTTATATTTTATATATTAAGAGGTCTACGATAATAATAAAAATGAATATAAAAAACTGTTTACATATATTGTACAAAAAATGAGCGAAGATAATAAATGAAAAAAAGTTATAATATAAGTGAACTGGAATTCTAAACATTGATTTTATTTTTTTAAAAATAATCATTATTTACCCTATATATATATATATATGAGTTAATAAGAAATATTTAAAAAAAAAGAAAAAAAAGTTATGTCATTCCATTATTATGAATGAGAGAAAATCCAGTTAGCAACAAAAATATTCATTGGTGCATAGGTTTAGTCTCACATTTTAATATTACCTACTTTTTTTTTTTTTTAAGAAAGAGTGCTTCGCAATTGTAGATTGTGGTGTTGATTAGATAGCATCTTGAGAATTAGTGTGTGAAAAGAACAAAGATGGGGTGGGATGATTCTTACGTTGGAGGAAATACTTCTCTATTTGCTATCAGTGAGACTGATTATTGTCGATGTAAGTCAATGAGTAATATCAGTGAAAAGAGAACAGTATAAATGGAGATAGGAGAAATCCAGTAGGTTATTTTTAATAATTTCTTCAACATTTTGCCACAGGACATACATAAATATGTAATTGTAAAGTGCCATTGGCAAGAAAAAAATAATATGAGTAAAATGTTTGATATTGATTTTTTAAGAAATCCGGATATTTGGATTCTAGGTAACAAAATCTAAACTTCTTTATGATGTGTGTGTTGTTAAATAATAAAAAAAATATGGCATGTTGTTTGATATATTATTTGTTTCATTACTCACATATTTCCCAATATCTAATCTTATTAAGGAAAAGATATTGATAGAAAGGTGTTTACTTAGTTATGATATTAATTTATGATCTGATAAAATTGTTACTAATGATGAAGTGCATGTGGTATTTACAGTAATAAAAACATCTATATTTGGAAATTACTAATTAGACTACTTATTTCTGAAAAAGTGGAGATAGCATCTAATAAGAGCTATTGAATTTTTCAAATTTTTGCTGATGTTGTGAGCCTTTACCTTTTGTTTCATATTAATTTGGCAATGAGGGGAGAATATTTTTCTGGATTGAGATAAATTTAATGATCTTTAAAAAACAGATAATTTTAGGAAAAATATAACATGTTGGTTAGTGAGAGCTGTGCATGTATTGAAAGGGATGCTCTGGATAATATGGGATGATTTTTAATAAAAGTGGAAAGTTTATTTTGTGCATTTGAAACCCTAAGGGGTATAGAAAAAAGTGGATTCTGGATAGATTTTTTTGTTACAGTTTAGTGAGAATGTGTTAGTATTGTTATCAAATATAGTTATAAAAAAGAAAAGGAATTTTTGAGAGGTGAAATATAAATATGGCATCCATTTAGGTGATGTGATTAATGGTCTTTTTGATTATTGGTCTATGTATTCCTAATTTTTTTACTTCCAAAAATAGTAAGTCATTACAGGTAATAAAAGGAACAATGCTAAGAAAGAACTTGGAAAATATATTTTCCTATTAACAATGATGTGCACTTTATTATTTATAAGTTTTGATAGTACCTTGAAGAGTAGGGAATGAATATTGTATCCTTGGAGTAATTGAAGTAGTTTGTGTATAGAAACTGAGTTGAATGCTGCTATTAAATACAACTGCACTACCATGTAACCAGTTGTCTAATATGATATACTATCATTTTAAATAAAGTAACAACTTCCAAAGTCAGTGTATTTTTAAAAAAATAAATTATTGAAATTTGATTAATAAAGAAAACAGAAGTATTTACATTTTTTTTTCATATGTCATAGCATCAGCCAGAAGGCAAACTTGGAACAACCATCTGCAACCATCTGCTTGCTTGCAAAGCACCTGCACTGATCTCCTAGCTAACAATGCTCGACTACATTTTGTTTTTGTTCATAGATTATATTATTTTAACAAGAAGGAGAATCATGAGTCTTAAATTGCTCAAAAGAGAGGGAAGAATCTTTATAAGAAAGGAAACCATAGAAATAAAAAATAATTCAGAGATATTGAAGATTTGTGTTGTTAGGTGTTAATAGATTAAGGAGTTATTGAAGTAGCTTAAGTAAGAACTTGAGTATTATATGAAAACATAAATAAGTTTTTTAAGTTATGCCATTTAGTTTAAGAGCAATTTCTGATTTGATAATTCCATGATTTTCATCACAATCTCCAAGTAAAATATCAAAGAGGAAAGATTTACAATTTCAATTTCAAGTGGCTGTATATGTGTGGCCACATGTTTTCTCTTATTATTAACTTTGATCTTTTAAAATGAATGTAAATTCAAATTACTTTAGTTTATGTATGAGGACTCATTATATCTGTTCATTTGATTAGTTGTGAGATCTCTTAAACACAATTTGGACTTTTTGGTTGATAAAAATAATTAGCCAATATTTGTTACATGTATTTGTGTTTTTTGGAGGTTATAATTAATAGAATGGATGAAGATATAGAAGATTTACTGTTTGCTAGTAGGTGGAGAGCATATAAATTGTTTATTGTCAAATTGGGGATTTATAATAGATATATAATTTATTAAACTAAACCATGACTATATTATATTTAATTCCAAAAACTCTATCAGATAATGAAAAGTATTCCTCACATATAAAGTGTGATAAACAGAGTAGCTAAAATTCAAATTTTAACTACTCTGTTTATCACACTGCATACAGTGAAGAATAATTTATATTCAATTCCAAGATATTTTTTAATAAGTATAGTTAAATTTTTAATAGAACTGTTTAGATATGATGGACTTTAGAAGTAATCTTTTAAGATAAAGATATGGTAAAATGGAAGTCAGAGATAATAAAAAAAAATATTAGTGCAAAGTAAGAGACTCCAAACTTTTTGCCACTACAACCAAAGTGTTTATTTCGGTATTTTCAGGAGACCATATTAAAAAAAGAAATTTATTATTTTTTCAAATCAGACATACATCAATATCTTTCAATTTTGATTGTATGAAAAAGTATTTTATGTTTCATTCTTCATTAAACACATGACATTTCCCATCGATTTTTCTTTTTTTCTCCTCAACTTCTATTAAAACTTAAAGAATAAATTTATAAATAATTATGGAATTACTAAAATTATGAATGTTCTGTACAAGCAAATATCTGAATAAGTGAAAATGTCTTTTCAAACATACACTTACGCAGTTATCAATTAAGTATCACACTACATGACTACATTAAATATTGCAAGAATTTTAGTGGACAATCAATGGTAACAGGGAGCAACAGAGATAAAATACCTAAATGCTAGTAATAAACCCATAGATTTAATTTACAAATTAATACAACAATACCAGAGTCATGTACAATGCTGTGAATTAATACATCAATCAAGATAAACAAGAACAAAGAAGTACCATAACAAATACCATTGTGGTTCAGTATCCATAAATTTGTGGATAGTATTAATATAATATAGAAAATCAATAAATTTTCAACATAATTTTAATTAATGAATTTGAAATCTATCAGTCCACTCTTTTTATAGATTCCCATTGGAAAATTAGTTTAAAATCTTGAGTGAAAAACTCCTACTGTCAATCTTTGAATAAAATCTAGTAAATCTTCCCTTAAATATTTCTTCATGTTTGACATTTTATTTTTACAATTAAACCTTTTATCTATATATTATACACATAATTTTAATGTTTTAAGTTTCAAATATAACCTACCAAGTGATACTAATTTTAAACATTCATATATTTATATTTTTAAATATGACAATAGTTTAAATAATCAAACTTCAACATTAATCAAATAAGAACATAAATATTTAAATGAAGTTCTTACTTATAGCAATGGAGCATACTGCTTTTGTATGTAATTTACCTATTCAAAAAGTTAAAAGAAGAAATGTTAAAAAATAATATATTTAAGATTAGTTATCATCTAAGAAAACAAAATTTCTAAAAGTTAATAAATTATTTATTGTTATTAAAATCTTAAAGAGTATTCATATATCATTTTGACAAAAGCTACTTTTTTTCTAAATAGAAATTTCCAATTGCTGGAAGAAGTTTTCTAAGAACTGATTTTTTAAAATAAAGTGTTTTCAAAGATAATCTCCTATTAGTGATCTTGTTTTTGGTTTAAAAATAAATAAATCTTTTACAAAAATAATGCATCATAATCATTAATTTGTAAAGCAATAACATTTTTTTTTTTACAAATCTACAAGATTTAATAGTTGGTCTTAGGTTAAAACACTCAGACAATCTGAAATTATCCACCTCCTTCATAGCTTTATCATAACATATATAGTATACTGACAATTAAGTAAAAAGTTTTATATAATTCTGACATCTTCAGACTTTTTAAAAAATTAAGAATTAACATTGTAGCAGGGAAGTTACAACCCACCACAAGCTGTAACATAAAGTTGTAGATGGAATTAAACAATGTAAAAATGATAGCAACCACAGCACCAATAATAATGCCTAAAACATCAAAATTAAGTAGAGAAACCATTTGATTTTGAATGAATATTTTTATACAATTCTTTTGTGATCTGGATAAAATAATAGTGCAGGCCAGATATATCTCATAAATCACAGTTTAGAGAGCCCAGATGTAGAGTATATTTAGTTCTGAAAAAATGAGGATTTGTTTGGAAGAATTTTTCTGTAATCATGAATCTAATTTTAATTTTATGATTATACTACTTTACTCCTTAGGAAATATTATATGTGGCAGTTAAAATTTGATTTATGTGCATAATTAAACTTAAGATTAATTCAATCTTGTTGTGCATTAATTGTGAAAGAAAAGTGATAGATTTTTACTAAGCACTAATTGTTTTTCAGGTATAAGATTTTAAAGTACTTGTATGGAGAATTATGGAGTCTAATCACATTCATATATCAGTTACAGAAATATCTGATTGAAATAAATTAAGGAAGGCAAAATTGTCAATATATTATAAGGGTTGGGGTGATCATGGATCAAAGAGTCTTACCGTATCTGTGCTACAGGGCACCATCAGGCTATTGGAACCTGGATAATTTATATAGTAGGCAGATATGCGCTATTAAGATCTTACTTTTACATATATATTTTATTCTGACCATCAGCCAATGCCACTAGCTCATGGAGACTCGGAGATTTAATATAAAACTTGCATAAAAGAAATATATCAATATTTTTAAAAAATGAAATAAGCCATTGCCAGAAATTAACACACAAACATTTATTAATGCACACAAATAAATTTGAGGAATAAAATTTATCTTTAGATTTCAATATTAATTTTTAAATTTAGATTATTATTTTAAAAGTCTGTGCAGATGAATTTAATACTATTTTATTAGAGTGTCGAGTATAAATAAACTAGATAGATTGCATTTAAAAAGAAAATATTCTATCCCTTATTCAACCTTAGGCCAAAAGTTCGCAGTCAAACCAATGCCAATCTATCTGATATATTGATGTATTCAATGCAGCATGAATATGATGGCACAATACCATACTGTCAAAAATGCACATCTGCACAGCATGGTTATAGAAGACATTGACTCTTGTCCATTACAGGAATAGTACATCTGTCTGGTGAAAAAAAATCCATAGAAAGGGACTGTGTTTTCCATCTTACTATCCCATTCCATAGGCTAAAGGGGTGATCCAAGGAGCAGGGAATACCACCTGCTTTTAATGGTTGGTGAGAAATGGGACTTATTTTGCCCAAGTGTGGTGTATAATAGGATCCTGCACATAGCAGATCTCATGCTACATTTACTAATTACACCAATATATCCAATCGACAAACCCAATTTAACTATAAAACAAATAACCTAAGATTAACTCTTTCTTAATTAATTAATATAACTTTACAAATCTATGCAGCCATTCATGCCTGACTTAAATTTATGTACATTCTAATGAATTAATTAATCCATATTAAAAAAATGGAAATGACTAAAATAGCAAACTTATATAAAATAAATATTAATGATTGATTTAGAGTTCTATTCTTGGTCAGATAAGAGTCCATTTATTTATATTACTTTTTTTTTATGGATTGATTACTTATTTTCCATTACTCATTGCAAATTGAGAAAAAGTTCCTACTCAATAAGCAAACAGAGTTTATACTTTTCGGATTCTGCAGATTTAGAGGTTCTTCTTCATGATCATTTAGTAGACTGTTGTTTATCCTTTTTTAAAAAATGAAGCCACTACTTGCCATTCATTTTGATCCATAACTGTCATAGGGAGGCCTCAGCTGGTTGTCAAGAAATTAAATCTATTGCAGACTCAAACATCGTAAAATCTGCAATATAGCTACCATTTATATATAGCTTAATAGTCAGTATCTAAGACAACAATAACTTTTAATAATAATATTTTAGCTTTTATATTTTTATTAGCCTCTTATCAGTAAATTTTAGGATTCAATGAGCAAGACATCACTAATCCTGGAGTCTCTTTTTTGGTCCATGTTGTGGCTTGGTGCTTCCATTGGTTAAGCTAATTATTTTTATTCTCTTATCTGACCTTTAAAATTATTTTAAGTGTCCCAAGGGCTAGTTTTCTTTAAAACAATCATTTATTTAAAAAAAAAAACCAATCATTTCCATTTTCTAAGATTAAACATGATAGAAATTATTTACTTCTATTTTAAAAAATATCAATTTTTACTTTTTTTAACAAAAAAAAAATACTTTCAAATACTTTTATTTTTATTTTAAAAAGAAAAAAATACTTTTAAAGTTTTTCATCTGTGCTAACTATATATACATTAAACAACTTTTAAATTTCAGTTTTTAAGTTAAGTTTTTTTTCTTTTTAATAAATCAATTTTTATTTACGATCTTTTTATTTTCATTTTAAAATAATATAATGGCATATTATATATCGTTACAATATATATATATATATAGGAGTTTGCTATTAACTGAAAGGAGATCCTTTGATTCCTCTTGGAGGCCTTAAAGGAACCGAGCAGGGCAAATTCCTAATGTCCACTCCATATGTTCTTGTCATTGCAGCTGTTATTACTATGTGTTTATTAATATAGTATATGAACATGGATGGGCTGCTCACCAACACGCATTAGCCAGCATGGTGAGTTTATTAGCTTTTTACCTCTGAGTTTAAGATCAAGAAACACCATGGTCTTTCTTCTCAGTGCCTGATAAGGCAGAATGAATGTTTGTGTAAATGATAAATACTTTTCCAATACATATATACAATTATGACAGACAAAAATAAAACAAGGCCCTTCTTCCCAGGAGGCTGTAAAGTCACCAACCAAGGCAGCAGTTGGTGGCCGAAGGCGGAGGGTGCTAAGAATCCCCTGATTATGGACCCAGGCTGCCATGACAACTTTTTATTTAGGTACTTACAAATGCAGATCACTTTCAAGTGAAGGAAGATTGCATGAATTAGAAGAAGAACTCTCTTACATTAAATGGGATATTATTGGACTTTGTGAAGTTAGAAAAAAAGGTGAAGAGAAAATTGATTTAAAAAGTGGACATATATTCTATTATAGAGACACAAATATTAGAAATACAAGTGGAGTAGGATTCATTATAAATAAAAAGTGGAAGAACAATATTGTGGAGATTGATGGTGTATCAGACAGAGTGGCAAGATTAGTTATACAACTTAATAGCAGATACCAAATGCAGATAATTTAGGTTTATGCCCCAACAAGTTCTCATAGTGATGAAGTAGTACAATATTTTTATATGGATGTACAAAAGGTTTTTGATCAGAGTAAACAACATTTTAAAATTGTTACGGGAGACTTTAATGCTAGAATTGGTAAACAAATGAAAGATAAAAGTGCTGTAGATAATTTTGGTTATGGTAATAGAAATGAGAGAGGACATAGACTTGTGGAGTTTGCAAAAAAAGAAAAACTTTATATTATGAATTCTTTTTTTGAGAAAAATGTTAAAAAGAAATGGACATGGAAGCATCCAAATGAAGGCATAGCAGAATTGGATTATATTTTGACTAACAGGAAATACATATTTCAAGATTGTAATGTTCTTAATAGATTTAACACAGGAAGTGATCATCGATTAGTAAGGTGAAGATATGTGTTAATGTAAAACTAGAAAGACAAAAATTGTCAAGAAAAACAATATTTACAGTTGATATTCCTAATCTTCAGAAACATTCTAATGAATTTAAATTAGAACTTACAAATCGGTTTCAAGTATTAGTAGATTTTGAACAAGATTCAGATTTGAATGAAATTAATACGAAAATAACTGATACACTTTTAAAAACTGTAACAAAGATAGCTGGTAGAAAAAAGCAACAATTTACCAATAAAATTTCTACTGAGACTAGAGAATTTATGGAGAAAAGAAGAAATATGAAGATATACTAAAATGATGCATTAAAAAAAATTGAATATCTCGAATTTTGTAAAATGGTGCGTAAAAGAGTAGAAAATGATATAAGAAAGTATAACTGTGAACTAGCAAGGAAAGATGTAGAAGAAAATAAAAGTCTCAAGAATGTAAAACAACATTTTAGTATTGGTAGGAAATTTATATCTGCAATAAGAAAAAAAGATGGAATTATTACTAAAAAGAGAGATGACATCATGAAATTGGTAGAAAATTATTATCAAGAATTATATAGTAATAAAGAACAAGTACCTCGTATATCTATTACACCTTCCAAATTGCCCAGAATTTTAAATGAAGAAGTGAGAAATGCAATTAAATGTATGAGAAAAGGAAAGGCTCCAGGTAATGATGGAATTATAATTGATATATTAAAAGAAGCAGGTGAAGAAACAGAATTTTTTTTAGCAAAGTTATATACCAAAAGTCTAAATGATAAAGATGTACCAGATGATTGGAAGAATGCAATAATAATATTAATATTTAAAAAAGGTGATAAAGAAGATATTAAAAATTACAGACCTATCAGTCTTTTATCAGTTTTATATAAAATTTTACCAAGATAATTACAACTCGTCTACAGAGAACATTGGATTTCCACCAACCAAGAGAACAAGCTGGATTTAAAAGTGGTTTTAGTACAGTAGATCATATTCAGGTATTGAGAGAAGTTATAGAAAGGACAAATGAATATGAGTTGTCATTATGATATGGATTTGTAGATTATGAAAAGGCATTTGATTCTATAAACATTTCTTCAGTGATTAAAGCATTGAATCATCAGGGTATAGATCCAGGATATTGTCATATTTTAAAGAATATTTATAAAAATGCAACAGCAACAATTATATTACATAATGATACTGGGAAAGTCAACAATGAGAAAGGTGTAAAACAAGGTGACTCCATATCTCCAAAACTTTTTACAGCAGTGCTGCAAGAAGTATTTTGTGGATTAAAATGGGAAACTAAATGAGTGAAAGTAAATGGATATTATTTAAGTCATTTAGATTTCGCAGATGATGTAGTTGTTTTGCAAATAATGCTTCAGAGCTGCAGGAAATGTTGCAGGAGTTATCAGATGAAAGTAGGACTAAAGATAAATGTTAAAAAACTAAAGTAATGTTTAATCGATTTGCTCAAAATATGAAAATAAAAATTGATTATGATGAATTAGAAGAAGTTAACAGTTACAAATACCTTGGTCAGATTATTAATACAGATGGAAACATAATGGAGGAAATTAATCATAGAATTAAACTTGTTGGAGTGCTTTTGGTAGAAATAACTTGATACTAAAAGGAAATATGCCTATGTGTTTGAAAAGGAAGGTTTTTAACAAATATGTTTTAACACTTCTTACTTATGGATCTGAGACTTGGACACACAATAGAAGAGCAATACATAGACTTCAGACCACTCAAAGAAGTATGGAGAGATTTATGTTGGGAGTAACAAGAAGAGATCGAAAACACAATGTATGGGTAAGAGAACAAACAAGTGTCACAGACCGCATTGAAAAAATTAAAAGATTGAAGTGGAGTTGGGCTGAACATATTGCTAGAAGAGATGATAATAGATGGACAATTGAAATTTTAAACTGGATTCCAAGAGATTGTAAAAGACCCAGAAAGAGACCACATGTGAGATAGATGGATGAAATAAGAAAGTGTGCAGGGGTGATGTGGAGAAGAGAAGCTAAAGATTGGAGAAGATGGATTAAACTTGGAGAGACCTTCATCCTGCAGTGGATTGATAATTGATAATGATATATATATATATATATATATATATATATATATATATATATATATATATATATATATATATATATATATATATATATATTCTAACCTAATATAAGACGGCTTCATTTCTATTAAATCAATTCCGGAAGCCTAATTCTATTAAAGAGAATTCGGACGCTTCCGTCTAGGACGGGTAGCAAACCCTCTTTATTACCTAATAGCTCTTCGTTTGGTTAGTTATATTAATTCAGCTACAGCGATATGCAGTTCAGACAGAGATAGAATAAAAAAAATTATCATTAATAAAATAAATTTAAAAAGAAAATTTAGAATAAACTAACATTCTTTCTCTATCCAAAACACATTCTCTGAGCTGTAAGTACTTGCACTGTTCGACAATGATGATGATGATTTCATGTCATTGTTAATATTACTGACTAAAATAAAACATTCATTAATTTGCCAATATGATCTCAATATTTTATTATTATACAATCAGAAGTTTCAATCTCTTAAGCCATGCCACGCTTGTAACATTGATCATAATAAATCAATTCTTAATTTAAGAGCACTTATAATAATGACACTAATCTCAGGGTTCTCTGTTATTTTTAAAGAAAAATGCTCGGCAGTATTGTGTTGTCGCATATGACTGACATTCTGGTCGGCTATAGGAAACATTTACCTTATTTAAATTCCAGGTGTCTTCATCCACATATCAACTATTATAATATTTAACGAGATGATAACCATATTCAATAACAACGCATAATTTTGAATAATATAGCCCTTTTTATCCAGAATCTCAGTCGGAATGATGAAAAGACAAGGGTGCTTTTGTGTCCTTCCATTATCCATGACAACACAATAATTTAACTAAGATTTATTACTTAGACACTTCACTTAAATGTGTACGAAATAATGTGCAACCAAAACCTACTAGTTTGGGAATAAAGTGGTTTTACACACATATAAAATAAAATATCTTGGTCTGAAGTTTTCAATTCCATAAATAATTCTTATTAAATTAAACTATACTGAAATATTCTGATCTGCTTACAATTGTCTATCTGGTGTATTGAATTTAAGATTTCATAAATGATTTTGGACTCAAGAAAGTATTGCAAGTATTATGCCAATACACTTTTATTTAGCACACAAGAAAAATGACTCAAGACAACTTGTAACAAGACTATAATTTATTATTAAATTTTAACAAGATTATGATTTATTATTACAATTTAACAAAACTATCCTTTATGGTTAACATAATAAACAAACATATACAATTTATTCGATCCCATATGGATAAAACAAAATATAACTATCATTAATTCGTCTATACTTTTAGACCTGGATTCGAACTACTTCTTCATCTTCTTTTTACATTTATGCAAATTGAATATAACAAAATAAATATTATTATCGATACATCAACTCATCCGTTTAGTGTATCTTATATGAACGGTTACTTAACTTTATTAACTAACTATTTGTTTTAAAATACAAATAATCTGATTCTAGGCAATGCGTACAAACGATTTTTATTATCATATCTTTAACTAAATGATAGTTTTTATTTAGATAACTTATTATAATTTATGGGTTATTTATCAGAAGTTACACTTATTATTTTAATGTTTACCTTAATAACAATTGAAGTTGTTATACACACTGTATTCCTCAGTATAAGTTATATTGTGAGTGCTAATTAATCATTAACCCGAATTAAACCTAGTATTTGAACCCTCCATTGGCAAATAAAAATTTCTAAATCACGCAATTTTAAACTTACTCTCTCCATTGACTTACTTGTGGATTACTAGCACTATTCCGCCGCACAATCCAGACATTGATCATATATACTAGCATGCTATTTTTACTAAATGGATCTTGAGGAATTAACCTCCAATATATCCGTTATCTTGCTATAACTTTCTAAACAAAACACAATATTCAACACCTTCTGTGGTGGAATTATCTCTATTCTCTCATGAGGAATATGAAATAACAATGAAGGTCTGTAGAATTAACTACTACATTAAAATAGTTTGGTGGGTCCTTGCCTCTTACTTGGGCATAATAGGAACACACACCAAATATAATCCTCTCCTGGGATTTTAACGAATGAAATACACTAAATACGATATAAATTACTGATCGTCCTAACTCTGAGAAGCGATCACTTGGGTTATAAACATACCCGAATACTAGATTTATCTATTCCCCTCATGGAAAATAAAGCTTTTGGGGAGATCATTTTCCATCCCACAAAATAAAGACATTACAATTATTACTTATGCGAATCTTAAGCATATACCAATGCTATATCGGGGCAAGACAAGCAATACACTAATTATACTAAATTTATGTTCCGGGGTATACTTAGATCAACGTCTGAAATCAATGGATAATACAGAATAAACCATAATAATTTTCACCTTTGCCAAAGAAACATTCACCAAGTAATTGGTAGTCTAGTATCTTGAACTTAATTAAGTGAATGCGTTAATAAAGAATAATTGGGAATAACTCTCTCAATTAACATAGTATAAATTTGTTTCAAACTTTAAATAAGTAATTTCCTGTATAGCACTTCTCTTTAATTACTTCTGATAATTTTAACTAGATATTTTACCTATTAAGTATCTAAATTTTTCTTCTTTTACGCATCTAACATATAAATTTTTACCCATAATTGCATATCATAAGTAAACACATTTTATAAAAAAAAAAATTTCCATGTCAAATATAAATTTAACCTAGAATAATTACAGGAAAACATACCTTTATGATTACAAGGTCATTTAAATATTACTTGACTATACAGCCTTTAACCTGTAGATATAAAAAAAAAAATACACATAATTTTACAAATTAGTGAAAAAAATCATTACTTAACAAGTGCTTATTATCTCACTAGAAAAATGTTTTCCATTGGGCAATTTATCCAGATGAAGAACTTGATCCATTCGTAGTTCACGAAGCAAATTTAAAATAAGAAACACATTTTATTATTTCATTTCTATAAAAGTTGCCTCCATTCTGGTGCACTTAATAAATTAGGCAAAGAAAAACCTAGCACCGTTGGATGTTAACTCTTCCTTGAATTAACTGATATAATTTTGGGATCCAAGAAAACAATACATATTTTAACATGACGAATATTTGACGATAGACAATCACATATACAATTCTTTTCTTTTTACTATTGGCGATACATATCATTTTTAGCTAGCTGGCTTATGAATAAAATAATGCACGAATTTTCCAAAATACTATTATTATAACGACTGCAGCTGACTTACGTGAATATAAAGTTTTACCGACTCAAATTGATGTATAATATAACATATTATATTATGGTTATAATTAAGTCACTAATGTTTGTAGTTTTTATTCCTACTCTAGCAATTGTAATTTTTCTTTAATAATGAATTCTCTGTAAAATGCACACATACAAATTTTCTGATATTTGCCTTGAGAAAATTTATATTTTCTTTTTAAAAAATATACATGTGCATAAGTAAATATCCTTTATCATCAATATTATTTCTAGATAATTTTCAGTGAATAAAACATATTTTAACATGGGGAACTTACATTATTTTCAAAAGCAGACAATTTCTTTTAGAAAAAGCGCGAAATTTTCTAGTTAACTTTCCTTGGCTTTTCTAATATGTCTTTTTAATTATAATTTTTCTTTTATACCATGAAAAGATTATTAAATAAGGTAAAGTTAACAAATAATTGATTATTTCCTGGAAATTACTTATATTACTTATTTTAAACATAATGACACTTTCCGTGATTGCTGTAGTCAATATGGTCATTTTGAACTTTAGCAGAAGATAGTATATTTTTGCATATAAAAAGCTTTAAAATAGGTAGATGGCAACAGAAAACAGAATATCTTATCAAATAGGATTAGCCATGCATGATATTATTAAAAATTTACTTGACTTATATTTATTACTGCAATAAAAAATAATAAAAAAATTTGTTACCGAATTTCAGTACTGCTTCCTCCTTGTAAAACTAAAGTCAGACTAAACTTTCTTCAAATTTTGGCGGTCTTGTTTTAGCGACCTCTTACAGAAAAATAATCATTTAATTATACATAAACAAAAGAAAGGAAAAAAAAACTTATTACAGTCATATATTTTTCCGTATGATTTAAACAAATTACAAAATAATTTGACAAATAATGAAAAATAATAAATATCTTTAACTAACAATGCTTATTAATAATGTATATTTCTGTATACATTATTATCTAAATTAATTTAAAAATTACCAAAAGTTATTGTGCTTTATGATAAGACATTCATCTACTCTCCTCTCCACCCATCCAAAATCAATTACTGTTTATGATATGTGCTTTTATACTATATTAAATTGCTCTTATTGTTAATATTTTAATTAAATTATTCATGCTCTTCTTCAAAATGACATTGGATTACCAAATTTTTTAGTTATTTGCTTAAAATACATTACAGTGAGTAAATAGCATACTTTATTAATCATTTAATATTATTATTATTTTATCTTTTTATTTTCTAAAAAAAATTGCATTGTCTTCCTGTGGAAATAATGCCAAATAAACCAAGTGTCAATAACACTAGGTTACAATATATAAAGTTTGATATCTGTATTCGTTTCACAATATATGTAATATACAAATCAATATATATATCAAAATACAGTACAATTTATATAAATTATATTCTTTTAGAAGTACTTTCGACTACACACTTTGTAGTCTTTATCAACTATATAACGTTATATAGTTGATAAAGACTACAAAGTGTATGGTCGAAAGTACTTCTAAAAGAATATAATATATATAAATTGTACTGTATTTTGATATATATATATATATATATATATTGATTTGTATATTATATATATATATATATATATATATGAAGGAGCCATTGGATGAATGAAAATAATCATTGAAGTTAATTAATTGCTCATATATTGACTTGAATTATGTTTAGAATCATTAATAAGACAATAAATGCACCTTATATATATATATATATTCTAACCTAATTAAACGTGACACTTAACAGAAACAAAATAAAACGACGTACGTACGGGCCATTCCTATAACCTAGTAAAACAGTGAGCGGTATTATTAAATATAATACGGACACCTCCAACCCTCTATTATCTAATATGATATTTGAAAACTTTTTGTTAGGTTAGTTATATAATTCGGCTACAGAGATATGCAGCTCAGACAGAGATCGAATAAAAATAATTATCATTAATAAAATAGATTTAATAAAACCATTTAGAATAAAATAACATTCTCTCTCTATCTAAATACATTCTCTGAGCTATAAGTACTTGCACTGTTCGACAATGATGATGATGATTTTATTTCATCGTTAATATTACTGACTCAATAAAACATTCAGCAATTTGTCAATATGATCTCAATATTTTATTATTATACAATTTAAAAGTTTCCATCTCTTTAACCATGCCACACTTGTAATATTAATCATACTGAATTAATTCTTTCTTTAAGAGCACTTATAATACTGACACTAATCTCAGGGTTCTCCGTTATATTTAACAAAATGCTCGGCAGTATTGTGTTGTCCAATAGAACTGACATTCTGGTTGGCTATAGAAAACATTTAACTTATTTAAATTCCAGGTGTCTTCATCCACATATCAACTATTATAATATTTAGCAAGATGATGACCTTATTAAAGAACAACACATAATTTTGAATAATACTGCCAATTTATAATCCAGAATCTCAGTCGGAATGTGTCCTTCCATCACCCATGACAACACAATAATTAAACTAAGAATTAATACTTAGCAATTCACTTACATGTGTATGGAACAATGTGCAATTAAAACCTACTAGTTTGGGAATAAAGTGATTTTACACATCCATAAAATAAAATGTTTTGGTCTGAAGTTTCAATTCCATAAATAATTCTTATTAAATTAAAAATATAATGAAATATTCTGATCTGCTTAAAATTGCCTATCTAGTGTATTTAATTTGAGATTTCATAAATAATTTTGGACTCAAGAAATTATTGCAAGTATTATGCAGATACACTTTTATTTAGCACATAAGAAAATGACTCAAAACAGCTTTTAATAAGACTATATTTATTATTAAATTCTAACAATATTCCAATTTATTCTTACAATTTAACAAAAACAATCCCTTAGGATTAACATAATAAACCAAAATTATACACTTTAGTTAATCCCATATGGATAAAATAAAATAATAACTAATAGTAATTAGTCTATGCTTTTAGACTGGGAGTTGAACTACTTCTTCATCTTTGCTGTACATTTATTTAGATAAAATATAAATAAAATAAATATTATTGTCGATACACTAACTTATCAGTTTAGTGTATCTTATATGAACGGCTGCTTAACTTTATTCTGACTATTTGTTTTAAAATAAAATAATTGGATTCTAGGCAATGCGTACAAACGATTATTATCATCGTATCTTTAACTAAATGACAGTTTTTATTTAAATAACTTATTATAATTTATGGGTTATTTATCAGAAATTACATTTATTATTTTAATGTTTACCTGAATAACAACTGAAGTTGTTATACACACTGTTTCCTCCGTATAAGTTATATTGTGAGTGCTACTTAATAATTAACTTGAATTAAACTTAGTATTTGAACCCTCCTTTGGCAAATAAAATTTATAAATCACACAATTTTAAACTTATTTTCTCCATTGACTCATGTGTAGATTACCCGCACTATTCCGACGCACCGTCCAGACATTGATCATATATACTAGCACTCTATTTTTACTAAATGGATCGTGAAGAATTTACCTCCAGTATACCCGTTATCTTGCCATAACTTTTAAATAAAACACAATATTCTACACCTTCCGTGGTTGAATTATCTCTATTTCTCATGAGGAAAAGGGAATAATACCGTAGATACGAAGAGTTAATGACTATCTTAAAATAGTTTGGTGGGTCCTTGCCTCTTACCTGGTCATAATAGGAACACACACCAATATAATCCTCTCATGGGATTTTAACGAACGAAATGAACTAAATACGGTATAAATGCTGATCGTCCTGGCTCTGGGAAGCGATCGCTTGGGTTATAACCATACCCGAATTCTAGATTTATTTATTCCCCTCATGGAAAATAAAGCTTTTGGGGAGATTATTTTCCATCCCACAAATAAATACATACAATTGTTACTAATGTGAATATTAATCATATACTGATGCTATTCGAGGCAAGACAAGCAAATACACTAATTACACAAAATTTATATTCCGGGGTATACTTAAATCAACGTCTGTAATCAATGGATAATACAAAATAAACATAATAATTTTCACCTTTGCCAAAGAAACATTCAACAAGTAATTGGTTATATAGTATTTTGGAACTAAATTAAGTGAATGCGTTAATAAAAAAAATAATTGGGAATAAATTCCGCAATTAACATAGTATAAATTTGTTTTAAACTTTAAATAAATAAGATTCTGTATAGCACTTCTCTTTAATTACTTCTGATAATTTTAACTAGATATTTTATCTATTAAGTATCTGAACTTTTATACTTTTACGTATTTAACATATAAATTTATACCCATAATTGCCTATCATAAGTAAACACATTTTATAAAATTATTTTCCATGTCAAATATAAATTTAACCTAGAATAATTAAAAGAAAACATACCTTTATGATTACAAGGTCATTTAAATACTACTTGAATATACATCTTTTAACCTGTTGATAAAAAAAAATATACATAATTTTTTCAAATAAAAAATATTACTTAACAAGTGTTTATTATCTTTCTAGAAAAATGTTTTTCCGTTGGCAATTTATTTAGATGAAGAATTTGATCCTTTCGTAGTTCACGAAGTAAAATTTTTGGAAATAAGAAACACATTTATTATTTCATTTTGATAAAAGTTGCTTCTATTCTGGTGCATTTAATAATTAAGCAAAGAAAACATAATAGCATTGGATATTAATTCTTCTTTGAATTAACTTATATAATTTTGGGATCCAAGAAAGACAATACATAACTTAACATGACGAATATTTTGACGCTTGACGATCACATATATACAATTCTTTTCCTTTTTAATATTGGTGATACATACCATTTTATTTAGCTAGCTGGTTTAAGAATAAACTAATGCGCGACTTTTAGGAAATATTATAATTATAAAGACTGCAGCTGACTTACGTAGATAGAATTTTAAGGACTCTAGTTGAGGTATAATATAACATATTATATTATAAAGTTATAATGAAGTCACTTATATTGGTAATTTTTATTCCTACTCTAAGAATTATAAGTCTTCTTTAATAATGAATTTCCGTAATATGCACGCATACAAAATTTTCAATATTTGCCTTGAGAAAATTTATATTTTCCTTTTAAAAATTATGCAGGTGCATAAGTAAATATCCTTTATCATTCATATTATTTCTAGATAATTTTCATTGAATAAATTATATTTTAATGTGAGGAGCTTTCATTATTTTTAAATGCAGACAATGTCAGTTAAAAAGAGCGCGAAATTTTATAGTTAACTTTCCTTAGCTTTTATAATATGTCTTTTAAATTATAAATTTTTCTTTTATACCAAGAAAAAATTATCAAATAAGGTAAAGTTAATAAATAATTGTTTATTTGCTGGAAATTATTTATATTATTTACTTTAAACATAATGACACTTTCAGTGATTACTGTAGTCAATACAGTCATTTTAAACTTTAGCATACGATAGTATAACCTTTTAGTATAAAAACTTTATAATAGGTCGATGGACATAGAAAAGCAGAATATCCTATCAATTAAGATTAGCCAAACATGATATTATCAAACATTTAATGGACTGATATTTATTTCTGCAATAAAAATTATAAAAAAAATTTGTTACCGAATTTCAGTACTGACTCCTCCTTGGACTAATAGCAGACTAACTTTTTCTCCAGTTTTTTTTTTTTTTTGGCGGTCTTGTTTTATTTTAGCGACCTCTTACAGAGAAAAAATCATTTAATTATACATAAACAAAAGAAAGGAAAAAAAAAAAACTTATTACAGTTATATTTTGTTCTGTATGGTTTAAATGGATTGCAAGGTAATTTGACAAATAATGTAAAATAATAAATACATGTAATTGACACTGTTTATTAGTGGTGTATATTTCTGTATACATTATTGTCTAAAATAATTTAAAAAATAAAATTACCAGAAGCTATTGTGTGTTATGATAAGACATTCGTTAATCCCCCCCCTCTACCCATCTAAAATCAATTACTGTTTATAATATATGCTTTTATACTATATTGAATTGCTCTTATGGTTAATATTTTTAATTAAATTATTCATGCTCTTTTTCAAAATGACATCAAATTACTAAATTTTTTAGTTATTTGCTTAAAATACGTTAAAGTGAGTAATAGCCTATTTTATTAATCACTTAATATTATTACTATTTTATTTTATTATTTTCTAGAAAAAAGATAGCATTGTTTTCCTATGGAAACGATGCTAAATAGACCAAGTGTCAATAACACTAGGTTACAATATATATATATATATATATATATATATATAAAATATATATATTGATATATATATATATATAGATATATATATCAACAGATGGCATTCTACCAAAAACACCATCAAGTGTATTTTGTTTACATAAACATCAGAATGCATTCACTATCTCTAACTTTAATTACACTTTCAGATCATGATTTCAAGCTATTTGCTATCATCAGTAAAAGACAGGAATAAGAACTAGATCTAAACACAAACTCTGAGCGTGTATGAAACAGTTTCTATTCAGCTTGCAAGCATGAATTTTTTAGGCACATTAATGTCTTAGAACTCAGCATAGCAAGCCAGATAGCTACATGGGTCTGATATCAGTTCAGCATCACCACATAGTAGAAGCCTCTGCAATATATATTATTGCAAGAAAGACCTCAAAGGTACATTTATGAAAAACAAAATCAAGTTAAAAACTTGTTAATGCTTGTACTTATGTCAACAGATGGCGTTCTACCAAAAACACCATCAAGCATATTTCATTTACATAAACATCAGAGAATGCATTCACTATCTCTAACTTTAATTTCACTTTCAGATCATGATTTCAAGCTATTTGCTATCATCTGTGAAAGACAGGAATAAGAACTAGATCTAAACACAAACTCTGAGTGTTTATGAAACAGTTTCTATTCAGCTTGCAAGCGTGAATTTTTTAGGCACGTTAATGTCTTCGAACTCAGCATTGCAAGCCAGATAGCTACATGGGTCTGATATCAGTTCAGCATCATCACATAGTAGAAGCCTCTGCAATATATATCATTGCAAGAAAGACCTCAAAGGTACATTTATGAAAAACAAAATCAAGTTAAAAACTTGTTAACACTTATATTTATGTCAACAGATGGTGTTCTACCAAAAACACCGTCAAGCATATTTCTTGCAATGATATATATTGCAGAGGCTTCTAGTATGTGGTGATGCTGAACTGATATCAGACCCATGTAACTATCTGGCTTACTATGCTGAGTTCAAAGACATTAACGTGCCTAAAAAATTCACACTTGCAGGCTGAATAGAAACTGTTTCATAAACGCTCAGAGTTTGTGTTTAGATCTAGTTCTTATTCTTGTCTTTCACTGATGTTAGCAAATAGCTTCAAATCATGATCTAGTGGAATTAAAGTTAGAGATAGTGAATGCATTCTGTGACATTTATGTAAACGAAATATGCTTGACAGTGTTTTTGGTAGAACGCCATCTGTTGACATAAATACAAGCGTTAACAAGTTTTTAACTTGATTTTGTTTTTCATAAATGTACCTTTGAGGTCTTTCTTGCAATGATATATATTGCAGAGGCTTCTACTATGTGGTGATGCTGAACTGATATCAGGCCCATGTAGCTATCTGGCTTGCTATGCTGAGTTCGAAGACATTAACGTGCCTAAAACATTCACGCTTGCAAGCTGAATAGAAACTGTTTCATAAATGCTCAGAGTTTGTGTTTAGATCTAGTTCTTATTCCTGTCTTTCACTGCCGATAGCCAATAGCTTTAAATCATGATCTGAAAGTGGAATTAAAGTTAGAGATAGTGAATGCATTCTCTGACGTTTATGTAAACGAAATATGCTTGACGGTGTTTTTGGTAGAATGCCATCTGTTGACATAAATACAAGCGTTAACAAGTTTTTAACTTGATTTTGTTTTTCATATATATATATATATAAGTTCCAACCAGTAACCACCTAAACATTCACAGTAAAATATTGTAATCAATATTTCTCACTGCTGTCAAGACAACCTTCACACCTTTTAATAGCAAGAATGACATCCATTCTTACTTATGGTCCATTGAATATATATGGACACTTAAAGCTTGCAACTTGACTACAGAGTATCAAATGTTGATATATTGAAGTATAAATATACCTCTTTAAACATGAAATAAACATGTCACTATAATGCAGACTAATAAATAGTCAATTAACATTACAAACTGCAATACTTTTAAATTGCCCATGTATTATTTAGAAATAATAAGCGATATATATATATATATATATATATATATATATATAATGTGACATTACTTTTATAAGCTTGTATTTACAAAAATGTAATACAGAGAGCATACCAGTAACTCAAACGAGCTCTTAATTGATAAGTGTGCTATGAGTAAACATTTAAAATCTCTATCCAGAACCTTCCCATCTTCAGACCAACTGTTTTTGAGCTTATGGCTCATTTCAGTGTAGAGCTAGGATATTTGGACATTAGATCTAAAATATCAATTCAAAACCCAGCACTTTTTTCATATATAATATTTAAGTACAAACTGAAATTTTCAGACATGAAAATGTTTTTTAAATCTAGCTATCTAACTTAAATAGCTATATGGGACTGAACTAAATTCATATCTACCAAATTTTAATAGCCTAAGCATAGTCAAAGCCTTAAAGGTAAAAAAATTATAATAATCATAAAAAGACTATTTCATGTCCAAAAATTTCAGAGTTTCTACTTAAATATTACCTATAAAGTACATGCTGGGTTTTGAGTTGATATTTTATCTAGTGTCCAAATATTCTAGCTCTCCATTGATGTGAGACATAAGCTCGAAACCAGTTGGTCTGGAGATGGGAAGGTTATGGATAGAGATTTTAAATATTTTCTCATACCGCACTTACCAATTAAGAGATTGTTTGAGCTATTGGTATGCTCTCTGTATATATATATATATATATATATATATATATATACATATAATTAATGAAATTTATATATATATATATATATATATATATATATATATAATTTTGTTTTAAATTTCATTAATTATATGTAATAAATTTTGAATATCCATGTTGGCATCAATTATCAAGTGTATAATTATTCTTTCTTCAATGTTTTTGGTTTTCTATTCAGCTTAATGATACATAACACTGAAAATGCATTAAGCCAAACAGAAAACAAAAACATCAAAGAAAGAATAAATACATATCTCATAGAGCAGGTCAACATATATATGCAAAATGTATATATATAACCTATATTTTAAGCTTTATAGGAACACCAAAACTTAAGTAGTTTTACCTGCATTAATATAAAAAAAATGTTTAAAGTTTGTAGGCCATTTGAGTCTTCTGATTATTTACTCTATATTTGTTAAGATCATAATTTTCGAGGGTTGTTATAATGTTTGGAGTGATATTTTTGGATCTAAATGTAGAACTAAATGATAATATTTATTTTTATGATGCATTAGGTTCTGGAGAATTGTTTCATTTGTATTATTTTTTTCATGAAAATAATTTGTTCTTAAAATATCTCATTGGCTTTGGTGGTGGAATCCAGTTTTGTTTGATGTACAATTTCTATTTTAGGAATTAAGAGTCGTATATTGATAAATGTATGAGTTCTGATTTATTAATGGCATCTGCTTGGGAAAGTCATTTTGGCCTATTTTCCAATGTGATTTTGTAAAATTGCTTTTGTCCATTTTTTTTATTTACTCATGTTTTTTTTAGTTTTAAAAAAGGTCCTCCTTCTTCATTTAAAAGAGAGATATTGTCACTTTGTATATTATTTATCATGAGGTCAAATTTATTTCAAATATAAGTAATTAAACTGTTGGAAGATTTTTCACTTTGGGTTTTTTTTTAATTTTTGTAACTGAAGAAAGTATTTATAATTTAGATTTGCAACAATTGCTTGTTATTGTTGCCTGGAATTATTATTGCTTTTGTTGCATTATGTTTATCTTTCTTATTGGGGTAGGGTTGTTTTTAGAGCATTGGTGAATTTTTATTTTTTGGAATCACATTGCATAAAATCTTGATCTACAATAAAGGAACTAATGATGAGTCTGTAAAAGGGAGTGTAGAGGGTGTATATCACATGGCTTAATAATTTTGTTAAAATTATGTCAGAAATATCAGAAGTTATGACAACAGTGACTCTCTTCTAGTAGTTATTTAAAATTATTGACTTTTCTATAGTTATTTGATAAAATTTGCAAGTCATAGATTGTCAATTGAACATGACAATTTTTAATTTATCCTCCTTGCTTTATTTCTTTAAATTTTTATTTAAGAAGTAGACATTTTTGGGAATATTTGATTTTGCATTCTGATGTTGAATTCCAGAATTAAATATTTAATTATATAACATTCACGACAGGATATACTGATAAAATTCTTTGGTGAGAAAGTTCACTGAGCATTTTATCATTTTTGAATTTCTGAAAGGATTTTCATAAAAGAGTTAGAATGGATGAGTTGATTTTTTTTTTAAACTGTATATAATTTTTCTCATTAAGTTCACATTTGTAACCATATTGATTTAAAATATGCAAATTGTTAATTTCATTAATTGTCAAATTTATACACTTTTTGAAATATATTATTTATAATTTCGTGTGATTATCATTGTTAATTTTGAATTCCTAAGTGGTTATGGTATTTAGACTTATTGCAATCAATTTCTGAATTGAATAAACTGGTAATTGTCTCCAACTGTTCTTTTTAAAGTAAGATCATCAAAATGTATTGTTTCTAATTCTAAAGTATATTAACTTTACTGATGAATCAAATTTTCATTATATTTAGCAGTACTAGAAGTTTATAGCAAATTAGAACTAATATGCATAAGTACTAAATTTTGTATATTTAAGACCAAAAAGTGTCTACCTCATAATAGAAGTTTTCTTTATCAATGAGTTTTTTTTTTTGGAAATAATTTTTTATGAAATTTAAAAGTTTTTGAAAAACTGAAAAAGCTGTCGCCACCGAGAGCTTCTGTAAAAAATATTTTTAGTAGTTGATATATATATATATATATATATATATATATATATATATATATATAATCAATATGTATACATTATATTTGCATTATTATTATATTTATGAAAATAAATATATAACTTGTTAAGTTAGTATTTTTCATTCTTTAAAATAAAAAAAGACATTGAAAAAAGGTGGTTGACAAGGTTATAAATGACCTTTGGGTTCAAATAGTTTATCGAATTAAAAGAAATTAAATTAACTTAGTGTTTTAATATCGAATTGTTATTGCAACAGTGTAGAATATGTATGCTTCAGCAAGCTGATGGAGTGAGATATAATATATTAATTCTATTCTTTTTATTAGACGACTAATGATTCTATTTTTGTCAGCTATATGCTCATAAAAACTTACACTATGTTTGATTTCAAAGAACAGTGTGACATAAAGTCTATATTTCAAACAATTTAATACTCATTAGAAAAAATTTCTAATATTTGTTTAAAGAAAGTAATCTGAATATATTTTCATGTTCTATAAAAATTGTTTGAATTACATGTTCTAATATCTAAACTGCATTTTAAAAAAAGAACATGTTTATAAAAACTTCAATTAAATTTAATGTACTTTACATTATAAAGGAAATGCAAAGTGGGTAGAACATCAATTTATCATGGGATAGGTAAAATGCACTTGCCTAATAGAACATATATGTGTGAATAACATCTTTTTCTGAATGCCTTAAAATTATACAAAAATTAGATCTTCAAAATGGAATTATAATTGTTAAAAAAGGAACTGTGTATTAAGCACATGAAATCTACATATAAAAAACAAACTACATGTCAACTTAGGATATCCTATTATTTTCTTTAATGTCTACAATGAAGAAATCAAAAAGTGGGTCTTTGAAGGATTTTTATTCATGAGGAACATCTGAGATTATTGTATTAACTTTTCTAAATACTATTTAAGTTTTTTTTTTAAATTATAATTGGGAAAAATTAATTTCATTTACTTTATCATCATATTCATTTCTTATGAATAATAAGAGATAATTAATAATTTAAGATATTTTTGTTTTTATTTATGATTAATAAAGATTTAAATATAGGTTAAGAAATGTTAATATGGGAAAGGGATAATGTGAACTTGGAGGTAAGAGATTAAATTATTTTTAAATCCACATATTATTATTTTCTATGTCATGACACTACATTGTTTATACTAATCCAAATAGTCTAATAACAGTAATGTATAAGTGAATAAATGATTAACATTGTTGAGAAGTATATATTTTTATATTAATAAATATAAGTTACTGACAATCATTTTAACGAATGAAGGTATTATATACAAATAATTGGATTATTATTTTTATAATCTAATTATTATAAAATAGTGTTAATATAAAAGACTTAATATTTGGATACTTATATTTTATATACATTGTAAAATCACATGGTGTTATAGGTTAGAAAATATATCTACCATAAGTAAATAGAATATTTATATTTTTAATATAAGGAAGTAGATATATAAATATTTTTTTATATATTGTAAAATTTAAGTTATTAATTGTTAAATAAATAATTATGTTTTTTTATATTAAATTAAATGAAGTCTTCAATTTTATTTTATTTAATTTAAAGAGTTAGTGAGATTCATTATTAATATTACTTTAGAATATTGATAGAAACCCCTGAAGAGAGTAAATTGTTAAACTACCCTGAGTTCGAAATTTGAGCATAATGGTAAAGTTAATTAAGGTGAAAATTGATTTGATGTGGTTTAGATATAATAATTTTTTAAATAATAAATTAGTTATTGGGAACAAATATAGTTTTATATCAAAAATTAAATAACATCATTCATGGCATCCTATATGAAGACCTTAAATCTGACTATAGTGAGATGTGACTGCTTTAACTTATCTTGTTGAGAGGGTCCATACCGTTACAATATATATATATTATCAGCAAAAAATATTTTAATATTTTTATAAACAAATTATATTACTAGTGAATTTCTTTAATAAATTAGTAAAACATTACTTTATTTTTCGTTATAGTAATAAAAAATAATTAGCATTAATATTTTTAAAACAGACTAATTATATGTGTTTTCGTGAAAGTTTGTGATGATGGTGTTTTAATTGTATTTATAGGTTTGACTATTTCATCATCTAATATGAATATTGAATGTCTTTAGAAAAATTTAACTTTATTTAAATATTACAAACATCTTCAACTGTATAAAAATTTAATTTTATTTAAATATTCCAAACACATTCAACTGTATAACAGTTAAATGTGTTTGGAATATTTAAATAAAGTTAAATTTTTCTAAAAATATTCAGTACTCATATTTAATACAGTTGAATGTGTTTGGAATATTTAAATAAAGATAAATTTTTCTAAAGACATTCGATATTCATGTTAGATGATAGAAATAGTCCAACATATAAATAAAACTAAGACTAATTATATCAATATTAATCTTATATTAGTTCTATATAAAATCATTACCATGTAATTACCACTTGTATATCATATGTAGCAAACTTTGAATTACAACCAACTAAATGAACAAACTGAATAGAAGTGTGTTTAACCATTTTATCACATCCAATTATTAAAAGAAGTTATGAAATTATCAATAAATATTAGTTGTCTTTATACTTGTTTCTAATAATATTTTCACGGTGATTAAAGCTTAGACCATTAAGAAAAAGATCCAAAATATTGTCACGTTTTTGAGAATCTTTATTAAAATGTAACAACAATGATTGGATTCTATCATGACAAGAAGAAGGTTAACATTGATAAGAGTGTATGACAGGTTGATTTCATATTACCACAACATTTTATAGCAGCTTTACAAGAAATATTTTGTGGATTAAAATGTAAAACTAATGGAACATAAATACATGGAAATTATTTAACACCTCTATACTTTACAATTAATTCAATTGTTTTTGCAAAAACTTACTTCAGACTTGGAAAAATGTTAAAAGAGTTATCTGATAGGAATAAGAAAATAAGTCTAAAATAAATACAAAAAAAAAAATCTAAAGTAATGATCAATGGATTTTCTCAGGAGAAGAAAATAAACATTAACAATCATAATTAAATTATAAGCACTAGGAGCAGTAAATGAGAAAAGCTTGAGTGTAACAGTTTATTACAATCTTATGCTAAGCCAATTTCAATATCTTGGTCTTGACATCAAGACCAAGATATCAAAAGTGTCTCAGCATCAAGACCAAGATATTGAAAGCAGCTTAGCATAACATTATAATAAAGCGTTACAAGCTTGTCTATATTTAGCACTATTAGCACTTATAATTTAATTACAATTTGCTTAAGAAAAGTTAATGATAATCATGAATAATAAGTATATAACAATTATGAATACTTTGATCAGATTATTACTAGAGATGAAAAGATAATGAATGAAATTAATCAGAAAATTATACAGGGATGAAGTATTTTTGATAAAAATTTTAATATTAAAAGAAAGTATATATTTGTGTTTAAAAATGAAGACTTTTTAATAGATGTGTTTTATCAGTTCTTACTTATGGATCTGAAACTTGGACACTTAACAGAAGAGCACAGAGACTTCATATTACTCAATGAACTATTGAAAGATGTGTGCCTATTGGGAGAAATAAGAAACAATAAAGATAAAATATTTAAAATACATCCTCCCAAACTGTAAAAGATCTTGAAAGAGACCACATGTGAGATGGAAGGATGAAATAAGGATGTTTTATAGAGTGATATGGAGAAATTATAAATCAAAGTGACTGTATTAAACTGGAGAGACCTTCATCGGTCAGTGAGTCAGTAATGATTGAAAATGATGATGATTTTACCAATAATTTTATTTCAATGTCTTTTAATTCTCCTATTGCAATGACACAATTTTATAATTTTTTGTACTTTTCAATTTTTTTTTTTTTTTGAAAACTGGATTCAGAAATTATTTTAAGAAACATAAAAATATTGAGAAAAACACTTTGAAGCATACTATAAATCATTTTTTATTATATACATGATTTGTTCCAATCATAGTTAGTGCAAATATCTTGGATTTTATCAACTAGCGAACAAACTTTGACTAAATATGTCAGGGTTAACGGTTTGTTTTAGAAAGTAATTTCCATTTTAGATAAATTTTAAATAAGAAAATTTTATTAAAAATTTCACAAGTAATTAGGTCAACTAAATAATTACACCAACTAGCTTTTGTAAGTGATTATTAGGCATCTGTTAGGTATCCTTGTTTTTAAAAAAGAAAAACATTATTTGAAGTAACTTCATTTTCTTTAATGTAGTTAATTAAAAGTCGGCCACATCAAATACGTTATTACTTTGGCTTCTTTACTTCACTTTTAAAAAGTTCTGAATACCATTAAAATAAAGCGAAATCATATATTGATTTTTTTTATTATTATATAATTTCTTTAATAAAATCTATATATAAAAAGTAACTTTGCTATCTTTTTAAATCTTCATGTAGATTAAAAAATTTTATTTAAGATTTTTAGAAAAAGATATCGCAAAGGCAACAACTTTTTAAATGACTCATATATATATATATATGTATAAGAAAGAAAAAGAAATGATTGACAGGCTTATATATATGTCTATAAATTGAGCGAATTAAAATCAATAATATTTATTTAGTGATTATTTTTCTGAAAAAACAACCAATGCGGGTATGCTTGGCATAAAAAATACAAATTCATGTGAATAATTTTTTAAAAAGTTTTTTTTTAATTCAAAAAGAGGCTTAGAATCAGTTTTATATATAGCTGATTTATTGACAAACTAGTTAGCAATTTCTTATTGATCAATTAATGGGTATGTATACTATATGCTGTAAGTTCTTAAACAAATACTGTAGTTGTTCTATTAAATAACAGAACCATTTTACTAAATCAATTAAAATGAACAATTTTTTACTTAAAATTCGTTTTTGTGTGTGTGTTTGCTTGATGCATATTCCCCCCCCCCCCAATCTTTTTAGTTTAGTAAACTGAAAAAAAAAATTCAGGTGAAGAAAATGATATTTGTTAATGAATACGAAAGTAAATTTTAGATAAATTATTAATAATGATAAAACAAAATTTAACTGCCATTTTTCTAACCTTTGATTTTCCCAAGATTTATTTGAGTGATCTCATATACTCTCACAATGATCAATGTTTGGTCTGATTTTTTTCTTTCAGAAGTATACCAAAAATTTAGGTTTTACCACTAGTTATTAGTCCATTGAAAAATGATGACTATCATTTTTTTAAAGATGATTTTATCTTTAATTTATTTACTTTTTAATGCATTTCTTCTTTAGTTGTATATTCTTTGTGCTCACCCCTAATAATGCTTCATATGTCTTTAATTCACTTTCAGCTTAATCAAATGTTATTTTTAAAATCTTCACAATATTCATCAATATGTAAATCTGATGTAAGTTTGTTTTCAGCTTTTAGCATTGTAGAAATACTTTTTGTATGAAACATATACATTTTGGCATAATTAATACTGTTACATCTTGAGCTGGCCTATTATTAGGTTTACATAAAGCAATATAAATTAATATATTCTAAGATTAAAATGATAGTTATATTAAAAAATAAATATTATTCTACATATACAGAAAGTTAATATTTGTTTTTTAGAAAAATCTACTATATATTCTACATTTCAACAGCTAATAAACACTAAAAATGCTAACTTGGATCATTAAAATAGTCATATTACTGAAACATGAAATTATCTTAAGAAATGTGGTATGGATACAAGTAAATCTATTTTGGGTTCACTAAAAAGAAGAATTTTGATTGTTTTTCTGACAATGGACTTGTTATTAATGATTTAATTAAACAGACATATAACATTTACTGCTTGTAGAATAATACATTAAATGTTGAACTTCATAATAAATATGATCTGAAGACAGAAGTTCAACAATTTGCAATAAGGCTTAAATATGATTGTTAGATCAAATGTACAAAGATTAGGACTATTCACTGAACATGATTATTCTAGATTTTGTTTATAATCCATATAGATCTGGAGAATAGAATCACAATTGTATTAAATTTAACACTAACATCTATATAATGACAATGATATTTTAACAATCATATTTTAAACAGGTGGAAGAAGCAATTTGGTCATCTTTTGAATAATTATGCAAGAATGAAGATGAGAATCTTTAACAATATATTCATTTTATTTAATGTAGATTTAGACCAAGTTATCCAGATTAATGTAATCAAAACAGTTCTTTGTAATTTTAGAAGTGGAAAGATTGCAGGTTCTACTAGAATGCCTGGAGAAATTGTAAAATATAATAGTGATAATTTTGCTTCAAAAATATTAGATTTTTAAAGGAATATATGGACTCAGAAAGTTGTATCACATAATATTAAAGATGCTTTTATTGTTTCAATTTTTATAAGCAGAGAGATTAGACAATGTTATAGTAATTATTGTGGAATATGATTATTATCCATTACAACTGATTCTTTCAATAGTTTTATTGAATAGATTGCTTCCAGTTGTAGATAAATGGTTATCAGGGAATCAATGTGGTTTTACAGAATCAAAATGGACTAGAGACATGGTTTTTATTGTTAATCAAATGCAAAATAATATCAATAACAAATGAATTTTTCATATATTGCATTTGATTCAATTAATAAAATATGTTTATGGCATTGTTTGAAATTAGTTAAATGTTTACTAAAATTTATTCATATTATACAGCTATATGATGGCTTGAGAGGTTGTGTTATTACTATTGGTGGAAAATCTGAGGCATTTGAATAAAGACTAGTTTTAAATAATGGCAGTGACCTTTGAAATTGTTACAGGTAACTTATTGAATCAGGATTGAAGTACAATACAGATTTGACAATGAAATTTTTAATTTAAATTCATTGTAAGCAAAAACAAGAATTCAAACTGTTTGGGTTTACAGTATTCTGATGATTGTGTTATTTTTGACAGATTAATAGATGATTTCCAGAATGTACTTAATTTTTCAATTCAATATTTAAAGACTTTAGTTTAATAAGTAAAGGTCAAAAATCTCATTCTTTATCAGTCAGGGAAGGAAAAATAATTCTCAGCAACATCTAGCTTGGATGATTAACAATTTACTTTGGTATATTTACAAGTAAAAAGATAACATACAAGCTGTGGTCCAACTCAGATTCAATGTGGTGCTGAATCTTTTACTGAGTTAAAAATAGAGTATGTCATCACAGGAAAATAACAGCTGAATCTAAGTTAGCTATATGTTATGTTATTTTACCTAATTTATTATATGGAATGTAAATTTGTACATTCTATCATCACAAATTAAATACATTAGGAATGTTTCAATTAAGGATGCTTCATAAAATATTTAAAAATACAATGGCAAGATCATGAAACCAATCAATATATTCATCAGCTTTCTGGTTGTGATACTATAGAGTCCACAATTGTTAAATCATATCTCCATTGGATTGAACATATAAAATGAATGAATAATGAAAGACTTCCTAAACAGATGTTTATGATGAATTTGAACACGGTTTCCTTGGAAGAATTAGACCTTGTATCTACAATATAAGGGTTATTTCAAAGATATTTTAACAAAATGCAATGTCTATTGTCTTCATTGGCCAAATAAGTAAGAGAATAATTTGACATAAATGTTGAAATATTTCAGAAAGAAAAGTTTTCTGCTGAAGAAATTAAAAGACAACATCATAAAATATCAATTAAACAGAAAAATGGATCAGCATGTTTAATATATGAATGTATTTGTGGTTTACAGATTGATTTGCATAATCACTTCAAAACTCACCTGTAGAATATTTCTTCTCTCATTTTGTTTGTTTTTGGAATTGGAATGGCTATACTTGTTTGGGAATGGCTGCTTCTGCTACTTTATCTCATTTTTATTCTCTTCCTACTTCTTATTATCATCAACATCATCATTGTATTTAATCAGGGAACTTGTTATATAAATAAATATATTAGAATTTGTCTTTGTTTTGTGAGTATAATTATATCATTTTGCTGTTTCTGCACATTGTCTAAAATTTTATTCATTTTTATTTGGACCATTAATTTCGCATATAATTAATGTCATTATTTTAATTTTGCACTCATGCTGTTTTATTATAATTTTTTGCATAAAACTAATTTCTAGTTCATTTCTAAGATCAAAATCTATAATTATTTGTTTGCTATCATTAATGTATCAAGCTATCTGATAAATTTACTACTTTGTTTCAATTTATAACTCAAGAAACTTTTTTCCCTAGTGTATTGTTTGTTACTATTGACTTTCTAGTAGATTAAGTAGCCTATTAATATGATCCATTTTATTTTGATTATTTTTAAGTTGCTAGTACAATTATTTTTCAATTAATCAGGCACTTAAAGTATTTGAGATTGAAGTTTATATACTATTATTAAATCTTTCAATTGTCTCCTCAATATTATGTGCTTCAAAATTGCTCTCAGAAATTTGAATCACATATGTTTCAGGTATCACTACATTAATGCAGGTTCTACCTTTATCCACATTACTTAAATGATACAATATTTTACTTTATTACACATTTCATAATTCCCAACATCATAATTTACTGCTATCTGCCCCACTCTCTTGCATCTCAAACAGAGAATATATGTATTTTTTAATATAATAGAAATTGCCATTTCATCCTTTTATGAAGTTATGAAATATTTTCTCTGTCGATATTTCTAATTTTCAATTCAAGCACTACTTTTCACAAACTTGATCATATTTTGAAAGCAATATCAGGTCTCATATTCATTCCCATTTTGATAAGTTTAACATAATCACTAATTTCTGTATGAAAGAATTTTTCATTAAAGTTGGGGACCTATGCAATACTCTTTCTTAAACCAGAGGATTAAATTTTTTAATAACATAATAAACTTATAATTTTGTAACTTTTTGATTAAGCTCTTAGCTAAGACTTTCAGTGTTTTATTACAATACTCAATATAATTAAAGCTTCTTGCAGGAAAAAAATGCTATATGCTTTATGATGTCAATTAGATTATAATTTTTAAGTATTTTAAGATATTTGTTAGAATCATATTTATCAAGAATGTGTTCTTTATTACTATCATTTGATTGAATTATAATTGAAAAATAATGTGGTAGGCGACATACATTGGTTGAAGAATTTTCCGAATAATCATTTAATTTTATAAACCTTTTCAAGTAATTTTATAAGAATTTTGATTTTCTGGTAAATTATTATTTTGCTCTATAAATTATTTTCCCTTACTATTCAGCTGTATTTTCAGTATATAGTTTTATTTTTTTAGTGGTGAAACATTGTCATGTCATTTTATTTGCTTGCAGCCCCCCCCCCCCATCCCTTTTACTGGGCAAGTTTTCAAATTCTTATTTTACATAAATTCTCATCTATGGCTTATAGATTCCCTGGGATTTGGAAACCACACTATCAAATCATCATTTGAATTTGTGGAAAGAATAAAAAATGCTAAAATAAATTTGGAACACAAAATGCTTGTATGCGATGTCAATGAACTTTATGGCTAAATTAACAGAAAAAAATCCATTATCATCATCAAAGATGAATTAATTAAGAAAAATTATCCAAAAAAACGAATTGATTTTATAATAGAATTCTTGAAGTGGCTGGATAACAACATAGTGGCTACATTTGAAAACAAATGGTATGTTATGAATGATGGTTGGCCCATGGAACTACCTATGAGTGGAGTTTTGCTAGTATTGTCATAAACCATTATGAGAGCCAAATTCTTCCAAAATATTTTACAACAGATTCAACTCTCATATACTCTCGATATGCCAATGACATTTTTATTGCAGCAAAACCCTCCACCACTATTAACATACAAAATGAATTCTAAGCCATCTCAGGATTAACCCTTAGTAGAACAGAGGAAAACAAAGAACAAGAAATAAAATACCTAGACTTGTTAATAAAAAGAGAGAACACACACTTAGATTATAAAATGATGATTAAACCACTGCACATACAAGGTTACACAAGCCCAAAATCTAACACCCCCAACACATATAAATGGGCAGGTATGAATGCGTTCCTATTCAGAAACCACCAGTTATGTAAATACATAGTGGATAGGAAAAACAATATAGACAGATATGTAAATGAAATGACTAACATAGGCTTTAAACTTAATACAATCAATTAAAAATAAAAATATTTTATAGAAAACTAAGAAATAAATTGCCTAAGGACAATATGAAATACCTAACAATTCCTTTCATACCTAATGTAACACCAAATATTGCAAAAACATTGTCTAACAACTTTAAATTTAGCTTCAGAACACCTCCCAATACTAACCGGCTGATAAATAATTCTAAAGATAAAACAGAAAAAGATCAAACCCCTCAGGTGGTCTATAAAATGGCATGCCCTCAATTTGGCTGCCATGCATCATACTATGGTGAAACTCGGGCTAACCTGAACACAAGAATTTACCAACATAGGTATGTCTACAATATGGTTAAAAATAAAAATGAAGGATCTTCAGTATTCTGGGACTACCAAGCAGCTACAGACTATGTATTTGAACCTAGTTCTGCCCAAATAATTTGTACAGAAAAAAATGACACCAAAAGAAAAATTAGGGAAGCTTTATATATAGCAAATGACATCAATGCCATTAATAGAAGAGAGACATGTTTTGCTCTCTCTAAACAATGGACTAATTAAAAATTCAAACGCATTTGCATAAATCATAACAATCTTTATTTACAAGCTATGAGTATGAGATTCGAACACGAAATCTCGAAAGCGCTAAGCAAACCTATTATAAATTAGTGTAAAATTTATAGCTTCACTATTTAATGCGAAAAAAAGTCGCATATTTATAATTACAATTTTATTAGTGAAGAGAAAAATAACTTATTACATAAATTCTCATTATTTTTTTATGGTAATTTTTTGTTTTGTTTTAATACTACTGGACAATTTTTCAGTTTATTTTATAGAGAAAATAATTTCAGATTTGTTTAGCTTTTTCTCAAAGTTTGTTTACCTTGTAATTGCTTAAATGTTTTCCACAATTATAAAATTATTTTGTTTAACCTAATTTACTTGAATTAAATCAATTTTTTTAATGGATATTTCTCCTTTAGTTTACTTACTTTATGTATTTTTTGTAGCTTTCTTAACTTTTGACATTATTAATTTAACAATAAAAATTATGTTTTCACTGATTATTTTTAGACATGATAATAAACACGTGTATAGAAATTTAAAAATGAACATTTTATTCCATTGAAATATATCTATATTAAACCAAAGAAAAGAATAATAATAAAAATAATATTTACCAAACTGCAAAGAAATAGTTTGTTTTTCTAATGCGTTGTAATCTAATCATTAGTTTTAAATAATAATAAATATTAAATACAAAGCGAATATAATAAATGAAATAGTAACAGTTATAAAGATAAAAATAAATTAATTCATCTAAGATATTTTAAGTAATTCTAAATATTTAATTATCTTTTCTTTAATTAATGTAATTCTTCTAAAGTCATTGTAATGAAGCATTACAAAAAGATTAAAGTTGAAATTTAAGATTTTTATAATGCTCTAAGGATGCTTTCAGTAGGGTTCTTCCAGAATCATAGTGTTGTACTAATTTAGAAGTTGAAAACTATGCCTATATATGGACATAATTTATTATATAAATGAAGCAAAATACGTAAATGTGCCATTTAAATGTTCAATTTTTTCAACAATAAAATGCATAGATCCTTTCTCTTGATTGCATTTGAATATTTTGCAATTGCCCAAACCTCCTTATATTTTCTTTTTTTATTGTTCTTTTTAGCACAAGTTGTCCTCACATTAATGGAAATGAAAGTAGGATCCATAGTGAGCTTGTGATCGAGGAAAATTGATTTATATTTATTATTCTGTTTTGCTCCAATATATAAATATGTATACTGGGTGCTCTTCATAAGTCTATTTACCCAAGGTGCATTATAATGTACAGAGATACAAGATGAGGCACTGTATGTAATTTTGTAAACAAGTTATTGCTTTTTATTGCTTTTTATTTACAAAATTTAACATGGGTAAAAAACTTGTTTAAAAATTATGAAAAATTCAATTGGTAAATGTATAAACCAAATAGTGTGTGTGTGGGGGGGGGGGTAGTAATATGCAGAGCATGCATTTGGAAAATAAACAAAAATATATTAAAGTAACAAAAAAATCTGAAATTATAGAGGCAAATGTTTATTGACCCAGCAGAATTAGGTTGTCATAGTTTTACCTTAATGCTTATCAGTGACATAATTTAAAGAAAAAAGGGCAAATATAATCATTTTGGGAAAAAAATGATAAAAATACTAATTAGATTTTAAAATATCACATACACACACGAGATTTAGAAATTGTTAAAAGAAATGGATAGAAAAAAGATATTCACAACATAATCTCATGTGCAACTAGAAAAACAGTCACCTTTTAAATATTGCTATTCAAAATCAAAATTATTTCTGAAATTATGTAATTTGGGAGAAAAGTATCAAACATATAATTAGTCATTGTTTAAACTGAAACATTTGATAAGAAATATCATTTACGTTATAAAGATTGGACTCAACATCACATTTGAAAAAAATTAGATTTTTTCACCTTCTGGATATAGTTCAATATATTGTATTATTCTTAGCACATTCCTGTATCTTTTTCTTAAGAAATTATTTACAAAAATCTAATACCAAAGACTAAAAATGACTGAAAAATCTGCAAAATTAATTTTTTTTTTTAAAAAAGAACTTATTAAATTACAAATAATTTCCTTCGCTATTTTATAAAATGTTTCAAAAATCTCTGTAGTATTTTATAAAAACTCAATAAAAAAGTTCTGATTTTAAAAATGTAGATTGTCAAAAAGATCTGATTTTTTATATTCCCTGAGATATTCACCTAAGTTTTCAAAATCATTCTGAAATTTAAAACATACTGATAAATAATAGATAAAAATATTCCATCAAAATTAAATAGAATAAATTGCTAACAATGTATTAATAGGACTCAATATCTATGTTTCCCTTTAAATTAAATAGGATAGCCTGTAATTAACTGTACCATTATAAACATTTAAAAATATATTTTGGCAAAGCTTGATTTATGATCTCTAATGTTTAACCTTCAATGTTAGCATCTCATTTATTTATTAAATATATAGATATTTAAATACATATATCTTGTCTATTCTAAATTTAAGATAATTATAAGCGACCTAAACTCAGACTTTCAAACACACCACAGCTATCCAATCCATCTTATATAATGGATACATATGACAACATACATGTGAAAAAAATCAATGATTTAGAATATATATTTATTGTGCTGAACCAGCCCTCATTAGTTGGTCCAGATCATTATATCCAATACATATATACATCACTGCTCAATTTATATTCAGATAGAAAATCTTGAAACTTTAATGGAAAAGCTTTAATACTCTCCATTTTACAACTCTTCAGCTATCTATATTATTAAAATCTGAGGATGAATCGATCAAAGCTCTTGATGATGCCATTATCGTCATACCCATGTTGACTTTAAGGCATTCTGACTCCTCACACATAGGACCTTAATATGTCCATTTAATTATGCAGAAGATGGATGAATAGAATACAGACTCGAGATGTAATATTTAAATACATGTATCATGTCTATTCTAAATTTAATGTAATTATAAGGGGCTTGAACTCAGACTTTCAAACATTCCACTGCTATCCAATCCATCTTATACAACTAATACACATAACCACATACATTTTCAATGATATGGATGGCTGAAGCTCTTGGAGAGTGGAGAAGATTGAAGCTTATCCATTAAAATTTGCAGTTTTGCTATTTTAATATAAACTGTGCAGAGATTGTATATATATATATATATATTGGGCAGAGATTGTATATATATATACAATCTCCGCATAGTTTATATTAAGATAGCAATATATATATATATGTTAAAACGAAGATTTGCACGGGTTAAATATATAAAATACATATTTTGCAGGTTCATCCGTGTTAAAAACTTTTAATATTAATATACTGACGTTTCAACTTGGTCACACAAGACCTTTTATAACTCTGTGGATGGCTTGTGTGACCAAATCGAAACGTCAGTATATTAATATTAAAAGTTTTTAACATGGATGAACCCGCAAAATATATATTTTATATATATATACATGTATGTTCATATGTATCAGTTGTATAAAATAAATTGGATAGCTCTGAAGTGTTTGAAAGTCTGAGTTCAAGTCTCTTATAATTACATTAAGTTTAGAATAGACAAGATATATGCATTTAAATATTACCTATTCATCCTGTATTTTACTCATCCTTCATCTGCACAATTAAATGGACATATTGATGTCCTATGCATGAGGGGATCAGATTGACTTAAGGTCAACATGGGTTTGACAATAGGCATTATCAATGGCTTTTAGCATTCTCAGATTTTCAATGGTATAGATGATTGAAGAATTGGAGAATGAAGTAGATTAAAGCTTGTCCACTGAAGTTTGGAGATTTTCTATCTTAATATAAACTCAGCAGTGATTGTATATAGGTATTACAGATGGTGATGTGGACCATCTGATGAGTCCTGGTTCAGCATAAAATATGTATATTGGAGATCATTTTTTATGCAGGTGGTCATGTGTATCAGTTATATAAAATGTATTGGATAGCTGTGGGGTATTTAAAAGTCTGAGTTTAAGTTCCTATATATATATATATATATATATATATATATATATATATATATATATATATATATATATATATATATATATATATATATATATATATAAAGGAAGTTGCCTTGATAACAGTTTGAAATTGTTGATTGCTACTGATATTGGGATTGTCTAAGTGTCAACTGGTTTTTAATGATACTCTTATATAGGAATTTGCTATGGTAACCAGCATTATTTTTTTTAAATATTCATTATTTTGTAAGTTTAATATGTAGGATATGATAATGATATCATAATAACAATACCATTCATATAGAATAAAATAACAATATTTGCCCACCCTAAAAAAAGAGCATGGCAGAATTTGTTAATTATATACAGTAGTAATTAAACATGTTCTTGATTGTGCAGCACTGAACCATATTTTCTTCTGCTATAAAAAACTATATAGAATAATTCAATGTCCATCCATTATTTTTGCAAAAAAATCTATATTGTAATTGATAAATGAAAAAAGATTTGTAAAACTTGCAACATTAAATGACAAAAAATGCAAATTTCTTTTAGTACAACACATAATCATACACAAAAAGGTATTTCAACAGCGTATAAAGATTTACTGAAATATAAAAAGAGACTGCAAAGAAAAAATTAATGGTGTTTATAATAAACACATGATAGATCATTACTATCAAGAGGTAATCAAAAATGTGCAAACAATTAAGGAAGCTTTTTTTATATAAAAATAAAATAAATTTTGAACACAGTAGTTTAAAATAATATCTCTATTCCTAAAAGAAAAACTTGAAGCATTTCAACTAATCTATTGGTACAAAAACATTATTGGAACAATATAAATGAAGATAATAGTAAAAATATGAAGTTTCTATAGAAAACAAAACAGAAAATCAAATTTATATTCGAAAAAAAATCAGTGATATTTTAAATAAGGCACAGGGAAGTAATGATAAGGTATCTACTTATCTCAAGCTTATAGAGTTTACTTTATCATATAAACAAAGCAAAATATCTATTCTAAAAAAAACTAGTGAAAATAGAAATGGAGAAAAGATAAATGCAGAAGGAATTAAGGATTATAAATTCTAGGGAAGATATAAAGATATAAAATAAAATATTAGAATAATAGAATTTCATACTGAACTAGAGGAAAGTTGAAAGGGATTTTTAATGTGCTATTAACCATAATTAAGATCTTTTTCATTTTTTAATATACAAATTTTCATTAAATGAAACTATAGAATTTTGGAAAAAGAAGAAATAAAATGAAATATAATATTGGGCTTCAAAGAAAGGTATTATCCAGATCAACATAAAAATTTCTCCTAGTTTTTTCAGCTGCCAGATCTTAAAATTGAAAATCATGACTATAATTGCTTTGTTAAGGAGCAGATTATAAAATAATATAAACTTCTCAACAAATTAATTCAAATTTTTCTTACTCATCATAGATTCTCATTAGAAAAGATAATTGACCATCTCAGATTAATATTTATAAGTAAATATCATAGTCCAAAAATAAAAATAAAACCACATGGAATGATGGCCCTATTTATATGATTGTTCCAATATTTTGTGAAATTTGAAGGATGGAATTTTCAAAAATCCCAGATAAAAAATCTAAAAAAGAATAAATACAAGGCATTTTTTCTCCAGAAAGAGAATCCATGGTATATGATTCATATGTAGTGTTAACTAGTAATGCTAGTAATAAAGACACAAATATCGCATTAAAGATCATAAAAATAAATCCCATTAAACAGGGAAATGTAAGAAAGCTGTGATAGGAAGTAATTAGTGTCTCACAAAAATAAAATTTAAAATAATTAAAATGCTATTTTCTTGTTATTCTTAAAAAGGAATCCTAGCAGCTAAGTTCTCAAAACAGTCAAGTTGTTATTTGCATAAATTGGTCACAGAATAAATGCACTGTATTTATAAATATATGAAAACAATTTTATAAACATGTACCAAATTTGATAAAACTCAGGAACTAATCACTTGGTCATACATTTTTGAATCTGAAAATTATATAAGGACATGTTCAAAAATGTAACAACTAGCTAGAAAAAAATAAGTTATTTTCTATTATAACGGGACAGCCTATTTGATAGCCTTAGTTGAGGCATCAAATATAACGGAACGGCATTTAATCATCCCAGTTGATGTATTAATTGTAATATAATCAATTATATTTAATGTTTAGAAATCATTAACTTAATGCTTCATAGTTAGGTTCGCCAAATATAACAGAATGGATTATATTTAAAATCTAAGTTGGTCTTGTTAAATATAAAGAGATGATTAAATTCCTTAGAAAGAGGATACGCATTTCACTACAATCGGACTTTGGGTCTTCAAGTAGAATGCTAGAAATGAATCGATGAAATACCAAGTCCATGATTATATATACCTCTATTATGCTAGCTCATTAATCTTTAAATAAGTTTAAATACAATTTAGACCAGGACATCCATCTTTCATCCCTCTTTCAGTCACCATTATGCCACGATATTTAAACTCACGGAGAATTTGCAATCAGCTCTTTTCAGGAATAATTTCAAAAACAAGTTATTTCATATGCCTCTATATAAGCATTAATTATAACTATTATTCATATGACACTTATAATACTAGCATATATATAATATAATTCAATAATGATTAGACAAAGAGATCACGTTAACAAATCAATATTTAATAAACAATAAAAAATATAATAGAATAGATAATAAAATATTAATAAATAAATACGGATGAATTTTATCATTTTAAAAGAATATTAATAAATGATATTTTTTTATTTAATACCCTATGATAAAACTCAATACTATAATAAACTTTCAAAAATTAAAGAAAATAGCTTAAATTAACAGATATATAAAAACAATATCTGGGTTCAAAAATTAATAATTTATGTAACTTATTAATTTATTTACCGTTCTTATTTATATGCTTCACAATTACCCATATATAAGTATTATTTGCCATTGTATAACTTATATATTATATGTATTTTTAATAAATAAAAATACATTAAACGTTTACAATATTACGTAGTAAACACGATATACAATCCTGTTTAAGATATCTGTCAAATAATAACTATTTTTTATATCCCTCATCTAATTTAATGAATTATGTTAAGCTTTCAATTAATTATATTTAATAATAAATATAATTTTCCTTTTAAGATATATATGATGTGATGCCAAATTTGAAATAAAGATAATAATAATAATAATAAACATATTAAAATAATATAAGCATTATTATAATATATGTAAATAAATAATAAGGAAACTTAATTATAAGAGAGTTGAGAGTAGATATTGAAGTCTATAGTTCATCATCCCAATGAAGATCTCTTACGAAGCATATCACCAATCCATTTGTACAATGATGATTCCATTTATCCTTAAATGATAAACTGTTAATAACATCCAATGACCGGATTAATGTGAAATAAAATAAATATTCTTCGAATGTAGATGTTCTTAATCTTCATTTCTCTATTATCACTAGACGTTCTATATATTCAATATTTCAAAATATTTTAAAATAGCATGCAAGGTTGGTTTCGAAACCTTTTACGATATAATGAGTGTACTACTCAGTGCACATTGTTTTATCCTTAATATATATAATTATCTTAAATTTCTATATATACGAAGAATAATGGAAGAGTTAAAACAACGTAGTTTCAAAACTTAAACAGACGTTCTTTTCCTTTATATTGCTATTCCTTTAAGATTAAGTAGAAAATTAAATATATTTTCCTTGCAAACTTTGAATCCACAAATTATTTTAATTTGAAAAAGTTAATATTTAAATTCCAATCGCTAAATAGTAGTATTGATAGAAGAAAAATGATATTTTTAAAGAGAAAAGATTTTCTTTTTCTTTCGTTTTTTTTTATTTTCCAGAGCACGAACGAATCTGCTCGTGTGTTATATAAGTTCAAGTTTAATTCAACTATCAATTGTTCCACTGACATTAAGATTTAATAATAAAATAAAAAAAATATATAAGTATTTATTCTTAACTTCAAATCTGGCATTTTACTCAAAAGCTTAAGGTATATATTATTTAAAACTTAAATGTATATATAAATAGTACATATATGTTACATAATAAAATAGTCAAATAAAAATTTATATTTATAAATAATTTCACAAGAGATAAAACATGCTAGACTAATAATAACAACTGTAAGTTACTATTATACTATTTTATTACATGTATTCAATATCAGTTTTTGGGTGTTTGCTTGAATTCACAAGTCATCAAAACCATAAAAATATTTGTAAAAAGGTTTATTGCCTATTTGAAAGATTATTTGAAGCCAACCAATTATATGATAACAGTAATTATATGATTAATAAAAAGATAAAAGATTATTATAATACAACAATTAAAAATCTTGCCACAAACATAAAATTTTACTCATGTGGAAGAATAATGAAGTAGAAATAAATGGACAATCAACTAGCTGAATTCATAGATATAGAGGAAACAGTGTAACAGGAAATATGTTCATATAATAGTTTATATTAAAGTGACAAAAAAGTACATACAATAAAATTTATATATATATATATATATATATATATATTAAACTAAAATAATGAGCATTCTAATAGCACTAACAAGCTTTATAGATTAATGCCACAAGATAAAGTATTTACAATCTCTATCTAAAAACTATCTCCATTCCCAAAACAGTTTCAAGCTATTGATTATCCTCAGTGAGGTGCTAGAATATTTCAAACACTAGACTAAAATACCAATTTAATTTGTTTATATTTACAAGTTTATCAAATCAAGTCATGTGATATGTGACTTCATTATATATATATTGTAGATATATATATATATATATAGTATTCAATTATTTAAAAAAATTTTTTTTCTTTTATACATACAGAGATTTATATGTATAGATTTATTATTATGAATAAGCAGTTTTGTGATTTATTATATAATTTTTTTTTATTAAATAATATGTGTTAAATTTATTTAACTTTCATTTTGTTAAAATAGAATAAATCAGAAAAGTGTAAAATAAGGCAATTAAGATTGTTAGATTAGGAGATAAAAAATGTACACGTGTGAAAGAATGAATACATCTGCACAAACACAAAGATGCTTTTACACATATTCCTGATGGCTATAGATTCCAGGTTTGTTGTTATCTGTGTCTTAAGATTATTTTTACAAAAGAGTTGCTTTGATGTAGATAACGATAGCGATCAATTTTAAGTCTTTATTGATTGTGACCGACGTCAAACTTGGGAAGCTTTGATTTTTTTTTAAGATAAAGATTTCCAGATGTTTTTTTTTTCTTTGGTTGAAATTCGCGATATAAATGATTGAAACAATTGTTTTTGATCAGTTAGTCTTAAATTTTTTTAAAGAGATGATGAGTTAGTCATTAATTTTTTTAGAGAGAGAGTCACTCAGATTATTATTATTATTTTGAGACTCAACTCAGTCGGTCCTTCCTTGTTATTATTCTTAAGCAGAAATGTAAGCTCTGATTTTTTTTTAAAAGAGAGTGAACGCTTTAATTTTTTTTCTCACTCTTTGAAAGTTGAAAAAAAAAAAAGCAAATGAAATGTGCACTTATATAAAGCAATTTCCAGCAATATTAAAGAAGAGGAGAGAAATGGAACAAGATTGAATTTATTAGAAGTTAGTAATAATTATATAAAAATGATATTAACATATTTGGTTATGCATAATACTATGCCTCTGCATTGCTAAACCATTTTTTTCTGCTTCCTGGTTAATACAGAATGAGTCAAAATCGCTGATCTGTCTATGAAGTCATGTATCCAGTAATAACCAACAAAATGATAGATTTTGAAGCCAACCACACAAGCTATATGGAATGCTTTGTTTCTAGTTCCTGGCTTATTAAAAGCTCATTACCTTCAAATGAATGGAGAAGAGGAAATAGGAGGAAAAGAAAATTTATAACAGCCATGTAGAACCAAGTTTGAAGCCATAAATCAAATTTTTGTTGATTTACCTCAATCATCTAAAGTGTCAACAGCAATTATTTTTTTTAAAGGAGAGAGACAAGCAAATCCACCGGTACCTACTTATTCAAAGTACTTATAATAACTTTTTTTTTAAATGGTAGAAGGAAGCCAATCAACAGTGAATAATAATGGAATTGAAGAAACAAGCAAGTCAATTGATTCAGCATTATCTTAAAAGTATCTGCAATAACTTTCTTTTTTTTTGTTGTTGTTGTTGGTGAGCAAAGAAAAGCAGTCTGAAAATTCAAACTCAGGATATTAATAAGAAGTAAAAAGTAGACGGGTAAATATGAACTTTCTTTAACCAATTTTATTCTTTTACTTATTAAAAGTAAACCTTAATTTACTGGTCAAAGCAATTTTCTTTTTTGATACAGAAACATTAAAGACTTGTTTATCTATAGTTATTTGCAATATCTCACAACATAGCACAAACATAGTTTAAATCTTTAAACTTAAATTTTTCATTATTTTTTTTTGTTTTTTTTTTTATTATATATTGTAATGTTGAAATGTTTTTTTTTTTAATTGTTCTTCAGTTGTTAATGATAATGAGCAACCTATAGATATATGCATTTATAATGTTTTTTATTTTTATTTTATCTTGTTGCATATTAAAAATTAATATATGTATTTTATTTTCTTTCGCTTCAAGGTTGCAAAAGAAAAAGATATTTTTATATATGTAATTTATGGGTATACATCTTAAACATATATGTTAACATTACCGAATGCGTGAATGTGTAACTGCTTATCCAAACACATCAAAGAATAGGTTATATATGATTAGTTTAAAATGGTAAATTGAAAAATAGGGCATTACATTTGAATGGAAATGAAATAACATATACAAGTTTCACCTGAAATTTATTTTATGATATGATGAGTAAGAAAAGTCTTAAATAAGCATTTATAGAATATGTATTTTTTTTTTCTAATATTGATTTAAGTCAGCTTATTTTGAGATATCAAGAAAAAATGACAAACCTATATATTAAGTTTATTTGCTTATACTTATATAAATTTTTATATTAATAAGCCATTTATTTAATTGTCGATTTGACTTTAAAGAAGGAAAGAAAGAGTAGTAGTGTTAATAAAATATAATTATATGTCTTAATTGGTTTCCGAGTTATTATTAAGAATATTGTGTTTTGTTTTTTTTTGTCTTAATTCTATCATTTTAATTCATCATCATTGCTCGCAGTTATTAAGTATTACCATTCGTATATATTGAGCAATCACTTGCAAATATTAAGCGTCCGCAAAATTATAGGTAAACTAGAATGTTGATATTTAAGTATTTAAGGATTATGCTTGAGAATAACCAAATTTTGATAATTATAGTTCAACATAGAAAGCTAAAATTGTGTTGTGTCCATAAATTTAGATCATCCTCATCAAAGATGGATATCATGTTATTAGTTAAAAATGTTTCAAATAATACTATATAAAAGTTATGATCACCATCAATCATCATTAATAAATTATAATCATTAAATTTAATGTTTAGCGTAATGAATATATTTTAGTAAATAGGGGTTTATAGAAAATTGAATATTATGCAAAGAGATTCATGATGATCAATCATCACCATTAGTATTATTAAATCCCAATATGAAATAGAATAATTTTAATAGATGCCTATAAGTTTATAAAGATGAATTTATTGTTGTGAGTTTATTGATAAGCCATGGCTGGTATCATCATCACTATTATAATCATTATTGTGATATCACTATTATTATCATTATTATGATATTATTATCACCATCATTATTACCTTTATTGTGATAAATAATCTAGTTAAATGGCCATCAATATCAATAATGGTCTTCACATGCTTGTTTGGAAGCCATTAATAGGATTATACATGTCTGTTCATCAATATACGCTAATGAGCTAGCAATGTCTATAAGAATCTTTGATCTATAGTTTAAACTTTGGTAATATTGGGATCTTGTAATTTTATCAATATAGATAAAATGTAAGAATGTCATTTTTGTTCAATAGTCATCCAAGTCATGTGTAATAAATATGTACTGAATGAGTTTGAACTCAAGTACACTATAAATAGATACTTATCTAGATTGAAAACAATCTAGTGGCGCTCATGGGAAAACACATGTACTTAGCTAAACTGAATAAAGAGTGATATCATCCCTTTCCAACTTCATAATATTAGTTTTATAAAATATATTTTTTTATAAGTTGTCATGAATAGCACCTGTGTGCATATGACCATGAATGGTCTTATATATTTGGACGTGAAGCTCTTCCGATCTCTTTGTTAGAAGAACCTAGTATTGGAGATAAGCATAAGGCACTCCAGGAATCTCACAGTGGGTACTTTTATTCAGTTGCTATATTTAATATTATTTTTATTAGATGACAATGGCCAGTATGTTTTATTGTTCAAATGACTGCTCCAATATATAAATAAATACCAAGAATCTTTAATGCTGATATTTTCAAGTGGCACAGTGATTCTATAATTTCTTTATCTATGCTATGATGAATTAATATAGTTACAAATGGTACAGATTGGATAGGCATATATCTAATAATTAATAATTTCCCCTATCTAAATATTTATTATGGTTACAAATGCGACATATTAAAATAGTTACAAATTATAGTTACAAATACATATCTTTTATATTAATTTAATAATTACAAATACATATTATATTAATTTATAAATATTGTTACAAATGGCGCACCAACTAGGGCTCAAAATAAGCCAAATAATGGCTTGAAATACCCCACATACATGAGAGATGGGTAGTATATAATGATGACAGATGTATAGTTTAAAAAAAAAAAAAAAGAATATTTTTTTTTTCTGTGCAATTTTTTTTATTATTAGTGTATACAAATATTTTGGCCTGATGTTTAGATGATGATGATTACTGTTATTGCATTTTTGATGATGATAAATGAATACAGTCATTATAGAGCTTAGTTTCAATTTTTAAAATATAATGATATCACAACTTATAATGTGTTAAAGTTAATAACACTGTTTTTTTTTATATATTTTGCTTATCAATTAAATGAGCATAGAAATATTAATAGCCTTGAAGTGTGGAATAATAATTTTGTTCATATTTGAAAAGTTTGTGTTATAGAAAATTTATGATTTTGGAGGTTGGATTGGATATTTGATTGTTGGAGTTTGGTTGGTTGTGTTACGGTTGTGATGATGGATGGAGAATTTTTGTCATTGCCTTGAGAATGTGATGTATTCATGCCACTGGTGATTGATTTATCTCATTCACTGCTCCAACCCAGATTATAATATCAGTTGTTTTATCATGAAGCAGTTAACAGTAGGCCTGCCATGATTTCGCCTCTAAGACTCCAGAGAGAGCAAGGCATAATTTTTCTGATACATAATATTTCGCCTCTAAGACTCCAGAGAGAGCAAGGCAGTATTTTGTTTTACTGATATATAATTGTTGCCTCTAAGACTTTAAAAATAAGCAAGGCAGTATTTGACGAATTAAAGCCCCTAAGACTTGGAAGTAAGCAGGGCAATAAACTATTATGGGTTGTAGTAGCTTAGAGTGATTGAATTGGGGTGATCATCTGAGTGTTCATGGAGCATTGTGTGCTTTAAGTGCAGTGATTGAATTCTTTTGTCTATCTCATGATTGTGAATTGCTAATCATTTTTTTTGGCTGTCAATATCTGTCAGATCTCTAGAAGGATAGATGAGTATATAAATGACTTGAGACATGAACTCTGTTATAAATCTAACACATATGTTATATAAGTAATTTTTCTTTTTTTCTTAGTGTATTAAAAAGGGCATAGAGAGAGTTAAGTTTTATAAAAGCATGAAAAACTAGATAAATGATGGCATAAAAAGGACACACTAATACAGAGATAGCTTTTTCTTAAATAAATGTTTTAAATAGTACTATGACCTCATACTTTATCAATCATATATAGGTAAAGGCAAAAGAGTGATGATGGAGGTTAAGTTAATTAAAGGCACTAAAGATATAGATAGATTGATGGGGAGAATTATGGCTGAGAAAGAGTGGTTGAAAATTTTAAGGTATATGAGGATAGATAAAGGTGTTTGACTCTGGATGTATAGGAAATCAGGGAGCAGAACAATAAATCAGAACAGAATAAATCAGAATATACTAAATCAAACAGAAATAAGTAATATAAATATTTTATAAATTTATGATGGAGCAAGAAAAGGAATTAACTATTGAGGGAATGGAAGTAGAGAAGCAAGGTGGTTGCAAATTATGATGGCACAATTGAAGGAAATGAATGAGGGCATGAACCAAATGAAACAAGAAATAAATCAGAAATTTGATAATAAATTTGATCAACAATCACAAGAGATGAAGGAAATGAAAGATGGCATGAACCAAATGAATCAGAAATTTGATCTACAATCTCAAAGATTTGATACTAAACTAGATCAACAATCACAAGAGATGAAGGAAATAAAACAAGAGATAAATCAGAAATTTGATGAACAATCTCAAAGGCTAGATAATAAACTAGAACAACAAGCTCAGGAAATGAAGCTAGATATAGGTCAACAATCTAAAAAAATTGAGAATATTGAAATAGAATTAAAAAACAAATGGCAAGAGTTTGATGACAGTTGTGACATAAGATATAAGGAACTTGCCGATAAATTTACAACAAGTCAAGAAAGTTGGGAGAAAAGTTTTAGTGTTGTAAAGGAAGAGTTGGTAGCTGTACAAGAAGGATATCAGAAAATGATCAACAAAAATGAAAGCCTTAAAATAGCTCAGAATAATTTCAAAGAAAGTGTAAGCAGTGAGATTAATACTTTAAAATTAGAGGTAGCTGCTGTACAGAAACAGTTAAAAGTAGAATATAAAGATCTGGGGAAAAAGCAAGGTAAATCAGATCATGAGCTAAAGAAAGTACAGAAAGAGGTACAGAGTATAGGGGAGCAAATGACAGGGACCACAAGAGAAGAAATAGAAAGTTTAAAACAAAGTGTAATAGAATTAGAAGTCAATAGCCATAGGGATCAAGTTGACTTTAATGAAAAGCTGGAAAATCAGCAGAGATTGGTAGTGGAGGAAGTCAAAGAATACCTGCGTTGCCAGGAAAAAGACCTAAACCAACAATTATTGATAATGATGGAAGACAAACTCACAGAAATAAAAGAAATGCAAGTTAAGGCAACCTCAAGTAGTGGGTCATGTAGAATACCACAAAGTTTAGGGCCCGAGATATACGAGAATAATCCTATAGGAATAGAAAGTGGGCAGATAATAGAAAAGGGTCCCAGAAGGACAGAGGAAGAGGAAGATAGTTTAATAAATGAGGGAAGAAGTAGCAACATAGCTAAATATATACAAGTGAAAGTTTTTAGGGGTGAATATGGAGAAAATCCCATAGAATATTTGAATGGTCTCGATGAACTGTTTTCTTTGAGTCGACTAAATGACCGAGAAAAATTAGCAGTCGCGAGCAACCACCTTCATGCCTCAGCAAAAAGTTGGTGGCATGCACTTTTTTATAGACCCGAAACATATGGGGACTTTAAGAGTATGCTACTTCAGACATTCTGGAGCGAAGAGAAACAGGATAGTCTTAAGTACAAAATTAGTCAGCAAAAATATACCCCTAGAGAAGGAACTTATACTCAGTTCTTCCATAGTCAGGCTGCTACTTTAAAAATGCTTACAGCATGTCCCTTATCTGAGCCCCCAAATCATTAGGATAACCAGAAGGAACTTCCCAAAACAGGTAGAGCAGGCCCTAATAGCTGCTGATGTATACTCCCCAGAGAGAGTGGCAGATATGTTAGATGCCCTAGGAGCCACAGAAAATATGGCCGAAGGTTATCCTAGGAGGAAGGAGAACTATAATTATAAAGTCTCCAGTGTGAGAGTTGGAAACAATCAGCTAGGCAGACACTTTCCAACAAAACCCAGTAAACCACACATAGGTAGGCCTGGGAATAATTCCCATCGGCAAATGCAAAGTAGACCCGCAGAAGCATACATTCAAAAAGTTCCATAATATATATGAAGGGCCATTCATGCTCAAGGAAAGAAAAGGGGAAAATGCATTTGTACTAGAATCGTCAGAAGGAGTAAAAGGTACATATAATGTACGTAGCCTAAAACCAATGGCACTCATGACCTAAGCAATTTTTTATATTCAAAATTTTTTTTTTGTTTGGGGGTGAGGCAAATGTAGATATATATATATAGTATTCAATTATTTAAAAAAAATTTTTTTTTTCTTTTATACATACAGAGATTTATATGTATAGATTTATTATTATGAATAAGCAGTTTTGTGATTTATTATATAATTTTTTTTATTAAATAATATGTGTTAAATTTATTTAACTTTCATTTTGTTAAAATAGAGTAAATCAGAAAAGTGTAAAATAAGGCAATTAAGATTGTTAGATTAGGAGATAAAAAATGTACACGTGTGAAAGAATGAATACATCTGTACAAACACAAAGATGCTTTTACACGTATTCCTGATGGCTATAGATTCCAGGTTTGTTGTTATCTGTGTCTTAAGATTATTTTTACAAAAGAGGTGCTTTGATGTAGATAACGATAGCGATCAATTTTAAGTCTTTATTGATTGTGACCGACGTCAAACTTGGGAAGCTTTAATTTTTTTTTAAGATAAAGATTTCCAGATGTTTTTTTTTTTCTTTGGTTGAAATTCACGATATAAATGATTGAAACAATTTTTTTTGATCAGTTAGTCTTAAATTTTTTTAAAGAGATGATGAGTTAGTCATTAATTTGTTTAGAGAGAGAGTCACTCAGATTATTATTATTATTTTGAGACTCAACTCAGTCGGTCCTTCCTTGTTATTATTCTTAAGCAGAAATGTAAGCTCTGATTTTTTTTTAAAAGAGAGTGAATGCTTTAATTTTTTTTTCTCACTCTTTGAAAGTTGAAAAAAAAAAAAGCAAATGAAATGTGCGTTTATATAAAGCAATTTCCAGCAATATTAAAAGAGAGGAGAGAAATGGAACAAGATTGAATTTATTAGAAGTTAGTAATAATTATATAAAAATGATATTAACATATTTGGTTATGCATAATACTATGCCTCTGCATTGCTAAACCATTTTTTTCTGCTTCCTGGTTAATACAGAATGAGTCAAAATCACTGATGTGTCTATGAAGTCATGTATCCAGTAATAACCAACAAAATGATAGATTTTGAAGCCAACCACACAAGCTATATGGAATGCCTTGTTTCTAGTTCCTGGCTTATTAAAAGCTCATTACCTTCGAATGAATGGAGAAGAGGAAATAGGAGGAAAAGAAAATTTATAACAGCCATGTAGAACCAAGTTTGAAGCCATAAATCAAATTTTTGTTGATTTACCTCAATCATCTAAAGTGTCAACAGCAATTATTTTTTTTAAAGGAGACAGACAAGCAAATCCACTGGTACCTACTTATTCAAAGTACTTATAATAACTTTTTTTTAAATGGTAGAAGGAAGCCAATCAACAGTGAATAATAATGGAATTGAAGAAACAAGCAAGTCAATTGATTCAGCATTATCTTAAAAGTATCTGCAATAACTTTCTTTTTTTTTGTTGTTGTTGTTGGTGAGCAAAGAAAAGCAGTCTGAAAATTCAAACTCAGGACATTAATAAGAAGTAAAAAGTAGACGGGTAAATATGAACTTTCTTTAACCGATTTTATTCTTTTACTTATTAAAAGTAAACCTTAATTTACTGGTCAAAGCAATTTTCTTTTTTGATACAGAAACATTAAAGACTTGTTTATCTATAGTTATTTGCAATATCTCACAACATAGCACAAACATAGTTTAAATCTTTAAACTTAAATTTTTCATTATTTTTTTTTTGTTTTTTTTTTATTATATATTGTAATGTTGAAATGTTTTTTTTTTTAATTGTTCTTCAGTTGTTAATGATAATGAGCAACCTATAGATATATGCATTTATAATGTTTTTTATTTTTATTTTATCTTGTTGCATATTAAAAATTAATATATGTATTTTATTTTCTTTCGCTATAAGGTTGCAAAAGAAAAAGATATTTTTATATATGTAATTTATGGGTATACATCGTAAACATATATGTTAACATTACCGAATGCGTGAATGTGTAACTGCTTATCCAAACACATCAAAGAATAGGTTATATATGATTAGTTTAAAATGGTAAATTGAAAAGTAGGGCATTACATTTGAATGGAAATGAAATAACATATACAAGTTTCACCTGAAATTTATTTTATGATATGATGAGTAAGAAAAGTCTTAAATAAGCATTTATAGAATATGTATTTTTTTTTCTAATATTGATTTAAGTCAGCTTATTTTGAGATATCAAGAAAAATGACAAACCTATATATTAAGTTTATTTGCTTATACTTATATAAATTTTTATATTAATAAGCCATTTATTTAATTGTCAATTTGACTTTAAAGAAGGAAAGAAAGAGTAGTAGTGTTAATAAAATATAATTATATATCTTAATTGGTTTCCGAGTTATTATTAAGAATATTGTGTTTTTTTTTTTGTCTTAATTCTATCATTTTAATTCATCATCATTGCTCGCAGTTATTAAGTATTACCATTCGTATATATTGAGCAATCACTTGCAAATATTAAGCGTCCGCAAAATAATAGGTAAACTAGAATGTTGATATTTAAGTATTTAAGGATTATGCTTGAGAATAACCAAATTTTGATAATTATAGTTCAACATAGAAAGCTAAAATTGTGTTGTGTCCATGAATTTAGATCATCCTCATCAAAGATGGATATCATGTTATTAGTTAAAAATGTTTCAAATAATACTATATAAAAGTTATGATCGCCATCAATCATCATTAATAAATTATAATCATTAAATTTAATGTTTAGCATAATGAATATATTTTAGTAAATAGGGGTTTATAGAAAATTGAATATTATGCAAAGAGATTCATGATGATCAATCATCACCATTAGTATTATTAAATCCCAGTATGAAATAGGATAATTTTAATAGATGCCTATAAGTTTATAAAGATGAATTTATTGTTGTGAGTTTATTGATAAGCCATGGCTGGTATCATCATCACTATTATAATCATTATTGTGATATCACTATTATTATCATTATTATGATATTATTATCATCATCATCATTATTACCTTTATTGTGATAAATAATCTAGTTAAATGGCCATCAATATCAATAATGGTCTTCACATGCTTGTTTGGAAGCCATTAATAGGATTATACATGTCTGTTCATCAATATACGCTAATGAGCTAGCAATGTCTATAAGAATCTTTGATCTATAGTATAAACTTTGGTAATATTGGGATCTTGTAATTTTATCAATATAGATAAAATGTAAGAATGTCATTTTTGTTCAATAGTCATCCAAGTCATGTGTAATAAATATGTACTGAATGAGTTTGAACTCAAGTACCCTATAAATAGATACTTATCTAGATTGAAAACAATCTAGTGGCGCTCATGGGAAAACACATGTACTTAGCTAAACTGAATAAAGAGTGATATCATCCCTTTCCAACTTCATAATATTAGTTTTATAAAATATATTTTTTTATAAGTTGTCATGAATAGCACCCGTGTGTGCATATGACCATGAATGGTCTTATATATTTGGAAAGAAGAATAGGAAGGATTCTTTGTTAGAAGAACCTAGTATTGGAGATAAGCATAAGGCACTCCAGGAATCTCACAGTGGGTACTTTTATTCAGTTGCTATATTTAATATTATTTTTATTAGATGACAATGGCCAGTATGTTTTATTGTTCAAATGACTGCCCCAATATATAAATAAATACCAAGAATCTTTAATGCTGATATTTTCAAGTGGCACAGTGATTCTATAATTTCTTTATCTATGCTATGATGAATTAATATAGTTACAAATGGTACAGATTGGATAGGCATATATCTAATAATTAATAATTTCCCCTATCTAAATATTTATTATGGTTACAAATGCGACATATTAAAATAGTTACAAATTATAGTTACAAATACATATCTTTTATATTAATTTAATAATTACAAATACATATATTAATTTATAAATATTGTTACAATATATATATATATATATATATATATATGAGGATTTCCATTCTTGATATTAAAAGGTGTGAAGGTTGCCTTGACAGCAGTTAGAGATATTGGTTGCTATATTTACTGTGAATGTTTAGGTGGTTACTGGTTGGAAACTAATTATATATATATATGTATATATATATATATATATATATATATATATATATATATATATATATATATATATATATATATATATATATATATCATTCTTTATGAGGATTAATTAATAGTTGATTAAATAAAATTAGTAAATATGTTTTTAATCTTCTTAACCTATAGCCTAGATTTATTAAACTTTGGTCAGTAATAGTATAGATATTCTGGAAGGGGTATGTATCTATGTGTGCTTGACCACAAAATATTTTATAATACTTCAGTATTTTTAAAAATAATACCAAATAGTAGTCACTATAATGATAATAATAATAATGAGAGAATATTATTTTATTCACTTCTTGAATTTAATAGATTTTTTTAAATAAGTAATTCCGAGAAAAAAAGGAACTAATTTCTTCCAGAGAATTAACAGTATTATTTGTAATTCAATTGTCACCAATTTTCTTCTTTTCTGAGCCAATATAATAGCTGGTAAAATAAATATTCTCACAGAAAAGATAGTTTTTTTTAATATTTAGCTTTATTATGGCCCAGCATGCTTTCTGTATATTTACTATATCATATTCATGGCATATGGTGGTGTTATTAAAGCTAGATATTAAAAAAAAAACTGCTTTTTTGTAAATATATTCATTTTGCCAGATATAACAGTATTATTGGAATGAGGTTTAATTATTTATCATATAACATAGCATTAATTATATAAGGTTTATCTAAGAGAGATGTAAGTATCAGTTTAATTTTATCACTTTTTTATTTCTATTTGAACAATCACCTGTTAAAAATAATTTATTTGAAAATGGCTTGAAGCCTGTTTTGTTTATTCTAATGTGTGCTTGCACCATAAAAAAGTTTACTAAATGCTTATTAAAACATACATTTTGTTTTACATTCAAATTGTATCTCATCCACATTATTTGCTTATATTGCTTCCATTAAGCTCAGTGAAATTTGGGAACCATCATCATTTATGTAGTTTTAGTTGCTGCTATCTGATCAAGAGTACTTCTGTAGTATAATATTAAATATTTTGCAGGTGAGAGTACGCTTTAACTGCCTGACTCGTAAAAAAATGAGAAGATTTGACATAACTCTAAATCGGCTACTATTTATCCCACGTATACATATTATACATCATCCGAAAGAAAATCAAAAGTTCTGTAAGATGGTGCCCTCTTCAGAATTATTTTACAAGTAAAAAATCAATAAAAATGACCATATATGTCAAACAAAACCAAAGCACCACCTCCTCACCACCTTTTCTTGAATCTTATTGGCTGTCCAACTTCTGACAGAAAGGGAAATGGCTGTCAAAAAGTAAAAATTTACATTCGTTTTGATTTTTATTACAAAAATGATAAATGAATGTTTACAACATTTTAAACAATATTTGAATTGAATTACAAATTATTATTGATAAAATAACACTAAATATCAAATTATTTTAGAAAAATAGTTAAGATATTACCAAAAATTATTTATTTATTGCTACATATTTATCATAACGTTAAAGTGAAAAAAAAATTATTACGTCAGCAATCTTTTTGGTTGGTCAAATAGCGGTTACTTTTATTTCACCACAATTGAATATTTTTTAAATTATAAATCAAATTTTATTTTTGAAAAGACTTTCATTTACTTTCATAATCTGACAAATTATTAATTTACTTTTTACAAACGAAACTAATGTATTTATATTATTAAAAGTGAATCTATTTTAACAATAGATTTTGTTAATGTGAGTTGGCCAATTAAAAGTTTTGATTTTTAACTCATTCAGCCAATTACATAATCATCAGTGAAAGGGTTAATTGCATCAATCCACTATGCAATATAAGGAAGTACTCATAGCATTAAGTGTATTTGATTTTACTTATTAGGGAAGATATGCATTGATAATTCAAAGTGTGGAGAACCTAAAATTCATGTGATTTGACCATGCATAAATTTTCATCATATCCTCATGATCATTCATCGGAATGATATTGCTTCCTTTTTCTCTTTTGATAATTGCAATTTCACATCCATATTTATTAGTGACTACCCTAATTTCATATTAAAAATAAGCAAATGGTGTATTACTGGGAAATTTATAAGAAGTTTGAGCACCAGAGTGACAGAGTAAAACTACAGTTCATGAACTTTGACCTTCAGGCACTGGAATTCTACATTGCACTGAATTATACATTTATTATTCCAAAAAAATTATTAAATTATTTTGCTATCATAAATGTGTTTCTGATTTGAAAATGATGTTGTTTTAGTCATACAAATAAGATTATCTATCTTGTAGCTAAATGAGAAATGTATATTATGAGAAATGCTTCATCTAACATAGTATTAATAGCATTTGTTTAGATCCATGGAATATAAGACCAGAAATATCTTCTCAGCAGTCAAGCATTGGTCATCAAGAGGTCAGTGATGGCTGCTTTACAAGCAGTTGCCTCGGGTTGGTGGGTTCACTTTCTGGCTGACGCTATGACACATGAGAAATATCTTCTCAGCAATTAGTTATGATATTTAGATAATGGTGAAAAATAACTTTTTTTCATTCTAAATATTGTATAATGCTAATACCATTTCATTGCAGTATATATTTATAGTGTTGTATGGAAAGAACATCTAAAAAAAGGGCAGTAAAACTATTGAGGGAGTAAAGAAGTTAAATAATATTTGTTTCAATATAATTTCATGCTTTAAATAATTGTAATTAATGACACTTTGCATACATAAACATGGATATATGTATTTGAATGTTATATAAATATTCAATTTATGTGTTAAATAAATTTATTTTAAATAAAGTATTTTGTTGTAAATAAATTTACATTTCAGTTAAAGAATTTGACATTTTAGTTTGATAAATTAACAATTGCAGACTGTTTTTAGAATTGATATTAAAAAAGATAATTCCAGAAACGAACCATTGTTTTAAAAAACTGTTCTACATTACCAATGATAAAATATGAGACAAAAGAGAAACATTATTTTAAAAAATAATTCTAGAAATATAGCAAATGGTAACTAAATTTAAAACTAAGATCTTTTATGTAAAAAACTTTCCAAACAGTAAAAGTTAATTCATTATTATATATAATAAAAAATCATATGACATTACAAATTAGCCAAAAAATAATAATGTATTATTTTTATTGGCTGTGCACTAAAAACAAATAAAATAATTGGTTCTTCAACTACTATTAAAATTTTAGATTTAACTTGAAATAAAAGCATGGTGGAGGGGTCCAGAAATTAATTAAGTCAATCCCTTGTTATAAAAATAGGGTTGACTTAATTAATTTCTGGATCCCTTTCCTTGTTTCTTTTATTTCAAGTTAAATCTAAAAATTCCAATTGTGATTGAAGAATCTTTTTTTTTTTTAAGTGCACAGTCAATAAAAACACTCAATATATATTGTAACGATAAAATCACCATGCTTAATCATGCGCAGTAATCCGAATTCAAACCCAATCCATGTCTAGGAATAAATTCCAAAATGCAAACCAAATTCAAACCCAAACCCCTGGCATGACCAACCGATGAACAATGCAACAACGGTACGTGGTTTTCCCTTTACTAGCTCGTCGGAAAACACAGACTAAATTACCCTACAATCAATTATTCATATATATCCTATATTCGAGATTTTGGTACGGTTAATAATTCAATATATATATTTAAGTTGTCGATACAGACAGCAGGTGCTTAACTAGATTTCGAGAGCAATAAGACAAAAGAGACAAAAATAGATTAGATAAATTTTTAATAATTATTGAAATCATTGAATACTATGTACAGATACGGTAAAATTTTCATACGTATATTTCTAATAATTTGCTACTAGTCCTTAATAATCATTTTAGACTGATAGACAAAACGCATGCCAATATTTATATGTTTTAAATGGTCGTACAAGTTGATATGAGAATCAGAGGAATTTGAGCATTTAAAATATTTAATTACTATTTTATATTAAGTTGTTTGATTTTAATAGATTCAAACCATTACGTATACGGATAATTGGAGGAGGTTTTATATAAAAATATAATATAATAATGATGTACTGATGGTTGCAGAGCTTAAGATATACTACAATAATAACTTGCGGTGCATTGACGGAAGACCGGGCGGCTTGTACTTTGACAAGTCTTAATGCCCCCAAGTAGATCCAGGACACTACAACCAGCCGGGATCATTTTCAAACCCCGGTGATCCAAGAGATTATCTGGAGAAGAATTTTTTTCTTTCCAATTGGTAGTAAAACGAGACGCCAACTTAGGCGAAGAAAAAGGCACTGCCACAGTAACATCGAGGAAGGGTGATCGGAAGTGGACTTAAAGCAAAACTATATAAAACCTTGGTTATCTCTCCGTAACATTTTCTACGCAACGATCTGATATGACTATTCAAAATAAAACATGGCGAAATCAAAAGATCACAAAAGTAACGATTAATTAATTTCACTCTGAAACCCATAACTTCCCAGGTTGTTCGGAAGGTAATAATAGTAACAAAAATATTCACCTTACATTATTACTCCGTTCATATATAAAAAATAACATAATAAAAATTTAGACTTTATTTTATATTTGTTATTTGGAGCAGAGATTAAAATATCATTTTGACAAAATAAAAGGAACAATGCAGGTACTTGAATATTTCTCAACTCAACATAAACGAACCAATTTTTTTAGTTCGATAAAAGAAAATTACTTTTAAAATGAATATACTAATAATACTATGAAATAAACTTTAATGGCTTTAACTAGAGTTGAAAAATATTATTATTGGCATCGCTTTGTTTGTAAATGTAAGTAATAATAAAAATATAAGTATATTCACTAGTGAATTACTATTAGGCACAAAATATTAGTAAATTATCATCTAAAGACTAGAGCACAGAAATATTAGAGAAGAAATTTACTGACAGGCTTTAGTGTAACATTTTAACGAAGGAAAGCAAGAAATTTACATGTAATTACCTAGATTAATTCATAACAGATTAAATAATAAAATTATTAAGCTTAGAGGAAAGTTAAAAAGTTCATGTAACAAGAGTTACCATTCTTCTTCATCCGGCTTTTCTCCTTGTGGTAATGTTTATGCAGAACGTAGGCGCGCATTTTGGATTCCTTAGAATGGCATGATTAATTTAAAGGTTGGAATTGAGAAAACTGGAAGCACAGGAAACATTATGGATCAGTGGTTCGAAAGATTTAAATCGGCAGAACAGGGATCAGCTTCTTGGACTTAGCCCAACATTATTGCAATTCACTGGGCAACTTCTTAATCACAGTTGAGATGATTTCTCTGGCACAACTACTTTGCTGTAGCCTGAGACGGTCTACCCACAGCAAAGTCAAAAGTAGAGTCCCCTAGTATATTATAACATAAGATGGCTACGGTTGATCACTCTGCATCGTTTTTGTTCATGACTCCGCCTCCTTTGATTTTCTGGCCTCCAGCAATATCTAATTTTGACTATACAATTGCATTCGCCTTTCCTGATAAGAGTCCTACATTTCTCATTTCCATTGTTTGATTTACATTTATTTTTAAATTCAATACATGATTCTAAATTGACAAACTAAATAATTACATAGGAATTCGTGAATACAAAATTGAAATTCATTATCTTAACTTTCAAAGTACAAACTAATTATTCTATACATTTTGTACACGTAAGATTTGACTAAAAATACCGATCAAAGGAATGTGACTTTTGATCAGCATTTTTAAATGACTTTGTATAATTTTGAAAGATTTAAAATTAAAAAAAAATATACACGCAATGAAACTTTTAAATTGAGCGAATATAAACCTACAAACCACACACACGACTATTATTTATCATGATTTGTAATATTTATACTTGTAATATTTACATTAAATTCTTTTAAACAAAGCATAAAATAACTAACTTAAAATTTATGTGGCCTGGAATAGAAAAAGCCTCATGGCGGGTAAATAGTGATTTAGAATTACCGTACTTCAAAATGAAAACTATGAAACTAAGATCGATCCTTCGATCTGTCTGTTTCAATATATATATATAACAAATTATCTCTATTATTTTTAAGTTTTTAGTATTGGCACCGTAAATAAAAATGTAAAACAATATTGTATTTTAAATTGACTGGACACTTATAGTTGATATATATCACTATATACTTTGCTGACATATCCAAGTTATAAATGACATTGAATAAACTACACATGGTCACAATATGACAATTTATTACAAAATCACAATGTATATTAATGATTAAAAAATTGCAACATAATTATCATACAACTATGCTTGATCAAATGACATGGCTAAAATATACAAAATATAAAAAAGGTGAGGAATTTTGAAATTCTATATGCTTACGATTTCTAAAATACAAATTTAAAATATCTAAACAGAAAAAGTAAAAAAAAAGTAATGGATATATACATTAATTAAAAAACCACGTGTTCAATAAATGTAAAATTGACTGACCAAACCTATCTTATAATTTCAAAAATATTAAATGCTTATAACTTTTAAAATATGAATTTTATTCAAATATAGGCCTATAACCACATGTTGAAATAACACAAATGTTGAATAAATGTAGAAACAATTGCTAAAGCATATTAATTTTACAATTAAGAATAAATTACATTTTATCTAAGTGAAAGAGATTTATTCATTAAATTTCTCAAAGATGCTAATGATACCTACTGATGGTAAGATGGTTAGTGTTTATCCAATTGAAAGCCAATACCTCTTTTACATTTGAAATAATCAAAATTTTTTTATTTAAATACCTATGTTACTATTCTTTTTATTTTCTAGCATATGTATTTTAACATGGCAGTTGCTATATGGATCTACTGTAGTGCCATTCTCCTCGAGTAATCAAAACAACTTTAATATTTTGAAATAATAAAATTTATAAATATTTTTTTAAAAATGTTTCCATGTTCATTCGTTGATTGTAAACATCATTTCAATGTTAACAGATAAAAAATAATGTAAATAAATATATAGATTTGTATTAATTTCAAGAGCCCATAAGTACCTCATGTGATCAAATGTAAAACTTATATTCACATCGGGAGAGCAAATGTGAACAACCCTATTTTTTCTTATCTCCATTTTTTTTCTAACTATCAGAATTTTTTTTTGTTAAGAAAAAATATGACTAATTATAAAATTAATATGCATTATTTTATATGGTTATGGATATATATTATAGTATAATTTGTATTTTAGAACTTATAAGCTTTTAGTTTTTTGAAATTATAAAGTTGATATGATCAATTTTACATTATTTCAACATGTGCTTATGGGCATATATTGTAATAAAATTCATATTTTAGAAGTTATAAGCTTTTAGTATTTTGAAATTATAAGCTTGGTTTGCTCAGACTTCTCCTCCTTCTAATTAATTAATAGTAACTTTTATAAATTATTTCCTTTTTTAGCGATGTGCATTTTGTGTAATAAAAAGAAAACTCTTTAAACCTTTTATAAAATAATAATCTCGCAAACTGAAACCGCATTATTTATGAGAATTTTATTTCATCAATTTTTAGACACAAATTTTACATGGATTGCTTTTTCATAAGGGGTACAGTATATATATATATATATATATATATATATATACTGTACCCCTTATGATTTATGGATAAGGCTATATATATATATATATATATATATATATATAGCCTTTCCATAAATCATTTTAAAAAACAACTATCTTTAATATGAAAGCCTTCACTGTTAAAAGAATGTTGGTTTTTAAAGTGAATTATGGGAAGACTACTTTGTTTGTCTATATATATATATATGTTGTTTTCATCTTGTTAAATTTCACGTGCAAAGGTCTATTTGTTAATAGAAGAAACCATTTACATGAAAAAATTTTAGTAAAATTTGTTTTTTAATGTTTTTATTGATGATCGAAAGGTAAAGTAGAAATAAACACACACTTAATTTTTTGTAAATATATTTTACATTTTTAAAAATAAAAAAAAGAGTTAAATAACTCTAAATTTAAAATTGAATTTTATTATAAATTAAATGATCTAATAAATATTATTTGTGATTCTGATTTTGAATTTAAAAACAATCATGATTTATTTATTTTATTATTAATGTGCATACATTTTTTTATCTATTTTAAAATTTTTTGTAGAATAAAAACTCCAAAAAATTAAAGTAACAACATGTAGGTCACACCCTTGGGAAAATTTCAAAGTAGTGATTTGAAAAGATTAAAATTGATTTTTAATCAAGATAAGGATTAGACAGAATAAACTCTGTTTTCAATTAATGTGCTGTTATCATTTCAGATGATTTTATAAAAAGGCTGATAAAGAAATACCAGTTCATTCTGGATTGTTGTTCTTGTAAGAGCTTTCCAGAAAAGTCTGGTTTATATTTTTGAAAAACAGAGGCCACATTGTCCAGTAGCAAGTCTGGATAGTAATTGGTTTTGAGAAGCAGTTGGCTAAGAGTTAGCTGCAAAGTCTGGTTTTAATAGTTTGTTGCAGATTGTTGAAGTTTCCAGAAATTGGTTTTAGCTGGCCAGAGAGGTGACTGGTAGACTTATACAGAACTCCCATGAGATGTAGCTGTAGTTAAGACAGGAGATCTAGCAGCAGTCTATAGATCAATGATAGAGTTTAAATTTACATGGAGGAAATGACCCACTTTTATATTGAAATTCATAGCCTTAAAAGTGTTATGGAAAACAGTTTATTGGCATGAGGCTCATCAAGACTTCATTTTTTTGAAGATCATGGGATGCCAGCAATTTATCTGAATTATACTTTCCTAATGCTGACAATTATCTGGACTGGTCTCCATCAAAAGAAACCATCAGATGCTGAAGAAATAATTATACCTGTGTGGTATATCTAAAGGCAGGAAGCACTGATAAATGTATATGAAACTGTTGGTGAGTAGCATTATATATAATTATGAAATTTTAAATAATTTCCTTAGTAAAATGTCATTTTTGTAACTGATAGATATGTATATATATATATATATATATATATATATATATTGTAATGATATATAAATATGTCGTTACATTAATTTAAAATAAAAACTTAAAAGTTTGCAAATAAAAGTAAAAAACTAAATGCTAAAATTAAAATGTTTGTTAAACGTATATATATTTGCACAGATGCCAAACTTTAAAAATATTTTTTTTAAAAAAACAAATAAATAAGTATTTGAATGTACTTTTTTATAAAAAAAAAAGTACAAGATTTAAAAATAAAAACAGGTATTAATTAATTCTTGTAATCTGTAAATGGAAATGATTGTTTATAAATTGTTTGAAAAGCAAGCTAGCCTTGGGCTCTTGTATAATTAAAATGATCTGATGAAAGATAGATAAGAAAATAAAGAGAAATTAGCTTGACCAATGGAAGCACTAAGCCTTGGCTCGGACCCTAACGAAAGTGATGGATTAGTGACGTTTTGTTGACTGAATTCATGTGGATAATATAAAAAGGGAAATACAGTTTTTTCTGACAGTTCCAGTGTTTTGTGATTGAGAGCTGTGGCAGGACGCACATACCATACTCTCTATTTAAAAAAAAATGAAAAGACTGTGATACCTTGAACCAGCTATTGCCATCTCCAGAACATTATCTTTCAATGGAGGCATCACAGGAATTAAAAGCTGAAACCTGGACTCTTCTACCGTGAGCTATGAACTTTACAAATTAACAACAAAAAAAAGTAATTAAGAATTTATGTCAATGTTTTTTTTAAAGATTCAGCTAATTTAAATTTTAAAATGAACTCTTATTTGATTTTCAAATTAATAATTGATTGTTTAAATTTATATAGTTAAATTTTGCTAAAATCATTTCCATTTTATTATTATTTGTAGTAATATTTATTGTAGAATTTATTAAATGCATTACATTTAAGTTGGATATAGATGTTGCAGAGATTAGTTAGCAGTTTATTATGTTGTAGTTTTCACAGTCAATTAGAATATATAAGTCAACAATGCCACTACGGTGTCTTCTGATGAACACCAAAGGGTCTCCTGTATTCCCTCAGCAATTGATGTTATCGATTGACTTTGTATTTTGATCGGTTGTGTTTAATTTGGAATGTTTTTGACCGTGGAATCTGTGCAGCCAATCTATACTCGACATTATAAAACAAATTGTATAAAAATAATCTGTGCGAATGTATTTAAATGTTAAATTTAAGTCGGGCATGAATGGCTATATAGTTTTGTAAAGTTATATTAAGGGAGGGTAATCTTAGTTTATTCATTTCGTAGTTGAATTGGTTCAATGGATTGGATATATTTGTGCAATTGTAGATGTAGTATGAGATTCGCTATGGGCAGGATTATATATATACGCCACACACCTTCTGTTTGCCTATGGATGGGTTTGTAAGACAGCAAAGGACCGCAGTCCATTCCTATGGAGTTTTATGTTTATTGTTCTACTCGCCAACAGATGTAACATTCCTGTTGGTGGAGAGACAATGTTTCCTCTAATTCTACTTACTGATCAGATGTACATTCCTGACAGTATAATATTTTGCGTTGTCATATTTTCATGCTCCATTGAATACATAAATGTATCAGATGGATTGGCACCGGTTTGATTGCGAAATTTGTTGCCTAAGGTTAAATCAGGGAAGAATATTTTCTTTTCAAATGCAGATCTATGTAGTCTATTCATAGTTGACTCACTAAATAAATATTAAACTCATGGTTGTAATTTATTTAAATGTAAAACTAAAGATTAATAGAAAAATCTAAAATGTTGAATTTATTCCTCAAAATTTAAATGTTATTTTATACGTGCATAAATAATTATTTTTATGTGTTAATTTCTGGCAGTGGCTTTTATTCTTTTATATTTAAGATATAAAATTTCAATTTTATTATCTCTGCTACTCCTCTGAGCTAGTGACTTGGGCTAACGATCTGAATATTTAAATAAAGTGGAATCTTAACAGTGTGTATCTGCCTACTGTATAAATTTTTCTAGGTTCAAATGCCTAGATGGCGCCCTGTAGAGCGGATATCGTAGTTTGCGGTTAGATTCGATCTCCACTATTATTTCGATCAAAAATAAAAAACCCTAAAATAAAAAAGCCCTATTGTAGAAATAAAATACGATAACCTTGGGCTAAATAATAGTAAACATACAGAAGCTATAGCAAATAGACAACATGCACAGGACTAGAGTTTGAGGGCATGCATGAAAGAATTGATGAAAAAAGAAGTGAGATGGAAAATAGCTGCAATAGCAAAATATACGAAATAGAGAAGAAGCTGGTAAGAAATGATATTAAAGTAGTGAAAATAGAAAACACAGTAAAGCAGATAGAACAACAGATCATGATACTAATTAGCAGCAGCAACAAACATGAACAAGAAGCTACTAATGTAGAATCAGATACTCAGATAAAACAATGTGAGATAAATAAGGAAGGAGGCAGTGATACAATAAATATAATAACAGATAAAATGGACAAAAGTAATGCAGACATAGAATGTAAAAAGTCAGAGAAGGAAGATATGAGTGATACAAGTGCACTAAACATTAACCAATTTATAAAAATTAAAGTGTTTGAAGGGCAGACAAGGGAGGCTCCGATAGAACATCTCAATAGTTTAGAAAATTATTTTAGAATACTTAGGATGGATGATACTAGCCTGTTAAACATAGCATACAACCACCTCCAAGGGGATGCTCTTGCATGGTGGGAGTCAATGTTTCACCACCCAAGCACATACAAAGAATATGAAAAAGCGTTGCTGCAAAACTTTTGGAGTGACGAAAGACAAGACATGGTATTATACCAAATAATGCAAGAAAAATATAAAATGGATGGAGGTGAGAGTTACTCAAAGTTATTCAGAAGACAAATGGCCAAGCTCCAGACTTTAGAAGCCTGCCATATATCTGAGGGCCAGATCATCAGAATAATATGGCACAATTTACCATTCCGTATTGAACAAATGCTTTTAACGGCAAATACAAACTCAATGGAACAACTAGCGGAATTACTAAATAGTATCGACATCAACCAGCAAGGCAGACCAGTAGATAAAACAGATACGACCGACAATGGTAGGGTCATACAGGAAAAAAAGATACAGATTCATATAACGAAATATCGAATCTAGTTTGTTCATGGGAGGATAGAGTGCCAGAATACATACCGCAAAAGTGCCACGTGTTGGGCGCCATTTTTCTGTAATGGTTGCTGTCTCTCTCTATACCACATTGAGCATGACATGCATTTTCTGAGAGCGAGCAGCAATTAAGAAATATTCAAAGGCATCCAAAATATACATTGCTATAATCATATCTTTGAAAGGTTCACTTACTGCAACCTTTACACACCACCTTAAGAAACAGATTGCTCCCCTGCCTAAGAGATATGATCATGTAACAAATAAAGAGCTATAATCTCTTATAAAAATCAACAGAAAGTGAATGCCTAATGAATGATTCCTGATCCGGTAAGTTTAATCCCTGACTAGCTCAATCAACTCATGATCTCGGGATGGTGGTTTGTTGCTTCGTTAACAGAAAAGATCAAACAATAATATAATTATCAAATACACAGCACAACTCCGTACTTTAAAATTGGATATTAAATTTATTAAGCCCTCTATGATTATATAAATATTTACAAAATAATAAACACACACATAAACGATAGGAATTAAAATTCAAGTGTATAATAAATTTTAAAGTTTCATGAATGGGAAAGGAATGGTCTGAAATTCTCCTCTGCTTGCACTTTAAACTCAGAACAAAATTTCTTATAAAACAATGTGTATTGGCCATGGTATGTACGTGTTTTATAATAATAATAAAAAAAAAGAGTTACCATGAGTTAATGATAGTAGAATCTTAAGTGTTCCAATATCTGAGTCCTGCATGTGGTGGACAATAATAATTATTTGGAACACTTTCGTACACACTTTTATTCCTTATGAAAACAATCCTGCACTTAGCAGATGGAATAAATTTACTCAGGGAACAAACTCATGCTAAACTACAATTTTAATCTTAAAAGTTCCATAATATGAGTCCTGCCCGTAGTGGACAATAATAATTATTTGGAACGCTGTCTTACATACTTTTATTCCTTATAAAACAATCCTGCACTTGGCAGATGGAATAAATTTTCTATTATTTCAAAACGAAACACATACATCCAATGACCCAAACCACCCAATTATTTTTTTTAACTATTTTGAAATATTTCGTACTTACTTTATTGATTCTTTTATAATTTATTTAGATACTCCAATGAATTACGTGAAGCTTTACGTTAAAATTACAAACAAAATATTTATGACTGAATTACGCAATTCATTGGCTCATTTAATAATAGCAGTTTAAGTCAAATGACGAATTACTCATAATAAGACAGAAAATATATATATATAAAAACATAAATAATACTTCCCGATGTCTTCGTTCTTTTCCGGGCTATGATTTTGAGGGCGACATATATCTGCTGTGCAGGTGATTACTTCACAGGGCCTATATGGAGGTTGGCATATTGTCCATTGCAGCTACCCTTTCAGAAATGTAAAAGCAATACCTTGTGGAGGGGATGAGAGAATACACCCTGTAATGGGGGGATATATAAAGGCCGGTCAGGTGAAATTTAATTAGTTAGCTATGTTACATTGGTTGATACTCGCACGGGCACTCTTACCCATTAGCAGTATGGTTTCCAGAGTGTACAGACAAAAAGAAAAGAAAAAAAATTATGAGTGTAAAAACTATTTATTCGGAATGCTGAACATATTTTAAAAGGTGCAGACCAAGAAATATGATATTCATTGACTGAAAAAGAAAAATACAATTGAAATTTAAGCTAATGTTTTATATCACTAAGGAAATGGAATCAGGATTTATTCATGATTCAGCAATGGATATGGAGTAGAAACCAAGTTCGGTACATTCGCACAGCTCGGAGTCCTACATAGCCATCCAGTGATGTGACTTTCCATTTCTGAAAGTGTAGCTGCTATGGACAATATGCCAACCTCCATATAGGCCCTGTGAAGTAATCACCTGCACAGCAGATATATATCGCCCTCAAAATCATAGCCCAGAGAAGAACAAAGACTTCAGGAAGTATTATTTATGTTTATATATATATATATATATATATATATATATATATATATATATTATGTCTTATTATGAGTAATTCGTCATTTGACTTAAATTACTATTATTAAATGAGCCAATGAATTGCGTAATTCAGTCATAAATATTTTGTTTGTAATTTTAATATAAAGCTTCACGTAATTCATTGGAGTATCTAAATAAATTATAAAAGAATCGATAAAGGAAATATGAAATATTTCAAAATAGTTAAATAGAAATAATTGGGTGGTTTGGGTCATTGGATGTATGTGTTTCGCTTTGAAATAATAGAAAATTTATTCCATGCTCTAAGTGCAGGATTGTTTTATAAGGAATAAAAGTATGTATGACAGCATTCCAAATAATTATTATTGTCCGCTATGGGCAGGACTCATATTATGGAACTTTTAAGATTAAAATTGTAGTTTAGCATGAGTTTGTTCCCCGAGTAAATTTATTCCATCCGCTAAGTGCAGGATTGTTTTCATAAGGAATAAAAGTGTGTATGAAAGTGTTACAAATAATTACTATTGTCTGCCACATGCAGGACTCAGATATTGGAACACTTAAGATTCTACTATCATTAACTCATGGCTAACTCATTTTTTTTATTATTATGAAACACGTACATACCATGGTCAATACACATTGTTTTATAAGAAATTTTGTTCTGAGTTTAAAGTGTAAGCAGGGGAGAATTTCAGACCATTTCTTTCCCATTCATGAAACTTTAAAATTTATTATACACTTGAATTTTAATTATTATCGTTTATGCGTGTGTTTATTATTTTGTAAATATTTATATAATCATAGAGGGCTTAATAAATTTAATATCCAATTTTAAAGTACGGAGTTGTGCTGTGTATTTGATAATGATATTAGTGTTTGACCTTTTCTGTTAACGAAGCAACAAACCACGATCCTGAGATCATGAGTTGATTGAGCTAGTCAGGGATTAAACTTACCGGGATCAGGAATCATTCGTTAGGCATTCACTTTCTATTGATTTCTTATAAGAGATTATAGCTCTTTATTTGTTACATGATCATATCCCTTAGGCAGGGGAGCAATCTCTTTCTTAAGGTGGTGTGTAAAGGTTGCAGTAAACGAACCTTTCATAGGTATGATTATAGTAATGTATATTTTGGATGCCTTTGAATATTTCTTAATTGCTGCTCACTCTCAGAAAATGCATGTCATGCTCAATGCAATATAGAGAGAGACAGCGACCGTTACAATATATATATATAATGAAATTAGTTTGAAATCATTTATTAAAGGAGTAAAAAAAGTTTAAATCTAAAATTTTAAAATAAAAAACCCCATATAATTAACCCTTTCTTAATGCACCCTAGACTCAAACATTTCAGCATTTTTTGACATTTTTCTTTCTCTCACTTCTCAACATAAAATATATGATTAAATGATTATTACTGGTCAGAAAATAATAAAATTGACTTCATTTGATATATATTTTTGTTTACTACTGAAATAAACTTTAAATGTTCACATTTTGTTTCTATAAATATTTAAAAAAATGAGATCATAATCAAAACAAAAAGATTACATGTCATCATTTCAGAAAGATTATTTTCAGTTTACATCAATGAAATCTTCATTATTTCTGATTATTTTTAAATATTTAAATGAAGATTTATTTATTTCTCATGTATCTAATGAATTATGTTTTAAAAGTTTCAAATTTTTGAATATTTATTGAAAAATTGTTATATTTTATACTCGTAAGTATAAGTAGATTGCTTACATGGAAGCTAAATTTCTAAATACCTTAAGGCCATATTTATGTTAGCTGCTAATATAACATTATATTTTTAAACATAAAGTATTTCCAGTCAAAATGAGTTATTAATAATTTATATTTCTCAATATCTAATCAATATAGTGTAAATTATTGTAAAAAAATATCTAAAACCATATTAAATTCATATATAAACACAATTTTGGTCATTGGGACTATTTTCTTTAAACAATTTATTAATATGCTGAATGTATTGCCATCTGGCATTGGAACAATGGCTGAACATGTCAGGGAAGGGCTTATGACTATTGTAAGGCATTGTTTTAAAATTTCCTACCATGTAGCATAAGTTTTTGAACAAAATTTTTATACAGTAAAATATACAGAAAAATACACATTTTAACATATAATATTTGTGGAAAAATTTAGCAGGAGGGCAAGTTGTCCAAAAAAACATAAAATTGTGAACTAAAATTATGAAAGATTAAAAGTCAGCCTATGATCATGCACATATATAAAAAGAATATTTTAAAATTTATATTTTAAAAAAGAAAAGAAAAGGAGATTTCCAAAAAATCTTTTAGACTATAAGAGAAAAAGAGCCATTTTAAAATGCATTGATAATTAATCAATCAAAATAGCTACTGTTTGAAAATTGACTTATTTTAAAGAAAATAAAAGTAAAATCATTAAATAGTAAAACATCTTATTAAAATAACAACTGAACTTTATATACTTTCAATATTGAATCAATTATGAAAATATAATTTTATCATAACCAATTAAAACATGTAAAGGGCCGTGTGCAAACACATGAATACACATATATGTAAAATTTTAATCATTTGCAGTATTTTTTTATAACTGAAAAGTTTAATCATGTATTTATTATTTTATATGATGAATGTACTATAAGTCAATTGTACTGCATAATTATGTGTGCATATGTCAATGCTTGTCAAATAGGACATATATGTAAAATTTAATCATTTTTGTCATTATTGAATATCAATAGAAATATATTAATTGTATATTATAAATCATGTATGTGTGCATATCTATGTAAATCACTGTAATAACATGGACTTTGTAAATCACATATATGTAAATCAATGCAATAATTTAAATTTTGTATTAATCACTTATATGTAAATCACAATGTGATAATTTATTATTGTATGTTAATCAAAATCCAAAGTTTTAATTCATATGCATAGCATTATTCTAGACCTTAATATCATTTTTATTGTTAATAAACTTGTGTTCAATTATGAAAATTATTCCAGTAGTTCTAAATATTTGTAGAATATCTGTTTCCATCATGTTTTGGTCACATTCAGTAATGGAGCTTGTGTAATGAGATAGATCCTTATATAATGGCTGATATATGAATGGGGATGTATTTTAGTGCTTATGGGCATCCAGAGATTTAATGATGATGATGATTGATTGATATATCCTGGAATGACACTAAGATTATAATCTATAAAGCCCATGCACTACATTTTATTTAATTTAGTTTTTATTAGAATTTAATTTTATAGTTGGCCAGTACAAGTGGCCAGATCATTGATGATGATCAGCATGTTTAATGCCCCAGCATTATTGTTTAGATTTTTTTAGATTATGTATTCTGATGGATTAACACTTAAGTAGTGCATCCATGTAATGTTTAAATAATTACCCAAGGTGGCAAAGGCTAAATAGTTAGCCTGGTCTACAGAAGACCCATTTCCAATCCTGCCACAAAATGAATCATTGACTTATTTATATTTATGTTATTTGATCTTGATCACTCATGATGATGAATAGTTACTTGGAGTAATACTCATACTTACATTGACTTATAATATTGCAGGTTGGTGTATAAATTATGCTTATAGTTGCTTTGAGGAGTTAGCTGGCTGGTCTCACAGAGTTCTTGATCTCATGCTTTTGAATATAACATTTCTTATACATTTTTGTGATTCAAAAATTACTTTAATATCATTTTTAATATCTTTTATAATATCTTATTTTACTTGTATTTTATATTAAATTATTATTTGAAAAATCTTGTTGAACTGGGGTAGATGATGATTTGGCATTACCACAGGTATGACCATCATCATTTTCTTTCTATCTTGATCACCACCATACTGATACAGTACATATATGCATCATAGACATATTGTTACTATCAGGTTATAATACATAGTCATTTAAAAAATATGTATAAAAGAAAATAATTCACGAGATAAAATATCAAGTTTGTTAATTATTGATATTTGAATTTTTTGTAGGATCTAATAGATAGCATAAGAGATTTACTTAAGCTGGCAAAAACAGTAATCTAGGAAATTAGCACTTGCAAAATTTGTTCAGCTATAATTTGTGATTTTTCAATTTTTTTGTAAATAATTAATAAAATATTCATAATAATATGCATTAATGAAGAAAATAATTAAATTATTATATAGGTAATTATTATTGCAGCCATTTCAATTTGAATACATTTTAAGACAGTGTATCATTGTCATGACATTTAGTTGGTATCAAAGTTAAATCCAGCATTTGTATATGCATCTTAACCATTAATAGTATTAGTAAAAGCAAATTGTAATCAAGTATAAACATTGTAACTTCACAAACAATAGAAAAAAATATAAAAAAGAAAAAGTTAAAAACAGATTTTGCAATAAACATTCATAAATGTATTACACAATAGTCATTTAATCAGTTTATATGTTACTATGTGATTGTGAATTTTAACACCTGATACTTATTTTTTTACTTAAAAGCTTTAACATTTTCCCTATGTTTTTTTTATAGATAGCAACTTCCATATTTCTCCATTCTTTTTTATTTCATAATTAATTTCATATAAATAAAGATACAATAAAAGACAAATGACACCCAAGATGCATTTCATGCTGAACCAGCACTCATCAGTTGGGCCAGGTCATCATCTCTCACGTATATCTTTATTACATGAAAATCATTTATGTAGAATGAATTGTCTCATTTTTATTTTCAAGCATAGTCTTCTGTTTTGTTTTAACTTCAATTATATAATTCAACTGAAAACAATCAATAATGCATCTATTTAGAATATCCCTTGAAATTAGTTTTATCTAAAATCTCAATCGATGACAAAACAATGTGCAAATTATCATAAAAAGTTTTTAAGTCATGCATTTTTAATATATAATGTAATGATTAGGTGTTTTTGCAATAGTAGATTCAATATTACCATTTTAATCAAACTGATGAACATAGTGATTGGTCTTAAAATGTTACCATTGTATTTTCTACTACTATTTAATTTATTTTTGTTAGTAGAATGTCTTTATGTGATTTTCAAATTGTATTTATGTCTCATTTCTTTATGGTGATATATTTGGTAGAGTAAAAGCATTTACAGATCTAATTTAGTTGAATAGTTATAGCACTACCATAAAATGTGTCATCTTTTAATTTTTTAACATACTGCACTCCATCATCCAAATACAAAAATCTGTCAAAATTGTTAAATTTATACATACTACAAACTTTCTGAATTTTTTTTACATTTGTGATTGATAATAAACATGAAAAATTTTATAGGTTATACTTAGAATGTTTGAAAGCTAAAGCAACTTTTGTATAATTTTGTTTCTAATTCACAACAATCATATTATATTATATATATATATATATATATATATATATATATATATATATATTTTTATATATTTTACCCTTGGATTTGCCCAAGACTCCATTTTTTGAGTTAACTATGCAAGATAATGTTTAATATAAAAATTTCTGCACAGTTTGTATTTTTTTCTTTAATAAACAAAATTTTTGGCCAAGACTAGCTTTGAATCCATATTAATAGGGATTGCATACGTTTTAATTGGTAGGCAATCTCAAAATTTGTTATTAAAATATTTCTCACTAAAAGATTGTTTTATTTAACAACAATGGGTCAATCTGATATTAAAAGATATATTTTTAGAAAAGCAAGATTTATACATCGTTTAATAAGTTGAGTGCAAAGAAGGAGGGGGATGTGCCACTAGTAAAACTACGTTAGATAGTGATAATGAATGGTCATAATTTTATACTAATAAGTTAAAAATAAATAGTCCATGTGATTAAATGATAAAAAAATAGTTATAATAATTAAGGATTAAATATTAAATTGGTTTAATTAAAGAATTGTATACATGCGACGTGTGAGTGTATTTAATCTAATTGTGGATTTTAATTGTAAAGTTCACAATTAATAATCATTCCTTGTCATTTTGTAAGGAAATCTTTAAAAAAGAAATTTAGTCATTTTTAAATAGTTTACTATTAGCAGCCAAAATTTAGTTCAAAATTCAGGGTTTGATGCTGGGCTGCTATATATATATATATATGGAAAATATGCTGGGCTGCTATATATATATATATATGGAAAAAGTAAAAAGGGGGAGAGAGAGCTTTCTGTTATTTGTTCTGAAGAGAGATCTTTCTGTCTTTTGTTCATTGGTGTGTTTTCCACAATGTAGAATTACCCGCAGTAAATTATCAGAGTAATTTAGATGATATGTATATGACCAAGGAATTTGAGTGTGAAATTAATTGGTGGTTGTCTGTTAAATGTAAAATTAATTGGTGATTATCTGTTAGAATACAGATGTAAATTTGTCATGTTTTTTTTAAAAGAGTAAAAGATTAAAATAACCAGAACATAAAGAAACAAGAGTCAATTAATTAAGAAAAAAACACTGACCAGACATTTTGAAAGGTCAATAAAAGGTCACATTGGGGGAGAGTGTGAAAAGAGCTAGACACTATAAAAATTTCTGCTCCTGTGTGAAAGGGCTAGTCTATTTGAATCTCTGTTTGCACATTTTCTCATCAATTATATAGAGAAACTTTGCTATAAAGTTAAAAAGAATTTTTTTTTCTTTTAGAAAAAAAAATCATTTGTTGTAAATTATTCATTTCTCTCTTAAAATAACTTTGCCAAATTTAATGTCATAAGAAGAAAGGCGAATGTCTATCAAATAAGTTTTTTTAATTGGGTACACATCTAATCCCCTGAAGTTAATAAATGGTCATGGTTGTCTAGCACCAACTGAAGACAAATAAGTTAATGGTAAAATTTAAACCACAGAAAATAAACTCTAATTTTGATATCATATATAAAAGCATTCAATTTGAATATAAAATGAATTTAAAGAGGGAAAGACAACAAGAAATGGACTTATATCTTGGAAAATTTAAACAAGTGCTGTTTAACTATAATCTACATAAAATCAAAAATGAGGAAATCATTTCAGCAGCATACAAATTGTAAATCTGAACTCTATCATAAGAACTTTTTATACATAGACTCATGTGATTAACAAACAAATCAAGGAAGAGAAGGAAAAGAAAAATGGAAATCAGAAATTTGGAGGACACTTCTAAAGAACTTTTTAATTATATATATTTTTATTTTATTATTCACTTTTCATGTAGAACATTTAAATTTAATTCATGTCAGAATTATAATCGTTACTATTTTGGGGGTAGAGATATTGATGACAGACTATTTTATATGTGTTTATTTTAAATGTTTTTTATTACTATCATTTTGGGGGTAGGTGAAAAATATCATGTCATTCTGCATCTTCCTTATTTTAAATGCTTTACAAACCTAAAAAAACAATGAGAGATATTATTATTAAAAGAAATGTTTTGAATTAATCGTGTCAGAAGTTGATATTTCGACCTGCATAGAATGTGGATGGACAAAAAAGTCTCCACCAAGCCAATGAAGTCTAGCTCACTAAGATATTTATGCTATATTTATAAAGTATTTAAACACAGTGGAAGAGTTTTCCCACTTCATTATTCTCTACACCATAAGATTTTTTTATTAATGGCCAGAGGTAATAGGTGCACCTAAGTCTCTTTGTATGACTAGCAATAAAAATCCTAGCATATCTCAACCTTAGTGAAAAGGTTTTTTCTTATTTGGGTCACTGCCTGCCTCATGTTGATGTTTGATATTCCTTATGGTTGTATGAAAGATAGCTATTATAAGCATTATTTATAAATGTTGAATACAAGGTCGCAAACTCAATTTGATGTCAGGATGAATGCAGATGATGTATGTGCGATTGGTGTACTTGAATATTGTTCTGTTGATCTAGTTTAATTTATCAGTTAGATCCAAGAGTGATAAAGTTAATAAATGTTAAATTAAGGGTTAAATAAAACCTACAAATGGTTAAGTGTAAGCAGTGCATATATAAAATTATCTAATAAATATTTCCACACCCAGCCAAAAACTTCGCTGGAAAGGTAATATTATTAAAATATTATTATATCATAAGAACATGAGTATAGAGTATGTGCACTATGATGATCATTGATCTAGATACTTATTTGTTAGCATTAACTTAATACCATCATACATAAAGTATCTCTATTGTAAAGTTTAGGGCAAAATAATGCTAGATCAAAATGATGAAATAAAATTAGTAAATTTGCGAAGGGATGTTAATTTAAAATAGTTAGATAAAATTATTAAATTTTATTATGGGAAGAATTAGCTCTCAAAACAAATCAGTAATTTAAAAGCATTAAACATGGGAAGAAACTTGGTATTCGCTGTATCTAGGATAAAAATGAAAGCGGAAATATAATATATGTGAAGGTAAATATTTTTTTTTATTACTCCATGGTAATCGTGATTCCCATATAATTAGGAAGTGAATATTGATATTTTAAACCTATTGATATTATCCATTGATTTAGGGATAGTTATGTGTTTAGATTTTTTTTATATATCATAACATGGTTGTAAAACAGGGGAAAACCATGTGAGTCATCAAGTGAATGTGTATATTCTGTATTGAATTATAATCTGTCAATAAAATTTATTTGTTTTAAAATAAAATTTGCGTATGTCTCAATGTTTTTGTGAGTTATTATTATCTAAACATCTCCAATCCAATCATACATCAATACATTATTATTAATATTTGAATCATCATTTTCGTAAATATGCGATAAAATTTATTTAAAATGGTTAATCTCTGATACTTAGAATTACCAAATAATTTAATATAGTTGAAGTATAAATTATGAATAGGGATAGTTATTGAGTGATAGCGAGTGCAGGGGTAGGCGTAAAATTCTTTCCCCATCCATTGTATTCAAACACCTCTCTAGACACACTTCTTTATAATTTTGTTATAATTGTGAATATGTTTAGAAATTTCTAAAAGATTTAATAAGCTTAAATCATTCCGAGCTTTAATGTAAATAGATATTAAACTGCATAAAGACAACCCAAGATCACTTTGGAGTGATCATGAGAGGAGTGTTTATCACCAATAATCTGTCACAGCTTATTCGATTTCCACACCTAATTGTTCTAAAAACCTTGAGAAGAGATTGTAATGGGAAAAATGAGCTAGTATAATGTAAAATTTAATAGCAAATATATAATAGTGTAATAGACCTATGGATGTGAAGTTGATGGAGGGGTGGATCAGGAAGGTGGAGATGGATATAGAACTTTGTAATTAGAACAAAATTTTAATTGTAGCTTTAATGATGGTGAATGAATGGTGTGCTGAGAATAACCAAGAATTTCCAAAGATATGAATATTATCAATTTTAATGCATTCTCAGTGTTCTCTGAAACAATTGATTATTTATTAACCCATTCATTAAATATTATTACTGAAAGTTATTGAAGTGAGATTTAACCTGTATATTTTATTAAAGTTGCAATTTGGCACCCTGGCAATTAAGATTATAGATGTTCTGTACCACCATCATCATCCCAGTAGGCCCTAGGAATAGTGTCAGCTGGAAAGGATGAAGCATCCATCGATCCATCCTTAAAATGTTACAATTGGCATGCAATTTAGCTGCAAGTGTTTAAATGCCATATAGATTTAAATATAGGTTATAATTCATGCATAGTGTGGTCACTCGAGCTGAAATAAAAAATAGTACAATTAATCCATAACGTGTATGTGTGACCATTTGAATAAAGTTATAATTAGCTTAAACTGTCCTATAATATATGTTATGTTTATTTGTAAGCTCTCCCAATCGTTTTTGTTCTATTTGTAGTACAACGTGGATGACCAATCAAAAAATACAAAATAGGTTTTGTATCAATTTAATAAGTTTTTATAAAATTAACAAAGTAAAGCAATACTTTTCATTTGTTAGAATTGACTTTTATATAGTTACAATTGGCTTGTAACATGGTCGCATGAAGGAGATTGTACTTAGAAACTATTTAATTGATACTTAGCAAATTCTCTAAGTTTACAATATATATATATATATATGAAAAACAAAAACAAGTTAATCACGTAACCTGCTATCACTTGTTATTTATGTTCAAAAGATGACGCTTCACCAAAACCACCGAACAAGTGTAAGATTTGTTTACATAAACGAAAAAAGAGTCAGAAATTAACTACCTCTTTCATTTGCTCACCCCCAGATCAGCTGATTTCAAGCTGGTTTGCTCTCCTCAGTGGGGGATAGAGTATAGAAACTAGATCTAAACACTGACTCTCAAGTGTTTATGCAAAACGTTTCTATCAGATTGCAAGCGTGAATTTTTCAGACCGGTAAAGTCTTCAAACTCAGCCTAGCAAGCCAGATATTTATATGGGTCTGATCTCAGTTCAGAATCACCATATAATCAAAGTCTCTGCAATATATATCATTGCAAGAAAACTTTAAAGGTGCATTTATGAAAAACAAAAACAAGTTAATCACATAACCTGCTATCACTTGTTATTTATGTTCAAAAGATGGCGCTTCACCAAAACCACCGAACAAGTGTAAGATTTGTTTACATAAACGAAAAAAGAGTCAGAAATTAACTACCTCTTTCATTTGCTCACCCCCAGATCAGCTGATTTCAAGCTGGTTTGCTCTCCTCAGTGGGGGATAGAGTATAGAAACTAGATCTAAACACTGACTCTCAAGTGTTTATGCAAAACGTTTCTATCAGATTGCAAGCGTGAATTTTTCAGACCGGTAAAGTCTTCAAACTCAGCCTAGCAAGCCAGATATTTATATGGGTCTGATCTCAGTTAGAATCACCATATAATCAAAATCTCTGCAATATATATCATTAAGAATATATATATATATATATATATATATATATATATATATATATATATATATATATATATATATATTGTAACCCCTCACACCTATCACTAACACTAACAGTTACCCGGGGGCGCCAATTCTATGGATCATAGAATAAAATATTTATTTAATTTTACCTAAATCTATTCATGAGGCTCTTAATTAAAGCTTTCACTTAAAACTAACTCAGTTGAGGGATACAGAGGTATATGAGGTGTACAATGTACATTAGATGTGGGAGAAAATATTATCACTAATAGGAATAAACATCTATCAAGTTCTATGCTAAACAAAAATTAAATTGGTAAAATTCTACCAGCTAAAATTAACTAATAATAATCTATATTCCACCTTCTCACATCATCCATATGCACTGAACAACCTCTACTATATTATACAATTAACTAATAACTAAACTAAAATAAAATAATATTTCAGAAATTGTAATGTATAATTCACTAGATCTAAACTCAAACTAAACTTATCATTACTAAATTTTAATTACTCACTATTCTAATCTCGTTAAATGAATTTATTATCTAATCTAAATGATATATTGAAGATCTCAGGGAATTACCTTATGGTATGGCTTGATCTAACATTTCTATACCTCCAATTATTATTTGACACTATGAAAATAATATTATAAACCAAACAATACCCTAATTAGATACTTGCAGTTAGATAATGAAAGAAATCGGGCACATTTTGATTTCAATTCATCATCTAAACAAAAATTAAATAACAAAACCCTTTTAAAAATGATCAGTAGGTAATTGGCATCTCATATAGTGTTTGAATCAAGGAAATCAACATCACCATATCTGGAGATTTATTATAATTAAATAAAATACAATTATGTTACATTAAATAAAATAAATGTATAAGCATGTGTGGAAGTGTGAAATATGAATGAATGTTAAAGAAGAAACTCCAAATACAAATTTAGATAACAAAATATTTATTAATCAAATAGAAAATAGTTAAATCAACATCTACTTTTCTTTTATTGTTATTAACACAAATTCCAAAGGGATTTAATATTATTGAGTTCAGGTTATACAAGAAGATATAATACAACATGATTCATTAACTTTTACATCTACTATATATTTTCATCAGAACATTTTGATAAATTGGTAAACATTTTATTTGAAACATTAAATGAACTAAATAACTCCCTATTATTTACTATAAAGAAATGTCTCTTTAGCTATCAGTGATTTCTGATAGACTTATACAAAAATAAAAACAAAATAAATATGACCTTAAACTTTTAGTAACTGTTTACTAAATTATCTTTTATTCAGCCTTTTGCTGAATATCACTCATTTCCTAACTAAAAATTTATAACAACAACATAGATTAATATTCTAATTACTGAACAAATCAAGATTTTGCATTGTTACTTTAAAAATATCTTAAATAAAATTAAAATAAGGGGATTTAAACTAGGAATAATATTGGACTATCTTACCAAAGAAAATAAGTACTTGTATTAATTAAATGTATTTTCCTTTGTAATTTTAAGGTACAGTATACTATTGAATAACTAGGTTCTGCTTTGCCAAAATAAAGTAAATCTTTGTATTCATTAACTAATGTCCTATCTTTGCTTAATTATTTATACAAATTATGATTAAATGATAAAAATCAATGAGATAAAGCTTAAATGATTACTACAAAATGTTTTAACATGATAAGTCAATTTCTACATTAATAATAAATTTTTTATATCAAAACTTAACAATTTGTGCATGAATCTGTATTATGCAGTGTGTCAAAGAAAATAAATAAATAATGTTAATCAATCTAAGCGGTTTGCTTATGTTATTTCAATATAATCATAATATGGTTGGAAGTGATGATCAACCAATCTTTATCTATCAACTATAATACAGCTGTTTTATAAGATACTATACTTTCCTTTTATTCTTCTTTTTTATCATAAACCACCAAACACCAGGCTATAGCATAAGCTGGAAAACATCCAATACACACATGGGATAACAGATTTACATAATTCAAAACAGGTAATATAACAATAACTTCCAAGTCTGTCTTTAAGACTAAATAATTGGTGGAATAACTCATCACCACATGAAAATTAGGGAGATAACTTCTCAAGCTTCATACACATTTAATTCAATAATTGGTGGAATAACTCATTACCAAATGAAAATCAGGGAGAGAACATCTCTAGCTTCATACACATTTAATTCAATATATCAAATATAAAAGGAGGACTCAATCCACTCCTATCAAAATACTCCAATACATGGAAAATAAAGGATTACTCAATCCTATACACTACAATACACTGGGCAACTACCCATATTAAATATTCAACTAACAAACACACTACCTCAATCCCATAAAATATTATAAACATTATGAACTTTATAGCATATAGCTACAAAAGTACTTTTCATTCAGTCATAACAAAGAAATAATAATTCTCTCCTAAATAACTTTCTAATTCTTCAAAATGATTGATCAACTTTTCCTTCTGAATCCGATTGATTTAAAATCATTTTATTTGCAATTACATATAAATAAGTTTAATAATAGACACATACATGTATAAGCATATGATATACAGACCATTTAAAATCACAGTAAGCAAAGAATTACTGTTTAAATATTAATTATTACTGCTGGAATTAATAAAGAATAAATATCTCATATCTGACAATATTTAGGACTTGGTAATGTTCAAAGAACAGTTGGAGAATAAAATACTAATTACTATGGACAAAGCAAGATGAATAATTTGTTTATAATATAATGCATTAATATTGGCATGAATCTGTAGTTAAATTGAACCTAAATAAATAATAAAATTGTATGTTATAGATGAAATGATTATTGAAAATAATGGTATTCTAATTTATAAAAAGAAATATATTCAGTAAGATTTAATATAATGAACTTCTTTTTAAAATAATTATTCACCCTTTTGGACTATAAATGGACTCTTCCATTGGTTTTACCATGGCGTGTGTCACTAACACACACATGACCAAACTTCATATTAAAATAATAATAATAATAACACAAATTACCAGCATAATGTATTCTTTCATTATGCTATTTGAGACGTTCTTGAAGAACAAATATAATAATAATACATATAATGAACATATTTAAAATAATAACAAAAAATTTCTTAACTAATACTATCTAATATGCTATTAAATAAAATAAAGTTCTCTTCTTTTTTCTTTCCAAACGATATGAAGCGAAAAGTTTATAAAAGTTTTTGCATGACATTTCTTGTCATGTCTCCAAATAGATGAGGAAAATAATTATACTGCACAAGACCTGCAGGAGAAATGGCACAATTCCTGCAGGAGAAATGACACAATATTATTTTTGTTGAATCCATAAGAGCATATTCAATGTTTTTAGTTATCAACTAATGAATTGCTATTAACGTTGTAAATAATGAATTTCCTTAATTAAACAATATATTTCATAATGCAAGTAAAATAGAAGTTTGTACATTATTCCTAGGATATATTTAACATTTGATTTTACAATCATAAAGCCATTCAGAAATATATGTAGTTATTCAATTAATAATATTTATTTAGATAAACTCATTAGTAATATTAATACAGCAATGTCACATAACTTTATCCATTTATAATTTCATTTCTCCTACTAGTCTAGAAGAACAAATACTTATTAAAGTACATTTAATGACATATTTAATCTTATATTTTTCTTTTCCAAAGGTAAAAATATAAATAATTACACCATTATTCTAATACATATGACAATAAAATTACATATTCCTTGTGTATATTTTAAATTTTGAGTTTTCTTTTATATTTAGCATGAAATTTGTTCATTAAAGTTCTGAGAACATTCAATGACAGTTCACATCTTTCCCACATATAAGTGAAGCATGGAGCAGTTGTTCCCTTCATAGTATAATTAAAGTTTAAAAACTTAATTGTTATAAAATAAACAAATATTCTTTTATCCTTCCCTGTTAATTTTAAATTTAATAAAAGAATTTTACAGTCGTATTAAGCATTCCCATTTTTTAAATAATAATAATTTATCTTGAATAATAGAATATAACACTTACATGTACTTTAGCATAACGTTGGGCAATTTAAATGATCCACTGGAGCAAAATTGACGTATCTTTTAGTGGTTTTTAAGTACACATTTCACAAACAAAATAATATAATTAAATTTTAACTTGAACTCTGGAAGAGGAAAAATAATTTCACTATTAAACTTTGCTAAATAAATTAGTTATAGCTATCCTTGGTTAGCTATAACTGCCCTCGTAAATGTTCTAATAATTGACTGATGACTGAAGAAATAAAAATAGACTGACCTATTAAAAGTAATAAGTATTTTTTTTATAAACTTTTTTAATAATCATTACATCACCTTGTTCCCTTCCAATTGTTTACGATAATGTCACATTACATCACCAGAAAAAAAATCGCCATTCGCTCCTCCCACTGCAACTTACTTAATTATGAAAAAACTTTAGACAGTAAAAAAAAAATAGAGATGAAAAAAAAATTATTTCGTCTTTTAAATAAATGAAAAAAAAATATTGAACTAATAGTTAAATATGTTTTAAAGCAGTAGAATAAAATTAATGACAATTGTTTTAATAAATAAAATATTTTACAGTATTTGTCATTAAATAATTCATAATTTATTGATTTATTTAAAATGTAATTAAGTCAGTTTTTTAATACTATTATTGATATAATTAAATATTTGAATGTAATGTGGGATATTTAATGACTTAATGAAACATGTAAATGAAAAATGAAGTTGGATACTGCATGAATATTCAGTAGTAATATGCTATAGGTATTACACTGATATAACTGAAATGACTATGTGAACGATGATGAGTGAAACATATTTTACTGTTTATGCTATAAATTTAAAATGTATAAAACAAATGGACTAGAAAATCATTCTAACAAAACTGAATACTGCTTTATGAACAAATAAAACAAGTAAGTATCAACTCAGATTGTACTGACTATACATATAACAAACTACTCCCCTATTCTATCACTGATTATACCCCAAAACAAGATACTAAACATTTAAGAAATCTTTTTAATTATACCTACACTTACTTTTGATTACAGTTTTAAGTCAAAATAAATTTTTTTAAAAAGTTTCATGTTATTTCATTTTTTTTAAAGAGGATTATACCAGATATTACTGATATACTACCACACTACTACAATGACTATTTCTGGTGCCAAACCAGAAGGTGACAATATATATATATATATATATATATATATATATATATATATATATATATATATATATATATATATATATATATATATATATATATATAATATACAAATCAATATATATATCAAAATACAGTACAATTTATATGTAAATAATATTTATTTTCAAAGCGCAGATGATTTGAAATTAACTTACGAGAGAGTGACAATTTATCTAAATTATATTCTTTTAGAAGTACTTTCGACTATACACTTTGAAGTCTTTATCAACTATATAATGTTGAATAATCAAAATGAGACAACTCTTAACAATACCCATAGTTCAATTCAGATTTCCCACAATTCTGTTATCTTAACATTTGATGACTGGCGATTCATTAACATTTGATGATTTCTTGAAATCAATATAGCCTCTTTTATTTTACGTTTATTATGACAACGTTCAATTTGAATAATTTTCATATTTTTATAATCAAATTTAAATCCATATTGACAAGATTTATTATGATCAAATATAACAGATGATGAAGGTTTATTTACATCTGTTCCATATTGATTCTCTTTTTGAATTCTATTATATAAAAGCATATGTTCTTTTTATTCTCTTCTCAAATCTACACTTAGATTCACCAATGTAGACAATTTAAATCAATACCCCAAATTTTTTGATTAACTGAAACAAATCTCCTGTCAAAATCAATAACAGCAATATTAATTATAGCTTTCTCATCACTCTTTTCATGGATTATTTAACAACAATAATTATTTAGTGCTTCTTAATTCTCTAAATCTATGTTGAATTTCTGATAATCACTTGCTCTTGATTTGATAACATGTATTTAATACTATTCTTGAAATTTGCTATAATAAAGATATTTTAAGATAAATACTTCAATATTTCTGATTTTTTTAAATTGTAACAGTTAGATTATTAAGTTGCTAAAAAAAACAATAGTTATGAAACTGATTTCTACCCATAAGAATTTCATATTTTTTAGATATGCCCACAGGAATGTATAACCTTTCTATTTTTAATATTATAAAGATATGTTTGTATTTATTGTGCTTAATATTTATGTTCTAATGTAAATGAGTTGGCAGGATAGAAATCATTAAAAATAATCATTTAATTTTTTGTAACTTATTGAAAAAGAACATATTCTTTTTCTATCAATCTGAAATATCATCATTTCTCTATAAAAAGTATCACTCACTATTTTAACAGGAATGTATCAATTTTTCACTCAATGCCTATGGTATTTTTTAATCACACTCAGACATTACCAGTTATTGAATTTCTATACTGAAATCCTAATATTATCTATGAAAGTCTTCATTCAATATTATTTTGTGAATCAGATATCACTATTTGTTTTTTTTTACACAATATACTGACAATACAATTATCAGAAAACCCAAAAATAGGTTATTGCAATTGAAACCTACAATAAGCTTGAAAATTAAAATTTGGGATTTAGTGTGTAAACATGATTGGTAATTACTTTTAAAGATTAAATATAAAATTCCTTATCAATATAATTGGACAGCATTTGCTTTATTAAATCAACTATTTTATTCTGGGAGCATATAACATTTTATTGGATATTCTGTTGAAATACTATTTTTTTACATTCTGATTACTAATTATAACTTAATATCTAAGCTGTTATTATTTTGAGTATTGGTGTTTTCCAATTGTAGTTTTTTGTAGAAATTAGCATTATAAAAAATTTATGATAATCAATTCATGAATTGTAAAAAAATTCAGACAACAAATTATTAACATTTCCACGATTATTCCTACAAAAACTTTTATCTATTGTTACTATCTCTGTGTAAAATATTGTTGAAATATCATTGATATCAAGGAATAAAAGCTTTATTTTTCTGAACATTCAGAGTACAATCTTAAGTCATGAATCATTGATAAAATAGAGACAGTGATTTTGAGAATCACACTATTAATGTAGATCTTCTAGTTATTTCTAATCTTTTAATCAATAATCTGCCTTTTCAAAATCTTGTACTCATTTAATTACTCAATTAAAATTGCTATATCTGCATGATGAGTTTCATTAAGAGTAGTTATAATAATAAATCAAAGTAGATTTTCAATTATAAGGACTGTCTTGGACTTACATTTTGAAGAATATTGAACGAAGTTTATAAATAAAGGGGATATTTTTATTACTATCACTATATTTTACTTTTACTATTGTTATTATACTTTTTTATATTGCTGGTATTTTTACAATCTTCAAGCTGGGTTCACTTAGGCACAGTCAATTTTAGACGTTCTTTTCTAGATTTTTTCACAATAATGGAGTCAGATACATCTTTAGATAAGTCTACTTTACCATACTAATCTTTACCAAATAGAACTGCTATTCCCAAACGTAGTTTCAAAATAACTCTATATTAATCGTTTCACATTTTCCAAAGTCTTAATAAAAATATTTAATTTGTTAAAACTACATAATTCATTATTGGTATTCATATAAACTAAAATACTGAATAAGACTTTCATCTGTACCCACTCATATTTGCTTGCATATATAAAAAAAGAAAACACCGAATTATTGTGAATGCAATTATAAAGTAAATATGAGATTGCGCAGAAACGCACAACCCAACTGTGATAGTTATTGCAGAGAGATAGCGGATGGCAAGAGAAGCTCATAACATCAATTTAATTGACTGAAGATATTAAAATAAAAAAGACATTTATATCTAAAGCAATGCCTGGCTCTTGATGACAAATTATTTATATATACCCACAAACTGCCATAATGTATTTGTTATCTTTAATAAATGCTTTGAAAATATTGATCCAGTTTTGAACGAAATTTGAATTGTAATCATTACATTTTATGTACAAAAGCTTTCATTTATACTGACACTACAAACTTAGCATCGATTAAAATTCTTTTAATATCATATCCATAGCAACAATAATCTTGAACTAACAAATATTTCACTTTTTGTTAAAGCTTTTGTTAATTACTCTGTTTATTTATAATTAGTAAAACCATTAAAATTTCCGTTGGCATGTATACATAACAAAACTTTAAAAATTTGCAAGACTAAAAAGATCATTAATTTCGATAGTTTCAACACAATATAATTTATTATATTTATATAAAGATGAGTACTGAACTATTGGCCTGATCCGTAACCCAAAAATGAGAAATAGGCCTTTAGATAAAATTATTAACTATAGAAAGTGCATGACCTCTCTTATTGCTAATTAGTTTATAAAATTACTTATTAAAACCTAGATATTGTTTAGAAATCATTTTTGCATTGTCTTTGAGCTATTGTTTTCTTTTATTTGATTTATCTCACTGTTTTTAGTTTCTAAGAAATGTATAGAGTTCATTCATACTGATTGATTATTTTTTTGCAGCTGTGAAAAAGATATTGTGTATTTCTGCATATCATTTAATTAAGCACACACTCTGACTTTTATTATTATATACAAGTTTGTTTTGAGTGAATAAAATATATATAAAAAAGTCTCCGAATTAAAATAGAAATAGTGATGGGAAATTTAGCATATCTGTTTGTATTTATATGTTGGACTATTTCCATCATCTATTGAATGTCTGTGAAATACCAAGTGAATGTGGAAGAACGTATGTTGTTGAGATCAGTTGATCCATTGAAAAGCATTGGCAGAAAACAAACTGATGATTAGAAGAAAGAAGACATGTGTCTAAGGTAGTAGACCATGTATGTACCAATGAACATATGTTCAATTGTGAAAATATAAAAATATTGGAGAAGAAAAGGTAGAAAGAAAAAAATTATAGAAGCTGCTCACATGACAATGTCAAACAATCCCATAAGTCAACCTAGTGTGATTGTACATAATGTATGAAAACCACTAATAAACTTTGCTTGTAAAAAGTGGAGAAATCAGTAGGAAGTCATAGATTAGTATATACATTTCTTCTGACTATTGCCTTTGACAGGATGACTCAGATGGTTAGAGCATTATCTTAAAATTCAATATTCAAAGAATGGTCATTAGTCAGGCCAGCAACATTTGAAGAAGAGAGAAACCTAATACCTCTTGAAACATTGTGCATATACTAAACCTGTATGCTATTATTAATAGTTGAATATATTTGGAGTATTTAAATAAAGTTAAATTTTTCTAAAGACGTTCAATACTTATATTAGACAATGGAAATAGTCCAACATATAAATAAAATTAAAATGTCATCATCACAAACATTCAGGAAAAGTCTTACTACATCTGGAACTCTACATTTCAATTAAGGTTCAAAAGTTGCTTTAGAGTTAGGCTTTTGGCAAATGTTTCAGTTAGAAAATAATTGTACATTTGGAAAATCTTATTTAAAGTTGTCCAAAACCAAGAAAAAATTGTGTTAAATAATCTAATACAAAATCTAATTGGATTACTACATATAGAATTGTTTCTTTAAATAATAAAACACATGTATTAATGGTTATAAATGTAATACCAAAAGTATAAAGTAATAATAATAATAAGAGTAAATAATACAACTTTTTCTGATTGGAAATACATTGAATATAGAAAATAACTTATTATAAGTGAGAAATTGTCAAATTTTATATTTACTTAGTTATTTTTAATATTTGAATACAAGCATAATTTATATATTTGAAGGGTAGATGTAATTATACAGGATTTTAATACACAATTTCAAACACTTTTCAACTATCCACTCTATCTCATACAACTGATATACATGACCACACACATATAAAAAAAATTAATCATGTGGACCAACTTATGAGTGCTGATGCAGCATGAATACATATATTGGAGATCATTGATCTTTTTCAAATGTATGTAGTCAAATGTACTGGTCATAAAAGATAGAGTGGATAACTAAAATAAGCTTGAAAATCTGTGTTTTAATCCCCTATAACTAGTTGTCTTTAACATAACTTAATTTTCAAAAATAAACATTTAATTGCATGGGGAAATGCTTCTAAGTGTTTTTGAAAGGATAGATATTCATATAAAGAATAATAATTGCATGAAGAATTTTTATGAATTATAATTTAATATTTTCAATTCATATAATTTTTAGACAGATGTAAATAAGTGTTGTCATTCCAATTCCAAGATAAAAAGATAAAAAAAAACCTACTCCAGAAATAAGTTTTGTAATGATTATGTCCACATATATATATATATATATATATATATATATTTGCTTATTTGATATTTTGGTGTGCTGTATTTTAATTTCATCTACAAATAACTTTTCTTTCTGAAATATTTTCAACATCATGTCTAATTTTAGCTCTTCTATGAATTCTAAACCATGTCATATCTTCCTAATAAAAACATTCAAAATTGTACTGCTTTAGAATTTCTTCCAGTAATCCTTATAATATAAACAGGATCAATCTATTCCACACAATCATGCTCAAGTTTATAATAAAATATCTTCTCAGAAAGTCTCTTATTGTTTATTTGTTTTACATATTCTCCAATGAAATTGTTATTTTATAACAGTGAATTTATAGCATCACATCCAATAACTTGAAGAACATATTAAGTGGTCTTATGATTTTACAATAGTATTTTGCAAATTTTATGGATCATCATTAAGTGAATATTTTCTTTGACCATATCAATATAATATATATATATATATATATATATATATATATATATATATATATATATATATATATATACATATATGAAAAACAAAAACAAGTTTTAATCACGTTAACTTGCTGTTGCTTGTATTTATGATCAATAGATGGTGTTTTACCAAAAACACCGACCAAGCATACATTTGTTTACATAAATGACAAAAGAGTCAGAATTCACTATCTCTTTCATTTTGCCCACCCTCAGATCAGTTGATTTCAAGTTAAATTTGCTATCATCAGTGAAGGGTAGAGCTAGAAACTAGATCTAAACACTGACTCCAAGTGTTTATGTAAAAAGTTTCTATCAGTTTGCAAGCATGAAATTTTTTGGACTGGTAAAGTCTTCAAACTCAGCCTAACAAGCCACACAGCTATATTGGTCTAATCTCAGTTCAGTTTCTCCACACACTCAAAACCTCTGCAATATATATCATTGCAAAAACCTTTAAAGGTACATTTATGAAAAACAAAAACAAGTTTTAATCATGTTAACTTGCTGTCACTTATATTTATGATCAATAGATGACATTTTACCAAAAACACCGACCAAGCATATGTTTTTTACATAAACGACAAAAGAGTCAGAATTCACTATCTCTTTCAATTTGCCCACCATCAGATCAGCTGATTTCAAGCTAAATTTGCTATGCTTGAAATCAGCTAATCTGAGGGTGGGCAAAATGAAAGAGATAGTGAATTCTGATTCTTTTGTCATTTATGTAAACAAATGTATGTTTGGTCAGTGTTTTTGGTAAAACACCAAAATTTAGCTGAAATCAGCTGATCTGAGGGTGGGCAAAATGAAAGAGATAGTGTATTTTGACTCTTTTGTCATTTATGTAAACAAACGTATTCTTGGTCAGTGTTTTTGGTAAAACGCCATCTATTGATCAAAAATACAAGCGACAGCAAGTTAATGTGATTAAAACATGTTTTTGTTTTTCATAAATGTACCTTTAAAGGTTTTTGCAATGATGTATATTGCAAAGGCTTTGAATATGTGGTGAAACTGAACTGAGATCAGACCCATTTAGCTATCTGGCTTGTTAGGCTGAGTTTGAAGACTTTACCAGTCCGAAAAATTTCATGCTTGTAAACTGACAGAAACTTTTTGCATAATCACTTGGAGTCAGTGTTTAGATCTAGTTTCTAGCTCTATCCTTCACTGATGATGGTAAATTTAGTTTGAAATCAGCTGATCTGAGGGTGGGTAAAATACAAGAGATAGTGAATTCTGACTCTTTTGTCATTTATGTAAACAAATGTACGCTTGGTCGGTGTTTTTGGTAAAACACCATCTATTGATCATATATATAACAATCCACTAGCTATAGCCAGCTTCAGCATATTCTGCCATCTTAAGAAGCAATACTTAAGATGGCAGAATACGTCCAAACTGGCTATAGCAAAGGATATTAATCTTCAATTTTATATAGGCATTTTTAAAATTTTGCAGTTTTATCTAGTAGATTGTTATATATCTATCTATCTATCTATCTATATATATATATAAAGTTTTTATCATTTAGTGTTTTATCATTATTTTAATTTTTTTCTTGAAGAATTTCTAGCACATATTAGTAAAAATAAACAAGTTTGACCAAAAGTAATTAGAAATAATGAAGTGTCTTTGACTTCAAATGGTTGATTGGTATTGAGTTTTGGAATAAAAAATAAATTGACTCATTAAAGATTTTATTTAGATAAAAGTCATCTTAAAAGAATTGAATTTGTAAAGTCCTTATTACCCAAAATAAAAACAATCATTACTTTGTACAAATGTATAAAGGAAATGGATAAATCCTAGAATAGTATTCTCCAAGAGTAAATAATAGATATCATAAAAAATAGAATCTATTCAAAATGTATTGTTAGAAAATTTGTTTTTCTTTTGAAACAATATGTACATGTTTGTTATGCTACAGAGCTATATTTTTAGATTTGCAAAAAAAAAATAAACTGATTGGTCGTTGACATTGATATATTTTTTATTGATTTTATTATAATAGGCAATGCTGAATTCACTTGGAAAAATAATAAACGGAATATACAACAGAGTGAAGAATGATTTCCGAATTAGTTACAAAGTGAATAAAGCCATTTTCTCGCCAGACTGCCTTATCCAGTTTTATTGATTCAATAGATAACATTTTTTATCTGATACTAATGATATTTCACACAGATAGAATAAATATTTTGTATATTTTTTGAATATAATACAAGAATCAATACAACTGCTCTTAATGCTATATTATAAATTATTTAGCTTTGGGCGAAGATATTTAGTTTAATAAAATTACATCAATAATTTGTAATGTTAAAAATGGAAATAGTATTATGATAAAATAGTGGGACAGATTTTAAAATATTCCCCGATATATTAGCTTCAAAACTATTAAAAGTTTTTAAAAATGTAACGATTTGTGAAGTTGGGCTATCTACTTTTATTATTTTAGTTTTTAAAACTGAAGTAAAAAAATATTGCATAATCTCAAGAAATATCATTATTAATAACAACTGCATGAATCAGATATGTTATGATTCATAATAGTAATTAGTGAGTTTGTTGAAAATAAAATAAATATTTTTTCTGTTATCTAGATTTATAATTAACTCGTACAACTCAGAAAACCTGAAACTCCTAGTAAACAGTCACAGATATCACTCATATAAAAATACAAACAGTTGGAATTACATTCTCATAAGCATCAATTTTTATTTCAAATTCCTCATTTTTTTCATAACCAATAATAGTGTTTATTTTTTTTTAATATTATATAAAAGATGTATTATATATAGAATACATACAATTCTGTGGACATTTAAGTTTTTAAATGTTATTTTAAATATTTTTAAAATTAATTCTTCAAATTCCTTGACTAAAGAAATAAACACAATAGATAAATTACATCTTTGTTTAGAATACTTTTCTTGCATTTCTTTGCAAAAAAATATTCTTTGTTTCTTTTTTGTAAAAAAAAAACAACAAAAAAAACACATTCTTTGGTAACACAGTCATTCTAGAATTTATAGATAAAATATTAATATTTTGTAAATGATTTTTTGAATCGGAAAGAATAGCATAACCATCTATTAAAAGTAATGTGTATATATATTGATTTTTTTCAATAGCTGATTGTGCTAATCTTTTCAATTCAAAAAATAATTTACAAATTATTATTGTTTTTTATAACATAAAATCTACGATTGCTTTATTTTAGTAATCAATGTTAAAAAAGGTCAGCTATTTTATTAAAACGAAAGGTAAATTAGTAACTTTTTAAACAGGTAAATAAATTTGATGGTGATAACAGTCTCCAAAATACTGCCATTTATCAATTTATTCAGATCACAATCTCTTACATATATCATCATCTGTTTAGTATTTATCAATAGTAAATTATTACATTTTGATTTACAAGTAAAAAAAAATATTCTACCCACAACATGGACTAACACAGATAAACACACACACAGTATTTATTTTTTTCCATTGCTTAATAATCCCCATTCTTCCATTTATTATTGAAGCATGCAAAGGGAAACCCAAAAATAACCAGAATTTTGTAAGAAAAAATTATGTTTATTTTTGGATATTGTAAATTGAATCATTTTAAAAATTATAATCTGCTTAATGCAGTGCACCAGACTATACTTTTGTATCATTTTTCAAAGTAATCCATAAACACTTCCAAAGTGTTTCAACATCTCTATCATTTTTCTCCCCATTTGTAAGTCAGCAAAAAAAAAAAATTGAGACAATTTTTCATTCAAAAGATTTAAAAAAAATTGCACTGAAATTGAGAAAAAAGGCTGATAGATAAGCTGTTTCATGCTGAATTTAATTAAAAAGTGTTTCACACTCAATGTTTTGAGAAATAACACTTTCTCAGAGTGAAATTTGAACTGTTTTCTTTGCCACAAAATGGGATGTTTACATTTTACTGCATCATGATTGATACTAAATTTGAGAGAAAAATGTCATTTGTGTCAAAAATAAAAAAGTCAGTATTGTTTTGACCTTCGACTTCACTTGTGATGTTTTTTATGGGTGTGTAAATTTATCATTTCAATTAAACCACTCATAAACTTGTATTTTTATAATATCAGTATTCTTATAGTCTAATTTCAAGCATTACAACTTTTTTCCTTACTGTTTTCTGTAAATAAAAACAGAATTTTACATTGCTTGAAAATTTCAGCCATTATAAAAAAATTGACATGAAACACACTTTGCAAAATATTTGCTACATGGCCCCATATTTATGTCATTTGGCAGATTGATGCAGAAAGGTTCCTGCAATAAGTATGTGACAGCATAAGTATATAATACAGCAGGTGCACAAACCAGAGAATTATTTCAGTAATTTTTGGATCTCATCTCATATGAATAAAGATACATGCAAAAATAAATGACTCCAGATTCATTTTGCTGAACCAGCACTTATCAATTGGCAAAGATCACAACCTTTTATATCTTTATCATATGTTCAGTGTTTATCATTGAAATATTATCTGTTTGATTCTTGTCAAAGTTGTGAGTAAAGTAAGTAATAATTTATCATTTTAAATTATAGAATTATTTTACAAAATGATATATGAAAATATCAAACTTTTTTTCTTGTTAAAAATAATCTTTCTTCACCTGTTAATTTTATTTGAAAGTGTCCATTGGATTGTAACAATTTTTAATATTGACAGCTATCACCAAAACATTTATTTAAGTCATTTTTTTTGTTGCTCCTTTTATTTTAGATGAAGTGTTTTTAATATCTCACTAGGAAAATCATTTATATGTTTGTTTTTTAATATATTTCAATAAAAGCTTTCATAACTTTGATCACTTTTGTGTTAATGAAGATTAGTAAGCAATAGGTTTGAACATTTTATGTCAAGAAATGAGAAATGAATATGTTTAATATTTTGTTTTACTTGAATTCAGCAGTTATTCAAAGTTAATACTTTTTTTCTATTTACTGAGAAAATCATTATAAGCTAAATATATAATTTTTCATTAAGTAAATTTATTTTTAAAAGAGATACTTATCTCATGCACAATAATGTTTATAGGCATATAATTTTTACAAGAAAAATAATAATAGTCCTATTTTAATAATATATAAATTTCATTGTGTTCTTTCATAATTATTGCTACATATTGATTATTATTAGTTCCATTAATGTCTATTAATGAGAAAACATGCATTAGCAGATTTTAGAAATATTTGAAATAAAACTTGCCTCTACAAAACTTTTCTCGGTTTTTTTATCAAACTGGGAACATAACAGCCAATTATAACTCTTAATTTTTCAACTAATTAGATACATATGATATTTTTTATAAATACTAATTTTCTAAAACTATTGAATGCTTCACAATTGATAAAATTATTATTTTTATTTTTAGGAGATTATAAATTTATTACAAATTTCCATAGATGATTAATCTTATATGATTGATTATGAAAATATAACCACTTTCTGAGCACCAACAGATGGATCTCAGACTTATGGTGTTACAAGCCATAATGGACAATTTTTGGAAAGAGGGCAAACATGACTGCATATGCCACTAATTGTCACACAATAAATATGTGTTATAAAAAAACCTATATTAAGTTTTTTTAAACAACAAGTTGGTAAGTTTCAAAGCACTAACCACTTTCCCATAATCTAAGACTTAAATCACATTTCACTTCTTCTTGTTCTTTTTAAATTATAGCTCCAGCATAATAAATATATAAAATATACATTCTTCCTTTTTCTTTTTAAAACTTGTTTATTCAAACTATAATTTTATTTTTCCTCCATAACAACATTTCAACTACATTCTGTAGTCATTATCAAGTTTCCTTAAAGAAAAAAAAAGAAAAAACATAAAAATAAGAACACAAATAAATAAAATATTAATACATCACACACACACACATATATATATATATATATATATATATACACACACATATATATATATATATATATATATATATATTATTCAAATAAGACCACAATATTATTACATCTACAAATATAATTATTTAGCTTCTTCCCTATATTTAACTATTTCTTTTAAAATACCTTTATTATTTAATATTCTTCTTATATAATTTAATTATTTATTCTCTAAATTTACCCATTAACATTCCTTTTAATACCTTTTTATTCCTATACTATCTTATTTTTTTATCTTTATTTATTAACATTCTATTTACTACTGGTTTATACTGATAAATATATGCTTTCTCTTATTTTATTCTCTCTTTAAATTTTTTAACACATTCCAATGGCCTTATATGAAATTTTTATGTTTAAATTCCTTTTTATGAATATATATATATATATAGCAGATTTTTATCATATAAATGCTGTCTTAAGCTAGTCTTTAATGTATTCTTACTTGCTCCTATATAAGTGATATTTACATTATTTTTACAACAATCCAATTCATACATTCTAAAATATCAATCTTATCATAATAATTTATTAAGTCACCCAAACATTGTTTTCTTTTATAAATGAGAAAATTAATATAATAAATTGTTTTTCTCTTCACTAGTGAAAATTGTAATTATAAATATGTGACTTTTTTTTTCCGCATTAAATAGTGAAGCTATAATTATATGAATAATGTATAACAGACCTGCTTAGCACTTTTGAGATTCAATGTTGGAATCTCATACTCATAGCTTTGTGAATGAAGACTGTTGTGATTATGCAAATGAGTTTGAATTTTTAATTAGTCCATTGTTTGGCGAGAGCAAAGCATGCCTCTCTTCTATTAATGGTACTAATAAAAATTGCTATGTAGAAAGCTTCTTTAACTTTTGTTAAAAATAAAAATGAAGGAACATCAGTATTCTAGGACCACCAAGCAGCTACAGGCCATGTATTCAAACCCAGTTCTGCCCAAATAATTTGTACAGAGAGGAGTGATGCCAAAAGAAAAATTAAAAAAGCTTTCTACATAGCAAATGATATTAGTGCCATTAATAGAAGAGATGCATGCTTTGCACTCTCCAAACAATGGACTAATTAAAAATTCAAACTCATTTGCATAATCACAACAGTCTTCATTCACAAAGCTATGAGTATGAGATTCCAACATTGAATCTTGAAAGCGCTAAGCAGACCTATTATATATTATTCATATAATTATAGCTTCACTATTTAATGTGAAAAAAAAGTTGAAAATTAATATATTTTATCTCCTATTAAAATACCTAAAAAAAAATTTAATTTTAAAAAAATAAATACCTTGATACACTAAATTATATTCTTATTTTCTTCATTTTTATTCAGTTTAATTTTTCTTTTTATATTTTCAATATTATAATTAAATATCAATCTTTTTACAATATATTCAGAATGATTATTTTTAATACATTCCTCCCTAATATTATTTATTTCTTTTTTAAAAGATATTTAATTTGAACATACCTTAATAGCCCTAATAATCTTATTTTTAACAATATTAAGCTTACAATGCTTTTCAATATCAGAGTACCAATTATTAGTTAATCCAAAATATGTATTTTTTCTAAATACTGTTGTATCCATATAAATTATTCCATCCATTCCAACATTTTTAAATATTCTTATATCCATATAATCAATTACATTGTTTTTTTTTTCCATTATAAACTTTATTTTATCATTTTTTGTATTTATAAACACTAAAAAATTATTTGCTTTTCTAACATTCCCATTAAATATCAAAAGATAATCATCTACATATCTATTATAAAAATTGGCTTATTTTTACCATTATTAACAAATTCCTTTTCAAAAATTACACATATATACATTTGCTAAAACACCACTCAAACTATTTCCCATACTTAATCCATGTTTCTGTTTATAAAATTTATCTCCATATCTAAAAATAAGATCTTTATAACAAATAATCAATAATTCATACAAAATATAAATTTCCATCTTATTTTTAATATTTTTATCTTTTCTATGTAAATGAATAATATAATCAATTGCAATTTTAGGATCAATATTAGGATACATATTAACAATATCAAATTTAACAAAAACTATGTTTTTAAAATTATTCTCTTTCAAAAAATTTTTTAATCTATTTACAAATAAACCCATGTATCTTTTAAATATTAAATTATATACTCATTTAGATATATGTGTAATTTTGAAAAAGAATTTTTTAATAATGGTAAATATAAGCCAATTTTTTATAATAGATATGTAGATGATTATTTTTTGATTTTTAATGGGAATGTTAGAAAAGCAAATAAGTTTTTAGGGTGTATAAATACAAAAAATGATAAAATAAAGTTTATAATGGGTAAAAAAATAACAATGTAATTGATTACATTGATATAAAATTTTTTAAAAAATTTGGAAAAGATGGAATAATTTATATTTGAAGAAACAGTATTTAGAAAGAATACATATTTTGGATTAATTAAAAATTGGTACTCTGATATTGAAAAGCATTGTAAGCTTAATATTGTTAAAAATAAGATTATTAGGGCTATTAATGTGTGTTCAAATGAAATGTCTTTTAAAAATGAAATAAATAATATTAGGGAAAAATGTATTAAAAATGATTATCCTGAATATATTGTAAAAAGATTGATATTAAATTATAATATTGAAAATATAAATAGAAAAATCAAATTGAATAAAAATGGAGAAAATAAGACAATAATTTATTTAGAATTTAGTGTATCAAGGTATTTATTTTTTAAAATTAAGAATTTTTTTAGGTATTTTAATAGGAGATATAATACATTAATTTGCCCATTTTATAAAAAGAAACAATGTTTGGGTGTCTTAATAAATTATTATAAGATTGATATTTTAGAATGTATGAATTCAGTACATATAATTAAATGTATGGATTGTGATAAAAGTAATGTAATTATGACTTATATAGGAACAAATAAAAATAAATTAAAGAGTAGATTAAGACAGCATTTACATGATAAAAAATCTGCTATATATATATATATTCATAAAAAGGTATTTAAACATGAAAATTTTGATATAAGGCCATTGGAATGTGTTAAAAAATTTAAAGAGAGAATTAAAAAAGAGGAAGCATGTATTGATCAGTATAAACCAGTAATAAATAGAATGTTAACAAATAAAGATAAAAAAATAAGAAAATATAAGAAAAAAAAGATATTAAAAGTAATGTTAATGGGTAAAGATTTAGAGAATAGATAATAAAATTATATAAGAAGAATATTAAATTATAAAGATATTTTAAAAGAAATAGTTAAATATAGAGAAGGAGTTAAATAATTATATTTGTAGATATAATAATATTGTGGTTTTATTTGAATATTATATATATATATTTGTGATGTATTAATATTTTATTTATTTGTGTTATTATTTTTATGTTTAGTTTTTATTTAAAGACACTTGATAATGACTACAGAATGTAGTTGAAACATTATTATGGAGGAAAAATAAAATTATAGTTTGAATAAACAAGTTTTTTTTAAAAAAGAAAGAATCTATCTATCTATCATTCTATCTATCTATCTATCTATCTATCTATCTATCTATCTATCTATCTATCTATCTATCTATCTATCTATCTATCTATCTATCTATCTATCTATCTATCTATCTATCTATCTATCTATCTATCTATCTATCTATCTATCTATCTATCTATCTATCTACATATTTGTCTGTCTATCTATCTATCTATCTATCTATCTATCTATCTATCTATCTATCTATCTATCTATCTATCTATCTATCTATCTATCTATCTATCTATCTATCTATCTATCTATCTATCTATCTATCTATCTATCTATCTATCTATCTATCTATCTATCTGTCTGTCTATCTGTCTATCTGTCTATCTGTCTATCTGTCTATCTATCTATCTATCTATCTATCTATCTATCTATCTATCTATCTATCTATCTATCTATCTATCTATCTATCTATCTATCTATCTATCTATCTATCTATCTATCTATCTATCTATCTATCTATCTATCTATCTATCTATCTATTTGGCTGTCTCCCGCCTTCTTATTTATCTATCTACCTGTCTATTTATATAAATAGTATTTCTTTTTTTAATTTTAATATTTTGATTTTGGATAGTTCAATTACTATTAAGTTGTTTAGTAATTGCTTCTTTCTTTTAAATATTTGTTTTTAAAATATGTAATAAACATTATATATATGTAACATACTTTTTTATTCGTGTAGAATTGACTTTCAAACAGAAATATTTAAAACAATATTTATTTATGATATTAATTTGTTATAAAATATTCAGAAAAGCTAAGCAGAATTATTTCACTGAAACATCTATTTTTTCATTTTTTTCTACGTGTTTATAAGATATACACACATTCATTAGATTTTACATCCTACATACTCTTAATAATTTTATCTGAATAAAGAACAGTAAGTCTTCTCTTCAGTCACAAGACATCCAATGGGAAAAAAATCATTAAAAGCCTTAAACACAATCATCCGATTATTTCAAATCATGGCAGGTGAGCTTAGATCTTTATTGACAAGACTAAATATATAGTTCCAAGTACTTCTAATTCCTTTCATTTTTAAACACAGAAGCATATATAAAAATAAACCACTTCTGATGTAGATTATTAGATAACTGCATCCGATGAGAGTAAGCAAATCAAAATTTAGCAGTTTTTAAGCTCATGTTTTATCTAAATAATTATGAAAGTTTAAATTTATAAAGAAGTATTTCATTCGTATGTATTGCATTCTTATACATGTTCTTCTCCCCTTTATCTCTCGAACACATACGTATATATATATGTAGAGAGAGAGATATATATAGAGATATATATAGAGAGAGAGAGAGAGAGAGAGAGAGAGAGAGAGAGTGAGATAAAATAGTTTTTAACTATACTATTGCTAGCCAAAAATTTAAAAAAGACAGCATTATTCATAAAGTTTGCTACCTGTACTGTTATGACAGTTTTTAGTAGTTTTTTTTTATTTTTGCTTAATTCTCTAGCTACAATTAAATGGATAGCTATTTATTGCAGCGTATTGTTTTACGATCTAGATGCCTATTGGTTAATTATTTGAGGAAAAAAATTAAGATAATTTCATACTTGATGAATTCGATGTGTTTCTGAGACCCAATTTGAAACCAAGTTATTAAATATGCTAAATACTACTTATGAACCTATTATATATATATATTAATAACTTTTATTAATGATTCATTATAATGGCTATTATTATTTATTATTGTTATATATATTCGGAAATAATCAATAACTCAGATTATTTGTACCTGAACGGGAAATAGATGAAGTTTCAAATGAGATTCGATTACAAATAATCTGAGTAATTTATCATTTATCATCATCATCATCAACAACCATTATCAATACACTGCACGATGAAATCCAAGATGAATCCATCTTCTCTGATCTTTAGCTTCTTTTCTCTACATCACGCCTGCACATTTTCTTATCTCATCCATCCATCTCAAATGTGATCTCTTTCTGAGTCTTTTACAATCTCTTGGAATCCAGTTTAAGACTTCAATTGTCCATCTATTATCATCTTTTCTAGCAATATGTCCAGCCCAAATCCACTTCAATCTTTGAATTTTTTCAATGAGGTCAGTAACACCTGTTTGTTCTCTTACTCATACATTGCATTTTCGATCTCTTCTTGTTACTCCCAGCATACACCTCTCCATACTTTTTTGAGTGATTTGAAGTTTCTGTATTGCTCTTCTATTAAGTGCCCAAGTCTCAGATCCATAAGTAAGAACTGGCAAAACACATTTGTTAAAAACCTTTCTTTTCAAACAATTAGGCATATTTCTTTTTAGTATCAAGATATTTCTACCAAAAGCACTCCAAACAAGTTTAATTCTATGATTAATTTCATCCATTATGTTTCCATCTGTATTAATATTCTGACCAAGATATTTGTAATTGTTAACATCTTCTAACTCATCATAATCAATCTTTATTTTCATATTTTAAGCAAATCGATTAAACATTACTTTAGTATTTTTAACATTTATCTTTAGTCCTACTTTCATCTGATAACTCCTGCAACAATTCCTGCAGCCCTGAAGCATTATTTGCAAAAACAACTACATCATCTGCAAAATCTAAATGATTTAAATAATCTCCATTGAATTTCACTCCTTTAGTTTCCCATTTTAATCTACAAAATACTTCTTGCAGCACTGCTGTAATAAAGTTTTGAAGATATGGAGTCACCTTGTCTTACACCCTTTTCAATGTTGAGTTTTCCAGTATGTAATCTAATTGTTGCTGTTGCATTTTTATAAATATTCTTTAAAATATGACAATATCCTGGATTTATAGCTTGTTGATCCAATGCTTTAATCACTGAAGAAATGTTTATAGAATCAAATGCCTTTTCATAATCTACAAATCCAAAACATAATGGCAACTAATATGCATTTGTTCTTTCTGTAACTTCTCTCAATACCTGGATATGATCTACTGTAGTAAAATCACTTTTAAATCCAGCTTGTTCTCTTGGTTGGTCAAAATCCAATGTTCTCTGTAGACAAGTTGTAATTATCTTGGTAAAATTTTTGTATAAAACTGATAAAAGGCTGATAGGTCTGTAATTTCTAATACCTTCTTTATCACCTATTTTAAATATTAATATTATCACTGCATTCTTCTAATCATCTGGTACATCTTTATAATTTAGATATTTGATATATAACTTTGCTAAAAAAATTGCTATTTCTTCACCTGCTTCTTTTTATATATCAATTATAATTCCACCATTACCTGGAGCCTTTCCTTTCTTCATACATTCAAATGCATGTCCCACTTCTTCATTTAAAATTCTGGGCAATTCAGAAGATGTACGAGATATAGGAGGTACTTGTTCTTTATTACTATATAATTCTTAATAAAAGTCTTCCATCCATTTTATGATGTCATCTCTCTTTTGAAACAGAGCAAAACTCTCCATACAGTATTGCCACCTGTGCTAAACAGAGTAATCAATGGATGCCAGAAGGCTTGTGCATAAAATCCCTATCCAATGCCTACTCATCCAATATCCCCAGACTAGTTTTTGGCTTGTGGCCTTCATCAGTGAGGAGCTTTGGATCTGAGAGCACTGCATCTAGATCTTAGGATCTAATGCAACTCTCTAGCAACCACCTTTTATCTCTACTTAACTACAAAGTAATGAGAATCAAATTGAAAACACAAAAAATATTTTCAATCTAAGCTCAATAGCTTATATAGTCATATGGGTCTGAACTCAGTTCAGCACCCATCCATTTTGGTGTCTTTGGCTCTTTTACAACCATAGCCACCACTATCCTATTAGGCAGGATTGGTGGTAAACCATTAAGCATCACACGATCACATTTCCTATACTAGCACATTAATTGTTGATAAACAGAGCAAAACTCTCCATAAAGTATTGCTACCTGTGCTAAACAGAGTAATCAATGGATGCCAGAAGGCTTGTGCATAAAATCCCTATCCAATGCCTACTCATCCAATATCCCCAGACTAGTTTGTGGCTTTGTGTGATGCTTAATGGTTTACCACCAATCCTGCCTAATAGGATAGTGGTGGCTATGGTTGTAAAAGAGCCAAAGACACCAAAATGTATGGGTGCTGAACTGAGTTCAGACCCATATGACTATATAAGCTATCGAGCTTAGATTGAAAATATTTTTTGTGTTTTCAATTTCATTCTCATAGTTTTGTAGTTAAGTAGAGATAAAAGGTGGATGCTAGAGGGTTGCATTAGATCTTAAGATCTAGATGCAGTGCTCTCAGATCCAAAGCTCCTCACTGACGAAGGCCACAAGCCAGAAACTAGTCTGGGGATATTGGATGAGTGGGCATTGGATAGGGATTTTATGCACAAGCCTTCTGGCATCCATTGATTACTCTGTTTAGCACAGGTAGCAATACTGTATGGAGAGTTTTGCTCTGTTTATCAACAATTAATGTGCTAGTATAGGAAATGTGATCGTGTGATGCTTAATGGTTTATCTCTCTTTTTAGCAATAATTCCATCTTTTTTTCTTATTGCAGATATAATTTCCTACCAATACCCAAATGTTGTTTTACATTCTTGAGACTTTTATTTTCTTCTACAGCTTTTCTTGCTAGTTCATAGTTATACTTTTTTTATATCGTTTTTAACTTGTTTCTGCACCATTTCACAAAATTTGAGATACTCAATCCTTTTTAATGCATCATTTTTGTATATCTTCATATTCCCTTTATTTCTTCATAAATTCTTTAGTTTTAGTAAAAATGTTATTGGTCAATTGCTGCTTTTTTCTACCAGCTATCTTTGTTGTAGTTATTAAGAGTGTATCAGTTATTTTCATATTAATTTTATTCAAATCTGAAGTATGTTCAAAATCTACTAATACTTGAACCTGATTTGTAAGTTCTAATTTAAATTCATTAAAATGTTTTTGAAGATTAGGAATATCAACTGTAAATATTGTTTTTCTTAAAAATTTTTGTCCTGCTAGTTTTGCATTAACACGTATCTGTATCTTACTAATCGATGATCATTTCCGTGTTAAATTGAATAAGAACATTACAATCTTGAAATATGTATTTTATGTTAGTCAAAATATAATTCAAGTCTGCTGTATCTTCATTTGATTGCTTTTACATCCATTTTTTTTAACATTTTTCTCAAAAAAAAAGAATTCAAAATGTAAAGTTTTTCTTTTTCTGCAAACTAGACAAGTCTATGTCCTCTCTCATTTCTATTACCATAACCAAAATTACCCACATCACTTTCATCTTTCATTTATTTACCAATTCTAGCATGAAAGTCTCCCATAACAATTTTAAAATGTTCAGAATGTTGTTGATTTGAATGAAAATCCAATTATTTCAAAAATTAAATACTAGAATGGTGAAAATAACATAAACAAAAGGTCTCTTGGGATTACCAATTAGATCAAAATTCTGGTTAATCAAGGAAAAATTTCAAGACTTCTTAATTAAAATCAACTTTGACTCCCTCCCTACAAACTCATTTTTGGCATACAGGAGAAATTTCAAGAAGATCGATCCTATATGCCAGATGTGTGGGAGAGAGGATGAGTCAATCAACCACATTTTTCTTAGATGTCCCAGTATGTCCAATTACAGAACAATAACACATGAATGGTGTGCAGCAATATGGATGGAAACTATTAATCAATTAAAGACTATATAGGATGGTCTATTTACAGAGATAAAACTGGCAATTTTCATGAACTATGTTCTGTGGTGTATCAGATGTAAAGCAATGATTGAAAGGATGAGAGATCTGCGTGGTACTAAATTCAATAATGTCATGGAGAAAATCATGAAGCTCTGACTAATTGATCCAAGCTATATCACAAGAGGAACATGGAAGAAGGTTGGATCTACATTGCTCCAAATAGATATGTAATTGATGTCATATTTGTAATTGTAACAATCAATATAACAATAAAATAATTTTTTTTTAAAAAATAAAATCTAGGCAACATAACCGTATTCACATATGATTATTGGGAAACAAACTATACAAATGAATATTACTCAATAATTTCTGTAACGGCAAGAATGTAATGGATAAACATAATTTGATCTGTTCAATTTCTTCTGGTATCAAAAGTGATTTAAAAAAAAAGTTCAAGTTTAAGCATGTATATTTTAAAATTTAATTATTCATTGAAAATTGCAAATTAATAGCTTTATTGAAGTCTGTGAAGAGAATAAATCAATCTATTAAATGTAATAAGATTTAGATTTTAAAGTAAAAGGTTTAATCTTTTGGTTACAATATTTTTATCACTGAGGTGACTCTAATGATTTAAACTTTTATCACCAATAAGTATTTTAACTCTTTTCAATTTGGAAAAACAAGCTTTCTTCAAATGCTACTTTATCAGAAATGATCAAAGAGGCGATTTTTTAAAATTATGTTTGATATATATATATATATATATATGTGTGTGTGTGTGTGTGTGTGTGTGTGTGTACAGAAAGAAAATATATCTTCGGTAAATATGAATACTCCATCAATTATATTTGATCATAATAAAACATGTAATTATGGTTTTAAATTTAATAATAGAGATATAAAAATTATTCAAATTGAAAGATTTAGTGAAAAATGTAAAATTTAAGAGGCAATGATGATATCTAGGAATAGAGATGGTTTAATGAATAAACAATCAGCTAATATAAAGACAACAGAATTGTGGGAAAATTGAATAGATTGAATGATGGGTAATGCAAGTTTTTATTTTTTGTACGTTTATATTAAAGGTTGATAAAAATTGTCAGTGAAACAATTGAAAGTACTTCTGGTAAAGAATATATTATTTAATTTTGAATACTGTGTTAAATATATTTGTTTGAATTATTATTATATATATATATTGTAATGGAACGTACTTGCTGCATTCCATTTAAATTGAAGAAAGAAGGCCCCAAACATTGGGAAAGCCAAATATAATGGAATGTATCTTTATATATGATCTCAAATGAAAATAAACATATGAACTTTTGTAACAATAATTATTAGTTAACCAAGCCCCTAACTTTGATACACCAAATGTAATGAATAATTAAACAAACATATTATGCTGACTACGTTATGGCGTCCAAATGTAATGGAACATACTTTTACTCCATTATACAATCATCAGTTAACTGGGACCAACAGTTTATGATGCCAAATGTAATGGACAATATATCATATAGACATATTATATCTCAAATGTAATGGAACATCAATATATGAAAAGAAAATAATGCTTCAAACATTGGATGATAAACGTAATGGAATATATATATAATCTAAATGAATCCAATTGTTGAGAAAGCCTAATATAATAAATTGTATAATTTAAATGAAGAAAGACAAAATTATCCCAGTTATATTTAAATAAATTGTTTATATGCCCTTCCAACTAGCTATACATGAAATAAATTTAAAATCATATAGAGCAATGAGATCTATCCTTATAATTTATTTTCAAGATTGATATAACTAACTAATCAAATATATATATCAGAAACAAAGGTAATTCTATTAAATCCAATATACACATCTATTATGTAAATTTATGTATATCTAAACATATCAATGAATAATAATATGTGTAAGTAACTTAAAGACTAAATAATAAGTGAAATACGTAGTTATCCTCTATTAAATTGTGAATTCAATTAATTTCATAATGACTTTGGCACTAAAAAGAAAAATAATAATAAAATATTAATACACTTTCAAATAAATTACAAAGGCATTACTTATAAAACAAATAGTACATCCTTTATTTTTATATTATGGTTTAATTTTAGGTAATATCAATGTTTTAAATACAAACCCAAATAATAAATATACATATATACTTGCAATAAATATATATATTAAATAAATAAAGACATATCTGTGCTTAACAAGTAGGTATTAATATAAATACAAATCCATATTTATATTTTTCAGATATTTAAAATAATAAATAAAAAATATTATATACAGCAAATATATATAAATTATTGTTTTGGTATGCATAAGAATCATTATATAAAGTTAAAAAAAAAAAAAATTAATAATAAAGTAATTTTTATAATAAACATTTGCGAATATAAATTTACTTATTAAAATATACATAACAACTCATATGCAACCCAAACTTATAAGCCATACTTTAAGATTTTAAATTACTTAAGTGTTAATTTTAACACCTGTTAAACGTTTATTGCTGTTAGAAAACAAGACGCTTGAATTGAATATTTATAAAACGTTATATTTTTATAATGAAAAATAAAAGTAAAAAAAAATATCGATCTCAAAAATATATTTATATATTATTTATACATATAAAATTATTGACTACCTTTCAAAGTTCACATGTCCAGTTTTCCTTCAAAAGTCAACTTATTCCCTTGTTTTATTTCTTTATCCGTTTAATATTAGAATGCATTCTAGTTAAGGTGAGGAAACTATCACGTTAGAGAAAATTGTCAATTCTTGGATATATGTATATTTTTATCCTTCTAAAATTTCTTTCCTTGAAAAATAAATAAATAAATTGAAATGTTAAATCCAATATATTAATTCTAGTTACCTCCAGATTATTATTAGATTGACCATTATAGATTCCAGATAGCTATGTCAAATTTTGGCTTCAGACGCGATGAAATATATGTATTGAAATTTTCTTAGTTTTTTCTTTTTAAACTGCTTTGGAACAAATGAAAGAAAATGGTGCAGCCTCTTGGCTGCGATATATCTCTATTAGCCTGTCATGATTTATGTATTTACCATAGAAATCTATCTTATTCCAATATTCTGAAGAATGGTAATTTCAAAGACACAAAGTACAACAAAATTTTATCCTTCAGTTGGTTTTATTACTATCTTAATAATAATAATAATAATAATGGCTTCTTTTTGTTCTTGCTCCACGTGCTAGTAAATGCTGTTTTGAAAACCCTTGTTACACATGTTTTCTTTTAAAACAATTAACATTAAAAAAAAATAAAATATCAAGCATATATATCAAAAAAATATTAAATTGAAAATTTATTTGACAGCTTTAAAAATATGCATAAATAATAATATTGCATTTTCTTAATAATCACTGCAAATAAAATAATTTTTTTTATATAATCAACAATTTATATGTCTTTATTTATTTATAATAATTAAATATTCATAATGGTGTACCATCAATATATAAATAAAATAATAACTTCAAACAATAACTATACCTAATAACCATAAACAATAATAATACTTCATGTATAAACATCAACTCAAAGAGTTTTTTTTTTTTATATAACAAATGATAATTTTTAAAATATAGATAGACTTATCGATATTTACAATACCCTCTAATCCACCAAGAAAAAAAATGTCTTTGCAGATAACTAATAAATTATGAGATATCGAAAAACTTCTCAAAATTGTAATCTTTCTAAGGACTAACATGGTTTAAAGAATATTATTTTTCATATTAATAACCATATTCATTTATTTATATCTATCTTTCAGATCATCTAGATATTTGTCCAAGTTTTCTTTTAAAAAAAAAAAATAATAATAATCAAAAGTGCCTTTTTAATTCTTCTTGTAAAGAATTTCCAGTATGTTGAACTTTGTGAAGAAGTTTGCTTTGATTTACAAGATTTTTATATAACATTTTGGTATAATTCAATTGCTTTTGAATAATTTTGAGATAAGTATCTAAAGATCTTGCTATGAACTCCTTAGATTCTGCATTTATATTCTTTACATAAATAGTAACTTGATCATAAGCACTAACATAATTCTTAACTTTATCAATAACAGTTGCTATTTTATCAGATAATCTTACTTTTTCTTTGACTATCTTTATAAACATCGTCAACTTGAGTAAGTCTTTATTTTACTTCACTTGTTCTACGTTCAATTAAAAACAATTCTCTGGGCAATTTTGAATGGTATTCACTCAAATTTTCCAAATAATCCTTTAAAAATTGCAAATCAGATTGATGTGATACAACTTCAACATTAAAAATTCTTAAAATCATTTTGAAAATCATTCTGTTTTATACTAATTCTTTTCAGTTTAACTTTAGGTTTATTTAAATCTCTTTCCTTAGCTATATTTTCTCAAAGAAAATCTTTATTAATCACATCCTCACTTCTTATTTTTAGTTTAATTTAGGATTTTCCAATTTCTTTTTCCTCATCAATCATTCTTCTACCAAGATTCAGATCAAATATCTTTTTACCCATTCTTCTAAATTTTACTTTTGCTTTACCTACATCTCTTTCTTTGTCAATATTCTCTCTAAGAAAATCAATATTATTTATCATTCCTTCTATAACTTTAAGTCTAACTTTGGCTTTTCCAATATCTTTTATAAAATCTATACTTCCTTTAAGATAATTTATTTTAAACTTCTCTCTACTCAACTCTTTGAATTTTACTTTAGTTTTATATACTTTCATTCTTCTATTACAAATTTCATAAATTCTATAAGTAAAAACTGTTAATATAAGTTTTACATTAAAATATTAATTAAACTATTAACTAATCATAATGTATGGGCCGAAGACTTCTAGCATTATAGGTTCCCCTCGAACCATCATGCATATGAACCACATAAGCATTTGTTCCAACCTTTTTGTCAATCCGATATGGTCCCTCATAAATATTAAAAAATTTCTTGAATTTGTGGTCTTGTGGATTACTAACATGAGGTGTACGAACTAATACCATATCTCCTTCCTTGAACTGACTGGGATGCTGTGGACCTTGTAATCCCCGTTTGTCTCCCATTTTTATCATATTTTCTTTAGCTTTGATGACATCATCCTTGTGATCTGGCTCCTCTAATATAACAGGCAATAAGGTTTTAATTACACTTTGCTCTTCCTTTCCAAAATGCAAACCGCATAGGTGTAAAACCTGTAGATTCATTTCTAGTCATGTTAATGTACAACAATACCTGTTTTAATTTGTTTACCCAACCACGATGATTTCCTTCAAGATATACCCTAAATAACCGACTTAATTCTCTCATAACCCTCTCACATGGGTTAGATTGAGGGTTACAAATAGAAATCAGTACAGGTTTAATGTTTTGCATACATAACCAATTTTTCCATTCTACTGACATAAATGAAGTGGCATGATCGGTCAAAATTGACTCTGGTTTTCCAACTATTGGAAATTGAAAGTTTGTCATTACTTTGATGACATCATTAGCTGCAGCTTTTCTCACTGGATAAGCAGTGACATATTTTGTAAATAAGTCATATGTTACTAACAAAAACTTATACTGCCGATAAGAGGGTAAAGGACCATAAAAATCAATTGCCAAAATTTCATTAGGCTTGTTTGGTAATATAGGCTGCCATTTTCCCATATATGACCTATTCAGAAACTTTGTTTTAAGACAAATTTCACACAATTGTAAAGTATCCAGTATAGATGCATACATTCGAGGCCAATAAAACAATTTACGCAAAGCATGTTCTATTTTTCTAGGACCATAGTGTCCACACAGACAATGTACATAATTTATAAGTCTTTTCCTAATATTGCTAGGAACATAAACTTTCCATGATCCAGAATTTGTAAGATCTACTTGGTACATTAATATACCTTTTGACAATTGATACCGTATCAATTCTCCATTAATTATTGGCTCTGCCATTCCCATTGCAATAGTATTGTCATTCAATTGGGACATTATAGGCCCCAATTTAGGATCCTGTAATTGAAGTTCACTAATATTGGTTAAATCTTTCTCCACAGAGTCATCGACTACCAAAGTAAGAGCTGTCAAAACCAAGTTTCCTGTATAATTAATAGGTTGATCTGGGTATTCCATTGGGTTCCGACTAAGAATATCAGAGACTATATTATTTTTACCCTGACAGTATTGCACAGTATAGTTAAATTGTTGCAAGAATAAACTCCATCTCACCAAGCGGTCATTATTTAGATATCCCTTATTTAAAAATTCCAAACTCTTATGGTCTGTTATCACTACCACTTGGGATCCCAACAAAAATTGCTTAAGCTTAGTGAAAGCCCAAACTACTGCTAGAGCCTCTTTCTCTGTTGTGGAATAATGCATTTCAGCCCCTTTTAACCTACGGCTTAAAAAATACAAGATCAATGGTTTACCTTCTACACTCATTTGAAATAGCACTACTCCAAGCCCATACCCACTGCTGTCTGTTTGAACATAAAATGGCTGTTGAAAATTTGGATAATGTAGAATTACTGTTTCCAAAAATCTTGCTTTCACATGCTCTAACTCTACTTGATGAATATCTAGCCATTTCCATTTAACATCCTTCTTCAACAATTGAGACATGTGAATTGTATCTAAGGCAAAATTCTTATAAAAGCGATGGTAAAAATTGCATAATCCGAAGAATGAACGTAGTTGCTTCTTATTTTCAGGTTGTGGAAAATTTTTTATAGCCTTAATTTTGTCAGGATGAGGCTTAATTCCTGCTGCACCTACCAGATGCCCTAAAAAGATGATTTCTTCAGTAGCAAAGGTACTTTTCTTTAAGTTAATTTTGATGTTTTTATTCTTACATTCTTGAAGAAATGCTTTTAAATGTCATAGATGTTCATTCATATCCCGTGAAGCAATAACGATGTCATCTACATACATCACTAATATGTTCTTAATCTCTGTAGATAAAACTTGATTTAAACAGCGAATTAAACTTGCCCCACTATTAACCAATCCGAATGGCATCCTCTGGAACATATAAGATTGTCCCTCATATTTGAAAGCAGTAAACTTTTGATCTTGCGAATGCAAATAAATTTGCCAATAACTGGCTGTCAAATCTACAGTAGTGAATATCTTCTTTCCTTCAAAACGAGCTAAGAGTTCCTGTACTATTGGAGGAACATCACGTTCTGGAATTGTCCTACGATTTAGAAATCGGGCATCCAAACAAATGCGAGCTGATCCATCCTTCTTTTTGACAATAACTAAAGGGTTATTAAATGCCGAGGCAGATTTTTGGATAACACCCCATTCCACCATCTGGCTAATTTGCTTATCCACCTCTTTTTTGTATTGATAAGGTATTGGGTAGGATTTGCACTGAAAGGGTTCCAGATCATTCAGTCGTATCCGGTGGACATACCCTTTGATGATTCCAGGCTGTTTTGAAAAAACATTTTTGTAATTACACAATAACAAATATAAGGCCTCTTTCACCTCATCAGTTAAACCAATTGATTCATTTACCTTTAATTTTACATCAAGATCAGTTGTGACTGTTTCCATGCAACTTAAATTTAAGGATTGGTGCAGTACATATTGCTTAAAATGAACAATTTCACCTTTACATATCAATTGTTTTGCCATATAATCTATGATGCAACCATGCATCTGAAGAAAATCTGATCCCAAGATCACAGCATGTACTAACCCTGCCATTATCAAAAAAACATGTTCCTGGCTTACTGAATTGAATTGTACTGTTAGCCATACTTGTTGAGGAATCAATTTAGCTTTTCGCCCATTGGCTAAGGTAACCTGAAAGGATTGTTTGATCGGCAAGGAAGGAACAATCATACCCACTTTTAAAAGTCGGTGAAACAATTCATCTGAAATGATGGAAGCCTGACTACCGGTATCAATTAAAGCTTTAACTTCAATTTTTCCAAACATGATCATAATTTCTGGACAATTGCTAAAAAAAAATTGATTCTCTATTTCCTCCACTCCAAAATCTTCCAGTTCAAACTCTATTGAATTTAAAGCCACAACCAAATCGTTCCTCTCCATATCAATCATTGGTCCCCGCAGTGAGGAACACTGCCACGAGGCCCTACTCAGTTTAATGGATGATTTGAACATCCAGTCGCTGGAGTCTTGACCCCAGTACTGGTGGTACCATATGGATAACTTCCTGGTTGTAAACTGGTAACACGATTATATTCATGATTTTTAATGTAACCTCCATGATCCCGATATGGATTTTGTCTCCTATTATTACGATAATTCCTTGTGGACCTTTGCATGCGACCTGCAAATTGGTTTCCTGGTACATGATAATTTACATTTGCCAAACTATAATTAGAGTTATCTCTTGTAGTTCCAGTTGATCTATTACAAGTACCATCTCCAGCTTCTAATATTCCCAGGATATCTGCTACTTCTTCAACGGTATGCCGATCTGCAGCCACCAATGTTTGCTCAATATGCCTTGGTAAATTTCTACGCAAAATCCGCACAATCTGAGTTTCTGATAATGGAAATGCAGTCAGGGTTTTGAATTTGGCCACCTGATGTCTAAAAAATTGAGTATAACTCCCATCATGAGAAGTATATTTTTCATGAGAAAGTCTATGGCGTATAGAATCCTGCTTGTCCTCATTCCAGAAGTTATTCATTATTGCTTCACGATAATCACCATAAGTCTGAGGCCTTTCAAACAGAGATCTCCACCATTCTTTAGCTGATGCATATAAATGGTTACTAGCAACTGCCAACTTTTCTTTCTCTGACAGGATACTGAGTGTAAACAACTCTTCTAATGTATTCAAGTATTCCATAGGATTTTCATGATATTCGCCTTTAAAAACCCTAACATTAATGAACCTTGAAGCATTATGATTCATATATGAATCACTAGAGATTTGGTGTGGAAAATCAGAAGATCTTTTGGACTCCATCACATTTGCTCCATTATGAACTTTATCTAAACAACATTTACAATTTTCTTTATTTATCAATTCCTTAACAAATGTCTCATCCTTAAGATAACCTCTGTCTGTAATATTATCTTTCATTTTATTTTGGTCTATCTCTACTTCATATTCTTTCCATTGTTTTTGTAAATTTGATATACATTCACAATTCTCTAACATAATGGTTTTTATTTGCTCAACTTTTACATCTATCTTTGCCACATCCTTTCGTACCTCTATTTCATAATTTTTACAGGCTTCAATTCCACTATTATTCATATATTCTGAAAGGGGTTTTAATTTTCCTTGAATTTGATCCAGTTTAACATCTATTTCCTGAATACGATTAGAAGTAACATCATTTACTACATTAATACGTTCATTTATATCTTGTAATTTATTAACATCAATCAGCTGTTCCTCTTGTTGCAATCCCACAGCAACTTTAACTTCAGCAGAGATAGTTGTATAAATATTTTTAAATGAAGATTCATTATCAATTCTCAATGCTTGGAATTTATCCCACAATACTTTACTATCATTAATAATCTTTTTCTCAAATTCCCCATGCTTTTTCTTAGACTCTTCTAATTTGGCTATAATTCCTTGATTTTCTTCCCTCATTTCATTACTTATTTCCTCAAATTTTGCTTTTAAAGAATTAGCTTCAACCATTGTCTCTTCTCTGTATTTTTCCATCTTTTCATCAAATTTTACTTCTACTCTCCTAACACTATTATCTACCAGAGCTTTTAATTCATCTTTTAATTCCCTAGAAAGTTCATTAGAATTGACTTTCATCTCAGTTCGAAGTTCCTCTTTTAGTTCATCAGAGTTAGTTTTTAAACTAGTCTCTAGTTTCTGGGAAAGTTCATCAGAATTTGTTTTTAATCTAGATTCTAGTTCATCATATTTGGTATTTAATCTAGACTCTAGTCTCTCAGAATTTGTTTTTATCTCAGCTCTAAGATCTTTTAATTCATTAGAGTTGGTTTTCATCTCAACTCTAAGATCTTTTAATTCATTAGAGTTGGTTTTCATCTCAACTCTAAGATCTTTTAATTCATTAGAGTTGGTTTTCATCATAGCCTCCAGTTTCTCTATTAAACTCCCCAAATCAAAATTACCACTAACTTGCATTTCGTTACTATTATCCATTATTACTAATACTGTAATATTATACAAAAAAAAATATCTAAGATATATATATATATATTTCTATGTAGTAATTACCACAGATCAAGGGCTCACCATCTCCAATCATTATTCCAACAAGCAGTTACTCAACTAAGCAAAGTACAAGCCTTTTTAATTTTATGATACATAATAGCTATCCGACAATCTAAATTTCAGTTGTTAGAACTCATAAACTTATTGGCTTATAAAAAGTCTCTTCTATCACTATAACAATAATAAATTCCTCTAATATATATATATAGAGAGAGAAAAAAAAAATAACAACTGAGATCACTAACTAACATTTATTTATAGATAATGATAATAAATATTCCACACTCATACAATATTGAAATGTGGAAATTTCATATCAAATTCAATATAACCTTGAAATATTTAAAATACAATAAAATGTTCACATGCCTTGAAAACAACTAATTCAATAATATAGTGAGACAACTTTCTCATTCAAAATAATGGTAGTTAAATATAAAATGCTTAAATTGATGCCTATAAATTTTCTGGACCTTAAAACTTAATAACATTTTATATACATAAAAAAAAAATTAATTTCACTAATTATTTACTTTTGTGCCTGAAATATTTTACTAAAATTGTACTAGTGCAGTTTATCATCAACAAACATTCACTAATTGAACTTCATGTTTAAAGGTCACTTATAATGGAAAATAAAACATTGATATGTTTGTTTTTCAAGCCCTAATTGATAATCAATGTAATAGATTATTTGTTACCAACAATAATCAATTAATCAAGCCCTTAAGTTTGGTGTTATATATTTAAGTTATATACTTATCTATTCCTTCAAAGATCCGACAGATACTGACAGCCAAAAGATTGATTAGCACTTCACAATTTTGATATAGATAAAAGAATTCGATCATTACTCCTAAAGCATATAATGCTTCATGAACACTTAGATGACCATCACATTTCATTCTATCCAAGCTACTACAACCCATAATAATTTTCTGAAAACACTATTACACTGCCCTGCTTACATCCAAGTCTTAGGGGCTATTATTTATAAAATATTTCCTTGCTCATCTTTGGGAGACTTAGAGGCAAATATTATACATATATCAAAATAATTATACCTTACTCTCTCTGGAGTTTTAGAGGTAAAAATCATGGCAGGACTACTGTTAACTGCTTCATGATAAATAATAATAAACATCAAAATTTGGGTTGGAGCAGTAAATGAGATCAATCAATCACAAGTGACATGAATGCATCACATCCTCAAGACAATGACAAAAATTCCCCATCCAACATCAATACTTGCAACAGAACCAACCAAACTCCAACAATCAAATATCCAATCCAACCTTCAAAATTATAGATTTTCTACAACATAAACTTTCCAAATATGGACAAAATTATTATGCTATAATTTAACACCATCAATATAATTTTTAAATTGAAATTAAACTGCTTCATGACTATATTTATCTTTCATCATTAAAAAAAAATAATAACAGTAACCATCACCATCTAAACATAAGGCCAAAATATTCTCATTTATATATAAAAAAAAAAATTAAACACACAAAAATGCTTCTCTTTCTTTAAACTATACATCTCATATCAATAAATATACTACACATCTCTCAGGTATGTGGGGTATTTCAAGCCCTAATTAGCTTATTTCGAGCCCTAGTTGTTGCGCCAAATGTAATGGAACGTACTTGCTGCATTCCATTTAAATTGAAGAAAGAAGGCCCCAAACATTGGGAAAGCCAAATATAATGGAATGTATCTTTATATATGATCTCAAATGAAAATAAACATATGAACTTTTGTAACAATAATTATTAGTTAACCAAGCCCCTAACTTTGATACACCAAATGTAATGAATAATTAAACAAACATATTATGCTGACTACGTTATGGCGTCCAAATGTAATGGAACATACTTTTACTCCATTATACAATCATCAGTTAACTGGGACCAACAGTTTATGGTGCCAAATGTAATGGACAATATATCATATAGACATATTATATCTCAAATGTAATGGAACATCAATATATGAAAAGAAAATAATGCTTCAAACATTGGATGATAAACGTAATGGAATATATATATAATCTAAATGAATCCAATTGTTGAGAAAGCCTAATATAATAAATTGTATAATTTAAATGAAGAAAGACAAAATTATCCCAGTTATATTTAAATAAATTGTTTATATGCCCTTCCAACTAGCTATACATGAAATAAATTTAAAATCATATAGAGCAATGAGATCTATCCTTATAATTTATTTTCAAGATTGATATAACTAACTAATCAAATATATATATCAGAAACAAAGGTAATTCTATTAAATCCAATATACACATCTATTATGTAAATTTATGTATATCTAAACATATCAATGAATAATAATATGTGTAAGTAACTTAAAGACTAAATAATAAGTGAAATACGTAGTTATCCTCTATTAAATTGTGAATTCAATTAATTTCATAATGACTTTGGCACTAAAAAGAAAAATAATAATAAAATATTAATACACTTTCAAATAAATTACAAAGGCATTACTTATAAAACAAATAGTACATCCTTTATTTTTATATTATGGTTTAATTTTAGGTAATATCAATGTTTTAAATACAAACCCAAATAATAAATATACATATATACTTGCAATAAGTATATATATTAAATAAATAAAGACATATCTGTGCTTAACAAGTAGGTATTAATATAAATACAAATCCATATTTATATTTTTCAGATATTTAAAATAATAAATAAAAAATATTATATACAGCAAATATATATAAATTATTGTTTTGGTATGCATAAGAATCATTATATAAAGTTAAAAAAAAAAAAAATTAATAATAAAGTAATTTTTATAATAAACATTTGCGAATATAAATTTACTTATTAAAATATACATAACAACTCATATGCAACCCAAACTTATAAGCCATACTTTAAGATTTTAAATTACTTAAGTGTTAATTTTGACACCTGTTAAATGTTTATTGCTGTTAGAAAACAAGACGCTTGAATTGAATATTTATAAAACGTTATATTTTTATAATGAAAAATAAAAGTAAACAAAAATATCGATCTCAAAAATATATTTATATATCATTTATACATATAAAATTATTGACTACCTTTCAAAGTTCACATGTCCAGTTTTCCTTCAAAAGTCAACTTATTCCCTTGTTTTATTTCTTTATCCATTTAATATTAGAATGCATTCTAGTTAAGGTGAGGAAACTATCACGTTAGAGAAAATTGTCAATTCTTGGATATATGTATATTTTTATCCTTCTAAAATTTCTTTCCTTGAAAAATAAATAAATAAATTGAAATGTTAAATCCAATATATTAATTCTAGTTACCTCCAGATTATTATTAGATTGACCATTATAGATTCCAGATAGCTATGTCAAATTTTGGCTTCAGACGCGATGAAATATATGTATTGAAATTTTCTTAGTTTTTTCTTTTTAAACTGCTTTGGAATAAATGAAAGAAAATGGTGCAGCCTCTTGGCTGCGATATATCTCTATTAGCCTGTCATGATTTATGTATTTACCATAGAAATCTATCTTATTCCAATATTCTGAAGAATGGTAATTTCAAAGACACAAAGTACAACAAAATTTTATCCTTCAGTTGGTTTTATTACTATCTTAATAATAATAATAATAATGGCTTCTTTTTGTTCTTGCTCCACGTGCTAGCAAATGCTGTTTTGAAAACCCTTGTTACACATGTTTTCTTTTAAAACAATTAACATTAAAAAAAAAATAAAATATCAAGCATATATATAAAAAAAATATTAAATTGAAAATTTATTTGACAGCTTTAAAAATATACATAAATAATAATATTGCATTTTCTTAATAATCACTGCAAATAAAATAATTTTTTTATATAATCAACAATTTATACGTCTTTATTTATTTATAATAATTAAATATTCATAACGGTGTACCATCAACATATAAATAAAATAATAACTTCAAACAATAACTATACCTAATAACCATAAACAATAATAATACTTCATGTATAAACATCAACTCAAAGAGTTTTTTTTTTTTTTTATATAACAAATGATAATTTTTAAAATATAGATAGACTTATCGATATTTACAATATATATATATATATTGAACAAGATTATAATCAACCAATTTATTTCTTTAAATATATAATTCAAAGCATTTGGAAAGTATCAACAATCACCACAAAACATTTAAATTAAACAATTCTAATTCAGATGATCTAGAGCATAGGTAAAAAGTAAGTTTTGAAACCAATTTTAAAAAGTTATGAGTGATCTTTATTAGATATATTTGAATTTTAATATAGAATTAAAAATATATTACTGGGTGAATAAATATTAATAATTTAAAAAGTGGATGCTAATTATTAATATAAAGTATATTCTTCTAAAGCAAGGCTAGTAATTTGATTTGAATATATATATATATATATATCACCTGCCTAGATTAGATCTAAATATAGGCTAGTAATTTGATTTGAATATATATATATATATATATCACCTGCCTAGATTAGAGGTGTTATTACAGTTTATGTATATAAAAGTTTATTGATCTTATTTTTATAATTTTTGATAATTTAAAATTATCAAAATAAGATCAATAAACTTTATTTAATTTCATTTGACTTGATTTATGGATAATGGAGGTGATGAATTAAAATGTTAACTAGATAATTATTTGAAAATAATATCATTACTTATTAATAAATATTATCAAATTATAAATTAGTTGTGATCAAATTTAGGAAAAATTATAAATAAGTGAATAAATAAATAAATACTGGAGAATAATTAAGTGAATCATAAAATGAAACACTTGAATAAAATCATTATTATTAATTATTACATGTCTATTTTGTTACTAGATTCACTACAACTTACTTATTACAAAATTAAATATTTGATCATTCATATATGTTTTATTTATTTATTAGTTTAGTGGGATATATTAAAAAAATATGTATTAAAAATATATATCCATTAGATGGTATAGAAAATGTCATGTGAATTCTTTATTTTCAGTTGAAAATGAAAATGATTGAAATTGTAAAAGGAAATTTTTTTTACTGTATCCAATATTTTTAAAATCTTCATTTTTATTTACTAAAAAGAACCAAATTTTATTAGGCTAATTGAGTTTAATTGAATAGTTAATTGTCTTAGTGACATTAACATTAGCAAAGAGAGGTTATAAATAGAACTGAAATGCTTTAACTCTAGTTCTTCTATCTCTTGTCATCATCTAGAATGGACACTTTTATATTCATCTTTACAAATTGTTAATTTTATTTTAAAAGTGATTAATTTCTAAAATAATGGAGGAATAAAAACTTAAACTGTTTACCCATTCAATTGGTAGCAGTTCATTGATAAAATTCCAAGAGAAATGGCAGCATGTATTATAAAAGAAGAAAGAAAAAAGCCATCAAAATTAACTGTATTACACATAAGCTGTAAAATATTCCATTGTTAAAATCTGGGATTTCATCTATATATTTGTGATGAATACCAATACCATGATGTATATATGGATATATTTTTTTATGTGTCATAGCATCAGCTGGGAAGTGAACCCGCTATGCCTGGACAACTGCTCGTAAGGTGGGTGTGCTTATCAGGAATTTTACAAGATCGATTGATTTAAATTTTATGTGACATTAAGTAATAGAAATTTCACCTTACTTATTTGGATCACTACTGAATTTTGTCAATGAAAGAATATTTCATATATCATTACAATTAAATGTATAATAGCAGTGGTGTATAATGTTGCCTCATCTAATTAACTACTTATATAAAAAATCGAACATGTATTTGAATAAAAAGGATAGATATTGGAATAAAAGATCCTATTATTATTATTATTATTATTATTATTATTATTATTATTATTATTATTATTATTATTATTATTATTATTATTATTATTATTATTATTATTATTATTATTATTATTATTATTATTATTATTATTATTATTATTATTATTATTATTATTATTATTATTATTATTATTATTATTATTATTATTATTATTATTATTATTATTATTATTATTATTATTATTATTATTATTATTATTCATGCTTGTCTCTTTTCTACTTCAAGAATAATTGTTTCTCTGCATTTAAATTAGAAACAACTAAACTAGGAGCTACAACGAAACAATGGGTAAAAGGAAAATGAGGCTGTTCATTTGTGGGTATGATATCTGTGTGTATATTTTTATTAAAATTTGTTCATATTTCTATTTTAAAATATAGGATCAAATAATATGTATATTTTATTATATAATAAGCTATCTACACAATAAAAGGTTGGAGAATTTTTTTTATATAGTTTAAACTCTTATCCAATAATATAAATTAATTTCTGATTCACTATTTTCAAATATTCATTTTCTTTTAATTTAAAATTTAACTTAGGGATATTTGTATAGGTGAGTTTAAATCTAATCAATTATTAGTTCGATTATTTATAACTCATATCAATAAATGAATAAAGTCAATTTTGTTTACACATATTTTTGAATATATATTTTATTTAAAGACTAGGAAAGATATCTTGAAATTTCTTCAATGGTTTATATTGTCCATTGTCCTACAACATATTTTGTGATCCATATATATTTATTCATTATAAATTTTCTAGAATAATAGATAATCAAATGTATTATATATTGAAGAGAAATAGTGTTTGTATTTCTTAACTGGCTACGATTTCAGTCAATTGCATACATCTTTTTTTTTTATTACCATCATTATTAATTCTTTTTATAAATCAATAAATTTATATTTAATTGAAATCTAATAAATCTGTTTAATTATTTTTATTTTAAGTGTGCAAGGTAATTTTTGATAGTTAAATCTTAATCTAAGATCAAATCAATATTGATAAATGAAATAAGGTTTTCTACATATCTATTTTATTGTATGATTATTATTTAAATCTAATTAGACATAAACTATTTATATGGTCATTATGTTGAAATTATCTTTAAACTTGTTTGTGGATTTCTTGGTTAAGGTCAACCTTGGAGCCTTACCTACTGGGATGTTTCTTTGTAGTCAGAGTGGACACAACATTGATACAGTATGTACTCTTTGTAGATTTGAGGAGTCCATTGAGCACATACTCTATCAATGTGAATGGTGGACTCGGTTATGAAATATTGCCCTACAGAGGATTACAGGATACAATTCTTCAAATGTCTACCTTAATGATGCATTCAAAAGTGTAAATTTTGGCTCCATCCACCTGGCCACTTTCATAAATTTTATTATATAGAAGATTAGATGTAAGGTATTATTTGATAGAGAGTTGGCCGGTCCCATTGAAGACATTTTCTTAAACTTATTATATAAAGCTAAAGAAAGTGATCTAAGAACATGCCTGTCTAGTCTTGCTGAGCAAACATGGAGTCAATTAAATATTTAGCAATGGTCATGTATATTATTTATTCATGACACTTAAATTTTACATGCCATGAGATTTATATGCCAAATTAGATCACCTCTGATAAGTAACATAACATAAATTTTACTTTTAATCCTGTACTCATCATCTAATTTAATAACTAATTAATCTTTAATGTGTCAGACATGATTGTAAACATGAACTCTATATTACAATGTATATTTTACTTTTTGTGCAAATAAAGATTATTTTGAAAAAAAAAAACTTCTTTGAGGTGGATCATAAATTTAATTAACTATTTAAAATTAAGAGCATGCTAATAGCTCTAAACAAGCTTTTTTATTTATTTATGATAAATGCTACTACAAGAGAAGGCATTCAAATTATTTTTATCTTGGATTGTCCCCATCCCCAGACCGGTTTCGACCTATGGGTCTCTTCAGTGAGGAGTTGGGACATTAGATTTAAAAAACCAACTCAAGCAAAGCATTTATCTAAAAGTTAATTGTTAGAAGAAGATCTGAAACTTTTAGACATCTACATGTCTTTAAAGTCAGCTCTCCAACTGAAAAAAATCATATGGGTCTGAATTTAATTCAGATACTCCATATATTAGTAGGCTTAGCCCTTTAATTTAGATAAAGCCACAACAGCAAAATAATAATAGTAATAATAACAAGTCAGATGTCACATGACTTATATATAGCTTGCACTTACAAATATGTAAAATTAAGAGCGTGCTAATAGCTCTAAACAAGCTTTTTTTTTTCAGTTGGAGAGCTGACTTTAAAGACATGTAGATGTCTAAAAGTTTCAGATCTTCTTCTAACAATTAACTTTTAGATAAATGCTTTGCTTGAGTTGGTTTTTTAAATCTAATGTCCCAACTCCTCACTGAAGAGACCCATAGGTCAAAACCGGTCTGGGGATGGGGACAATCCAAGATAAAAATGATTTGAATGCCTTCTCTTGTAGTAGCATTTATCATTAATAAAAAAAAAGCTTGTTTGGAGCTATTAGCATGCTCTTAATTTTACATATTTCTAAGTGCAAGCTATATATAAGTCATGTGACATCTGACTTGTTATTATTACTATTAATTAACTATTAAATTTTAATGCCTATCTTTGACTTAAATAAAATGCCTATGATTGTTTTATATGGTTTAGTTGTTATAAATCTATTTTTAATAATTGATTTACAAGAAATTTATATAGATGGATAGGATTTGTTAATATCATGATACAATAAATATTCAATAGAAACCTATTTTATGTTTGATATAATGATATGATTGGATATTAAAAATGCAGCAAAATTATCTAATAGGTCCATCAATAATGTGTTCTTGTTAATCATTTCATTTTAATATATAACATAAGCAATAATTGTATATTAATATAAATTAGAGTATAAATAGGTTAATATTATTTAACATTTTATCTTTCAAAAGAAAATTTTATTCACACTCCATAAGAATAATCTATGTTAAAAAACCTTACATAACACTACTGATAGTGACTAGTTTACAAAATTTAAAGTTCAATTCCTTATCTTTAAACAACCAATTAATTTATAACAATTACACTAGGATGCTAAATAATGTCATAATGTCATTGTTCTTTCATTATTTGTACACATTATGATCTTCTGTTTACTTCATATTCTTCCCTAAATAATTATTATTTTAGTCCATTTAAACCAATCCGTTTCACTAAAATTGGTTTCTTCTTAATCCTAGTGACCTCTATTCTCTTCTTTTATACATATTAGTCTCATTCACACAAAGTTTATCTATATCATTTTTAAGCAAATGGTTCATTCCAATTTTCATTGTATTTGTTCATTTACAACATTAAATTCTTCTCATCATTGGTACTGCATATTGTCTTAAGTTTATTAAGGACCACGTCTGATCAAATAGCTAATTCTGGCAAAAAAATTCCATTTCTTTAATATCTTCTAATAAGTGCAAAGTCATTTTGATCATGTTGTATTTTTCTCTGCTTTCAGAGATGATTTTATTTCTCAGTGACCGTATACAAAAATTTATGAATGTCGCCAATCTTATGATTCCAAAATTTTTATTATTGAAGGCTCTATAAAAAAGAATAATATTTATCAGAAATGTTTAACATAAGAAATCTAATGGTATATTAATTGTATTTATTGTAAAATGAGAAGAAAATGTCTTTATGGGGCAAAATAAAAGAGTTAAATGAAAACCTAAAAGATGTACAAAGTATCAAACCATATAAAGTAGATTTTAAGATGATTCGCAACAAAAAAAAATGTTATATTCTAAGAGCAGATTTATGAGGCAGAATTATCATAGATAAAAATGAGTGTACTTTTATAATTAAATAAGTACAAAGTAAAGGAAAATTAGAAATGTAAAATCATAAAAATATTTAATAAGTTGTGATAAATTACTTTTTTTGTGTGTGCATATATTGAGATTTACAAATCTTATTGATGAATAATTTTAATTAAAGTAATCTGTATGAGCACAGACTTTCATATGACCCATCACTATTCACTCAATCTCATAACACTGATACACTTGAACACATATATGTCAAAAAGATAAATAATCACCAATACACCTGGGTCTTGTTTTACGCGGATTATATTAATGCGATTTTGGAGTTATGCAATTCATGTTTCTTCTTAATATCTTTTTATGTGAGTTTTCTTTTATGTGATAAAGAAATTAATATTTCATTACATCTATTAGATATCAAGAAATTTAAATTATTAATAACTTATTTTGACTTGAAATACTTTTTTTAAAAAATATAATGTTATATTAGCAGCTAATGTGAATATGGCCTGAAGCTGTATTTAGAATTTTAGCTTCTATGTAAATAACTTACTTATACTTATGAATAAATACTAATAACAGATTTATACTTACGAGTATAAAAATATCGCAATAAACATTCAAAAATTTTAAACTTTTAAAACATGTTTTGTTAGATATAACAGAAATAAATATTCTATTAGATTTTTAAAATAAATAATGAAGATTTTGTTGATTTTGAAACTGAAAATACTCTTTCTAATGATAATGTATAAACTTTTTATTTTGATTGTGATCTAATTTTTTTAATATAGAAACAAAATGTGAACATTTAAAATTTATTTCAGTAGTAAACAAAAATATCTATCAAATAAAAAATAATAACATGGAAGGCTGAAACCTCTGGCAGATGCACCTTAAAAATGCTTATGTGACAGCCAATCAGATGTAATAATGATAGTAGGTGGAACTCTAAATACATCTGATTGACTGTCACATAAGCATTTTTAAGGCACATCTGTTGGAGGTTTCAGCCATCCACATTATTATTAATCATCTGCTTGCACTTAATAAATTTAATATATTTCTATGAAATGAAGACAAATTTATTATTTTCTGACAAGTAATAATCATTTAATAATAGATTTTATATTGATGTGTGAGACAAAGAAAAACATCAGAAAATTCTGAAATCTGAGGGAGTTTGCTGCAATGAACAACCTCTTAAATTCCAACAAGAGCTAAATAGTTATATGTCTGGATATCATGAGCTTTATAAACAATTAGTAAAATCATTGTCTCAAAGTTTAATCACTGATTACCTTGTCTACAGAAAACCATTAACACAGCACAAGACTAAAAGTGGCATTAGTTGTATTTCCTCTTGTGATGAATCTGATTTCTTACTAGTTCACAAATGAACCACATATTATCAAATAGCAATAATAATTAAAATATGTATGAAAAAATGTAAAATTAAATACTGTTATTCATAAAAAAAGTAAAAAAAGTTTGTCTTGTATCATTTTTTTTCAAATATTTGAAATTTTTTATTAGTCATACTTTACTTCCTTATTTTTTAATGCAAATTTTAAAATAATTTTTCCTTGTTGCTTTGCTTTTATGTGATTTCTGAAAATTACAGAACCTATCCCCTATTTTTTAAGGTAAGTTAAGTTTATTTTTGTTCAATTATTTAATGTGTGTTTTCTGAGGAACCTATATACCACATAAAATGAGACCCAGGTGTATATTGATTTCACACTAAATCAGCAATCATCAGTTAGTCCAGATTATCATTTCTACACATATATGCAATAAGTGCTCAGATATGTAGTAAGATGGACAATCTTCATACTTTAATGAAGTGGTTTCAATTCACTCCACATTCCAACTCTTCAACTGTCCATCCAATTGAAAAGCTGATGATGTAATGCTCAAAGACCACTCTAAGACTGAGATTCGCATCACATCCATGTTGACCTAGAGTCAATTGGAACCCTCATATGCAGGACATAATCTATTTAATAGTAATAATTGTCTATTAGTCAAGTGTGTGGGTATGTTTAATTTGTTTTAACAGAACAAAGTGACCATAATTTTCCATGTCTCTTGAGAATGTAAAAGGTTCAGATATAAAAATATATGCTGATTAATTTAAATATAGTAAAAAGAGTGAGATAGGAGAAGGTTTAAAAAAAAATATAAAAAAAAATTATGTAAACTTAAAAAAATATTTTAAATACAAGTGTATTGTGTGACCATGTGATGGCTGAAGAGAGCTGGAAAGTTTGTGTTCAAATTCCCTATATTAAACTTAAATAAATAGAACTTTTAAAATAATTAAATACTTCGAAGATTGAAATAGTATTAAATAATACTTTTGTAATTATTCAGAAAAAAAGAATATCAAATCTAGATATTTATTAAAAGTCAAGAATCAATGATTTTAATCACACAATATTAATAGTTAAGCATGCATGTTAATGATTGAATATAAAAAGTTTTGTTATATAAAACTGGCCTAATCAAATATGTATGTAGATTAATATAAATATATAGAACGTTTTGTTATATACATTTGTAATAATCAAACTGAAATATTATTTACCTGAAATGCATATATAAACAGTTTTATATAAAAGTTTTCACCTAAAATTAGAATTAATTGAAAAGATAAGAACTTTGCTTATTGAAAAAAAATATTAACATGATAATCAATTTAAGCGGGAATAACGTATTTATAATACACCAATTGATAAATGGAATTTAAGTAGAGTTACACTAAAATTAATTGACATTAATTAAATTAAAAAATCAATGGTGAAACAAAAGTACCGATCATTAAGATAGAAAAAGACCTTAGCAGTTAATGATCAATTAAGACTAGAAAATACACCAACAAGCTAGAAGTCTATAAAACTATTATTATACAATTTCTAAATTTAAGATGATTTAAATATCTGAAAATAATGATTTACTGCATCACTTGTCAAAATGTTAACTGAATCCATGTTTGGAGAAACCTGAACCATTTGCAAATATTTGTTCCATTGAGAAACTAACCTGTTTCTAAATAAGAAATAAATAAACCCTTAGTTGGACAATTACAATATTATACACTATAGAAAAAACTTTATGGAAGTAGTAATTTTTTATAAGAAACAAGTTACACAAGACATAATTAAAGAAAAAAACGGATAATAGAGATAAGACTGTTAGTAAATTAAATATCCAGCTAACTTAGGTACTGACATAAGACTATTTAATTCCCCAACTTAATTATTTAAGACCTATATAATTTGATTTTGAAAATGTAAAAGATTTATATTACTTTACTAAATTATATTTTTTGAGTATCGTATTTTTATATTTATTTTTTCTCTCATATGGAAAATCTCTCTGCCCACTCACTCTCTTACAAAACAATTTTTTAAATAAAAAAGATTATGAGATATAATGCTAGTATATGAGAAAAGCAGTTTAGAAATTTCTAAAATAAAAATAATTAATAACTACTTAATTGATATCTGATATGATATATATATATGTGTGTATAGTGATTCTTTTCACATTGTTTAAAAATATTACTAGTCTGATAAATAATGCTATTAAATGATTTATTAGAAAAAAAATTCACAGTGGATGGAAGTTTGTAAAAGAGCGTACATACATAATTGGACTACAAAACCCTTAGATTCAAAAAAAGAGTTTACTTACCTTTTATCTCTAAACTGAAAAATAATTGACTTCTTTGAAAGTCCTTTTCAAGCCAGATAACTTTTTCGCGATAATCCTGTTAATGTACAATCTCTATTTATAAAATATTCAAGAGTGTTAAGTGTAACAAATAATTTTTTTAATTGTTCCAGATAAATTTAATTTTTTGTATGACGACTTCATATTAAAGTATTATATCAGTTCAAGCTTATATCAATAAATAATAAAGATATTCTTAATACCCTTAAATATATCAAATTAATGTTTATTGTATTGATGGACTTTTTTCTAATATAATAAACTAATGATCAAACTTTTATTTAGATGTTAATACAGATACTTTCAGTTATCACTTTTCTCACTTTTATTTTCTATTCCTATGAAAACTTGCATTAATACGGCTTATTCTTAAAATAAATCATTCTTAACTTTTCATATTATAAACCTATTAGTGTGTTTCATATATCAAATTTCTTGAAAATAATATAATTAAACAAATAATATAGATATTTTATGTTTAAAACAATAGAAAAGGATGTTTTACACTTACTTCCTTAGTTTGTAATATTTACTAAGGCTGTAACCTCAAGAATGTGCGTATAAAAATGCGATAGTAGGGACCTAGACAGGTCTTAACTACAAGCTTACGTTTTGGAAGAAATAACATTGTAAGAGAAATTGCTATTTTATATCTTGTAGCTTTTGCCTATCTAGACAACTATTTCTAGAAATATGATAGGCTCTTGAGAAAGCTTGTTGTAAGGAAATCAAAATATTTGAAACTGAGTTTTGATTTTTTAAATTTTATGATTAGTTATTTCATAGATAGAAAGCAAACAGTGGTTAGATTTTGTCTGATATACTTCTAACAATTAGGGTATTTCTCAGGGCTCAGTTTTACAACTTGCTTAATTCTTATACTTCTTATACACTCTAATTCAACTTCATCTCTCTTTTTTCAAATTTAATATCATTTTTAGATATCTTTAAAACTTTCATTCCATCACACATTCTTAAAATACATGAGTAAAACATTTGAAAATAAAAAATGCAATTCATATTGAACTAGTAAACTTCAGTTGTCCTATATCACAAAGCCTTACAAATTTTTTTTATCAATTGTTTAGTATGTATAAATACCAAATTATTACAACTGATAAATACTGATCAAATAGTGAAAAGATAATTAGGAGATTGTGACCTGGGCCAATCAATAAATGCTGATTCAGCATAAATATTTCTTGTGAATCATTAATTTTTTAGTTAAGAATATGTTGATGGAGTAGAAGTTTTAAGGGCATCAAAAATTAAAAGTACCTAAAATTAATATTTTGTTATTTGATCCTGGAATTGGCTGAGAATGTATTAGATATAAAATATTAAAAATTATATTTTATCTATTGTTTCTACTTATAGGAGTCTAGACTTAATATTGGACTCCCACCTATATTTTAAAACTAATGCTGTAATATTAGTTCACATATCCTTTGCCCGATTGTTGAAGCTTGTTTATGATCATTATTGAATATTTAGATTCATCGATTATCCAAAAATTCAAAATAAATGTCTGAGATATTGTTATAGTTTATTTTGCTCCACTATTTTAAATTATCTAAACAGTTTATGATAGAACAGAGATGAAAACTGCATTTGTGTTGCATAAAGTGAGAATTTATAAAGAAAATGTTCAGCATACTTCAGCTCTACATCAACAAGGGTGTTCCAAATCTTAAATGTATCATTATTAAAAGTTTTAATTTTAATGGAGCGAATCATTACAACAAATTTCCTGTCCACATTACATGTAAGGCTACATTATGCTTTTAAAGAGGAAATTAAATATTATTCGTTAGAGAGTTTGTTTTTTTAAGAAGGGGGGGGGGGAATTAATACATTATAATTTAGTCATACATTCAGTGTTTATTTTCTTTTTGTGAATACTGTACTTTTGTGCATGTATATGCTGTTTATTATTTGTGTGTATGTTTGTTTAATTGTTAGATTAATATATTTATTGAATTATTTTTATTCTTATTTGATAGTAAAGATAAATATCTACCTACCTACCTATCTATCTGCTTACCTACCTATTTGCCTGCCTGCCTACTCATCCAACTATTAATCTATCTATCCATTTGATTGTCTATTAGTCTCACCATATATTCATACATCTGTCCATCTAGCTATCTACTTACCTACCTAGTCTATATATTTACCTATCTATATATTTACCCAGTCATTCTTTCACCTTTTTACCTATATATATATATATATTTTACCGTCCCCCTTTCCCTTTGCACCAGCTCCCTATTAAACCGTTCATAAAAGGGATTGTGAGCTCCAAAACAAACATGATATAGCGTAAAGATTTAATTTTTTCTTATATCATTAATTGTTCATTACCAACACAAGAGGGTGCCAGATACGATGATTTGATTCACAACTTAATTTCTCGCATCACCTTACGTCATATCAAACGATTCTGAAGTCTAATCCCTGCCCATAAGCTCGAACTCCCAGCATGGACCAATAGGGGTCACCCAGGGTCGCGATGAAATTGCCTTCAAGACTATTATTCTGGCAAATGACACAATATTAACCAATGGATAAGAAGATCGGTTGATTAACAGATCAGTCCAAGCATTGGACGGGATCATTGGTTATTTATAACTAATACGAATGTTCGGTTGAGGCATTATTAGAATAAACAATTAGACGCTTATAATATCATCCCCCCTTTATCATACAGTCCAATAGAATTATTTATACTAGCTCTATTGACATTTTCTTATATTTATTAATAATAGGCCCTCCCAACTCTTAAACCTATGTTAACTACATAATAAGTAAACATCGTGACTTATGGCACGATGTTTATGAATGAAATTTAAAAGAAATAAAAAAAAAACAAAAAAAAATATAAGAAAGACAAATTTAAAAGTAAAATAATTAATTGCATGAATAAATGCTAATTTTAATAATAATTTCAAAAAAAATATATTTAATTATAGAAAATGATTTGAGGAATGCTCGACTTGTTTAAATTAAAAAATTTATTGAATATAAAAAAAAAAAAAATGAAACATTGATTAATAGCTTTATTTGCACGCACATACGCGCATTCTCGCACTCGCACAGAAAAGAACATATTATGCATAATAAACATGGATGATAAAATATATTTCCTTTTTTTACATTTTTGAAATTAGGTGTGTGTTATAGTTTATCTGCGAAAGAAAATAATAATTAGGATCAAAGTTCATAACTGGAAGAGTCCTAAGATTTAAATATGAGGAACTATGTAGCATCTGATATTTTTATTTACGAAAGTTGAGATTAAAATAATAAGATTTAAATATGAGAGATTACGGATCATTTTATATTTGATTTACGAAAGTCGAATTTAATTAATTATGAGATTGCCTTTTAAGTTTACGTAAAAAATGAATGGAAGCATTATAAAAAAAAAGGTTTACCTAGGATTTTGCTTAGTCTTCTGCTGCTTCTAATTTGGTGAGGGATCGAACCTGATAGATGATGTTTCCATAATACATGGTTATTCATTTCACATAAGTTCAGCGTAGTATGTTTGGACGATTCTTGTATATTAAACGGAACAACGTCCTTAGACTGATTGGAGCACTATGTTCGGACGGTACTGTTGTTGATCATGGCGGCGGAGCGTCGGTCAATCACTGAAGGGTTTCCTAGCCCATCATGACGATCGACGCTCTAAATGTTAATTTCACAGTGATCATATTGGATAAACCGGATAGCACAAAAAAAAAAAAGAGAAAAGTTCTAGGAGTGTAAAAAAGCAAAAAAAGCCTTTTTTTTAGATTTAGATTCATATTTATATGGGTTGGTTATTATCTGAGGATCGAATCTCCACCCAGAGTTCAATATTCTTTGAGTTGTCGTTGGGGTCCATGTCCTATGTAATGTTCACTCAATCCATATGCTTGAGGCAATCTTAGGTTTATGCAATCTCATATTGCAATCTCAGTTAGAAAAAAATCATACTTTTTCACACCTTTTATGCATACATGTGTGCGTGTTTTAAGAGAACAATTTAACTTACATTAGTTTAAAAGTCGAGCATTTAATCTGTCTCAAAATCACCTCTATAAGCTTTTAACTTTCACTACAGTTATAATCTAAAACAAACCCCTTTTAATTACCCCCGCGGCATATACAAGTAGAAATCACTTATTGAGGTTTAAAATGGCATATTAGTAATACTTTATATTTTATTTTTTTAGAGAATATTATTATAGTAGATTATATGAAAGCCTTAAACTATTTAATCAGAAATATTAACATTTTATTTTACAATGTATTTTATAACGCATTGAAAGAAAACTACACTTATTTTTTTTATCATAAGTTGAAAGTAAAAGAAAAAAAAATATAGAGTGTTTACATTGCTCGTGTGTGTGCGTATATACCTGTACCGACTTTGTCTCGGTACATATCCCCGCGATCCGTCTAAAATTAAAATGCGAGGCTTGGCATTTTAATTTTCACAATAAAATTCCTTATTTTTGACCCCGCTTTGTGTGATTTTTAATCATTTATTTTAGCCGACTATCCTACAGTTCAACTCCCCCTCACATAAAGAAACGAAGTGGCAGGTCATGTGGTCAGGCTCGGATTGACACTTTACATTTGCGAACTAAACTCGAAAAAAAAATCTTCTTTTTTTTTCTTTCTTTTTTTTTTTTTTTACGAAGAGCGGGCGTGCCATAATTGGAGATATCTTGCCCAGTCTGGTACAGGCACCCCGGGTGGAAGATTGGCATGGGGATGGACCTTTCCGAAGTCCCGCGATGCAAGGTTACGAACATATAGGCATTCTCTTATGGTCTATCTAATGGAAGGCAGGAGGATGGTCATTTCCGAAGTCCCCTCTGCAAAATACGACAACATTTACGAGGTAGCGAATAAATCTGAGTTATAGAACAATAAGCATTCAAAATATCCGAGCTCTGTACCTCCTAGCACAATGGGAAATATTGAGGGAAGGAACAATAATAGCACACTCTCGCGATCCGGCTTTTCTTTCTTTCTTTAGGCGGCATCCGCTTCCTTTCTCCGCGTGTTTTCGAGCAACATATATTTTAGTCGAAGGCGGGCGACGTTTTTTTTAATTTAAACTGGCTTTCAGAAATATTAACTTATTTACCTCGAATAGTTTTCTTTAGAAGAGTTATGACATTTATTTTTTTTCTCTCTTTAAATTATATTTTTTTTCTCGTGTTTAGTTATCTGTGGTCTGCGTTGGTTTAAAATAATGTTTTATCAACCCCCCTTCCCCCCTTGTTATTGTATGATGCGATGCGATGTGTAAGTCCTTTCTGGTCCGAGGTCATTTTCCTTCAGTTACCGTTGTTTATAAAGCGTACTCCGGTAATCGTATTCCTGTGGCAAATCCGTGTTCGTCAACGTGTTTTTAGACTAATTTTTCATCAGTATCGATCTGGTGGTAGCTTTCTTCTATATGGTTCCTGTCCCGGCCTCTCTATATGCCTTTCCCGTCCTTCTGCTCGCTCGAACTTGGCTATGGCATCCCCCATCTTGTGGATGCCCTCGTCATCCCGGCTTAGCATCATCCGCCTGATGTCTGTTGGCATGTTGTGTCTAATGGTCGAGATGATTTGCTCCTCCGTCATGTGATACGCCGGTAGCTGCTGGAGGCCGGCCACCTGCCTGTAATAGAACTGCGTTATCGTCTCATTAGGTTTGAGCCCGTATTTTTCATTGGTGATGTGAAAGTAGATCCCCTCTTGTCTGGTAGTGTTCCAAAAGCTTCGTAGAATCTCTTCTCGATATTCTACGAACGATCTGGGCTTAAACTCGATCGTTCGCCACCAATCTCTAGCTGGCCCTTGCAGGTATGTGCTGGCAATATTGATTTTGTCTGGCTCCGGCTTTGAGGGCTCAGAAAACAGGTTCCGGATGCTCTCCACGTGGTCCATCGGACTCTCATTTTCACCTGCCCTGAAGATCTCAATTTTTACTTGCCTTTCGGCCCACGACTGGCTCAGTTCCCGCAGGTTTATTCTCAGTTCAAATTTCTTTTCCAACTCCTCCAGACGTTTGGCCATAATTTCTCTCGGTACGTTCTGTTGTGGCTCGATTCCTTCTACCTTTCTATTTATCGCGTCCACCTTTTGTCTTACGTCTTCCAGCTCTGCCTTTGCTGTTATCACTTCAGTCTTCGTTTCTTCTATTTCGGCTTTTGCTGCACCGATCTCTATTTTTATTGAGGTAATCTCCATCTTTACTTCGTCAATCTTTATTTCTTCCTCTTTGCTCTGGTCCTCCTCTGACTCTCCTGTGTTTCCCTTCAATAATTTTCGTATCTCCCTAATGATTTCCCCTCTCTCCTCCTTTCTCTCTTTCCTTCTTTCTTCTTCTCTGTCCTCTTCTCTCTTCCTTCTCTCTTCTTCTCTGTCCTCTTCCCTTTTCCTTCTTTCTTCTTCTCTGTACTCTTCTCTCTTCCTTCTTTCTTCCCTATCTTCCCTCATCTCTATCATCATTTGGCTCATCATTTTAAGAAGCATTTTTATTTCTGATTCAGCCTCTTCTTTAACATCTGTCTCCTCCCATGCAGTATCGTTATTGCTGTCCATTTATGATTTAATAAAAAAAATTTTTTTTCCTTTTTTCTTCCCTTCCTTTCCTCTCTCTATTTATATTTAAAATGTTACAACTTTTTGTTGATGCTTAAAGGAACGTGATTTTTTTTTATTTATGATAAGAAGTGACTAATCGACGTCCGCGCCCCCATCTCCCGCTATGTTTTTTTTTTCTCTCCTTTTTCCTTCTCTTTATTTATTTCGCTCCGGCTCCAAGTGTTTTATTAAAAGATTTGCGATATTGTGAATCGCTGTATTTTGTTCCATTTGTTATTTTCCTTTTCTCCCTTTTCCTTCCCTTTCTATTTGTCCAAACTTTCGTTTACGTGAAAAAAAAAAAGAGATTTTTTTTTTCTTTTCTCCCTTTCAGTTTTGCGCCTTTCACGAGGTTCGGCCGCTTTTGGCTAATGTCTTGATTTGCTTCTCTCCGAAACATTATTTATATTAGCCTCACGTTTGGAAGTGCCATTTATTTACCGTCCCCCTTTCCCTTTGCACCGGCTCCCTATTAAACCGTTCATAAAAGGGATTGTGAGCTCCAAAACAAACATGATACAGCGTAAAGATTTATTTATTTTTTCTTATATCAATAATTGTTCATTACCAACACAAGAGGGCGCCAGATACGATGATTTGATTCACAATTTAATTTTCACCTTATGTCATATCAAACGATTCTGGTCTAATCCCTGCCCATAAGCTCGAACTCCCAGCATGGACCAATAGGGGTCACCCAGGGTCGCGATGAAATTGCCTTCAAGACTATTATTCTGGCAAATGACACAATATTAACCAATGGATAAGAAGATCGGTTGATTAACAGATCGGTCCAAGCATTGGATGGGATCATTGGTTATTTATAACTAATACGAATGTTCGGTTGAGGCATCATTAGAATAAACAATTAGACGCTTATAATATCATCCCCCCTTTATCATACAGTCCAATAGAATTATTTATACTAGCTCTATTGACATTTTCTTATATTTATTAATAATAGGCCCTCCCAACTCTTAAACCTATGTTAACTACATAATAAGTAAACATCGTGACTTACGGCACGATGTTTATGAATGAAATTTAAAAGAAATAAAAAAACAAAAAAAAATATAAGAAAGACAAATTTAAAAGTAAAATAATTAATTGCATGAATAAATGCTAATTTTAATAATAATTTCAAAAAAAATATATTTAATTATAGAAAATGATTTGAGGAATGCTCGACTTGTTTAAATTAAAAAAATTATTGAATATAAAAAAAAAAAAAAAAACATTGATTAATAGCTTTATTTGCACGCACATACGCGCATTCTCGCACTCGCACAGAAAAGAACATATTATGCATAATAAACATGGATGATAAAATATATTTCCTTTTTTTACATTTTTGAAATTAGGTGTGTGTTATAGTTTATCTGCGAAAGAAAATAATAATTAGGATCAAAGTTCATAACTGGAAGAGTCCTAAGATTTAAATATGAGGAACTATGTAGCATCTGATATTTTTATTTATGAAAGTTGAGATTAAAATAATAAGATTTAAATATGAGGGATTACGGATCATTTTATATTTGATTTACGAAAGTTGAATTTAATTAATTATGAGATTGCCTTTTAAGTTTACGTAAAGAATGAATGGAAGCATTATAAAAAAAAGATTTACCTAGGATTTTGCTTAGTCTTCTGCTGCTTCTAATTTGGTGAGGGTTCGAACCTGATAGATGATGTTTCCATAATACATGGTTATTCATTTCACATAAGTTCAGCGTAGTATGTTTGGACGATTCTTGTATATTAAACGGAACAACGTCCTTAGACTGATTGGAGCACTATGTCCGGACAGTACTGTTGTTGATCATTCATAGCTGTGGAGATGTTCTGGTGGCGGAGTGTCGGTCAATCACTGAAGGGTTTCCTAGCCCATCATGACGATCGACGCTCTAAATGTTAATTTCACAGTGATCATATTGGATAAACCGGATAGCACAAAAAAAAAAAAAGAGAAAAGTTCTAGGAGTGTAAAAAAGCAAAAAAAAGCCTTTTTTTAAGATTTAGATTCATATTTATATGGGTTGGTTATTATCTGAGGATCGAATCTCCACCCAGAGTTCAATATTCTTTGAGTTGTCATTGGGGTCCGTGTCCTACATAATGTTCACTCAATCCATAGGCTTGAGGCAATCTTAGGTTTATGCAATCTCATATTGCAATCTCAGTTAGAAAAAATTCATACTTATTCACACCTTTTATGCATACATGTGTGCGTGTTTTAAGAGAACAATTTAACTTACATTAGTTTAAAAGTCGAGCATTTAATCTGTCTCAAAATCACCTCTATAAGCTTTTAACTTTCACTACAGTTATAATCTAAAACAAACCCCTTTTAATTACCCCCGCGGCATATACAAGTAGAAATCACTTATTGAGGTTTAAAGTGGCATATTAGTAATACTTTATATTTTATTTTTTTAGAGAATATTATTATAGTAGATTATATGAAAGCCTTAAACTATTTAATCAGAAATATTAACATTTTATTTTACAATGTATTTTATAATGCATTGAAAGAAAACTACACTTATTTTTTTTATCATAAGTTGAAAGTAAAAGAAAAAAAAAATAGAGTGTTTACATTGCTCGTGTGTGTGCGTATATACCTGTACCGACTTTGTCTCGGTACAATATATATATATACACATATATATATATATATTCACTCATCAATCTATTTATCTTTTGTTTATCTATGTATCATTTCAGGGTTGTTAAATGAACAGATTATAAATCTCATGGTTAGACTTTAAAAAACAGTCTATCTGGGAGTCTAACTAATGATACGATTATAGCAGGATTACAGGTTAATTTATATAAAATTGTAAATAAACTGGTTATTTCTATTTAACTCTTATACTGCCCCTATTTAAATAGCATTATTAATAAGAGGTCTCAATTAAAGTAAACAGTAAGAATAATCATTATGAAATCTCAAAGCTCTTCTTAATTACAATTATAGTAAATCATTGTGAAGTTTTGAGTATGAATGAATAACAGCCCATCAGACATCTCCCCTTCTCACATAGCAAAATATAATATATATCTCAGCAACATTTTATTTTATTTGTTAATTGATTCATTTATAAAATGGAAATATTTTTTTAATTTCTTTTATTAAATTTGCAATACATATTCACTAATTTCATTTATAAACAACAGTCAATTAACTAATTTCTAAAAATATATTTATTATAATTGACAAGATAATTAAACAAAATATTTTGCATTGTCAAAAATATTCTCAGTTAAGAGTTTTTATCTAGAAGACATTTTCATTGAGCTGGAGTTTAGAATGTATAGAATTTGTAATACGATAAAAAAAAAAAAAAAGATGATTAGAGAAAGGTTAAAAATGCAAAGCCAATAACCTTAAATTTCTGCAATTAATTTACTTCCGGTATGACCATTTCTTTTGCTCTTCAAAATATTCTGCTAAAACATTTCTCATAGAGTTAATTGCACATTCAGGTGTTAAGTGCATTTGAACTACGGGAATAAAGTAAACTAAACGGATTTCAAACATGAAATCTTAGCAACTTTTAAAAGAAACAATTCATGATCTGTCACGAGCAAACATCTGTAATTTTTATACTAAGAACTGGTTTTTGAAAGACAAAAGAATGATAATTTTGCTGTAAATTTATACTTTAAAAACTCAGTCGAAACCTTTCTATCTGATTGCTTTACATATTTATTTATTTATTCATTTATTATATGAGAATGATTACTCATGTAGTTAATACAATGAAAAACAAAACACTTTTTTTCAATATGTATATTAGTGAACTTACTATTCCATTTCAGTATTCAAACAAACGAATAAACTTCCACATTAATAATAGTTACAAAATATCCTATCCAAATAATATGTCTTTTTAATGATTTCCGTTTCAGGATCTTGAAACTTTTTGCAAGTCAACATTTTACCATTCTTATTTCTCCAAGAACTTGAAGCAAACAAAGTGTTAAAGTTATTACAATAAAGATAAATAAGCGGCAATCATAGGAATTAACGATCTAACTTTACATGTGAAGTTCAAGGAAAGAAGGTTTAAAGTCACAAAGTAAACAATAAAGCAATTAAAAAATTTTTCTGCCTCTAACATACTTTGGTGAATACGTTTCTGAATGGCAAGAATAATTGCTATTACTTATACGGGCTTGAATTTGGCAAGTATGGAGAATTTTTGCACTGAATTGCTAGCTATATTTTCATTGGTTAAATAACTTTGATAACATGCTTATATATTTAAAATCTATAAAGAAAAAAATTAAAACGAACACATATAAAAGTTAGTTGTATAATTATTAAAATAGAGTCATTATTATTTTTTTCACATCATTTAAAAACTCTATATATTCAATTTTTTTTAATGTGTCATTTTAAAAAAAAATTCATATTCTTTTTTTTTTTCTTTAAACTGTCCCTTGACCCAGTAAAATGTTACTGGTAAATTGTTACTTTCCTTCCTGAAAGTTTGTAGTGATAGTTTTTTTAGACATGATAATATGTTGGACTATTTCCATTATTTATCATTAAATGTTGAATGTCTATAAAATTTTAAACTTTATTTATACTTTTCCAAATACAAACAACTGTTACTAATAACACACAAGACCACACAGGTTTGTAGATTTCATAACATTTTAAGTGGTATTATTCTCCACTCTTGTTTAATTGGTTAAAGCATTACCTTAAAATTCGATATTCAAGAATGTAAAGGTGTAAGTTCAATTTCTATGCTAGCATTATCACTGGCCATGCCAGAAACACTTAAAGATGAGTGGAGAATAATACGACCTGAAACGTTGTATAATCTATTAACCTGGGCTGACTTTATGTGCTATTACTAACAGATATTTGTGTTTAAAAAAGTTTAATATTTTATACACATTCAACATTAATAACAGATGATGGAAATAGTCAAACATATTATCACATCTAAAATATCATTTTTACAAATCTTCAGGAAAACACTGCTAAAATAGTAAAATAGTCAAATGCCAGACTATCTTGTATCCTGGACCAAGAAAAATTAAAAAAAAAGCTTTTTCTTATATCAGTTATATTCTTATTGATTTTATCTAAATCCATCTTCAATATCTGTTCATATTTTAAAATGATGTGAGATTTCTAATTTAAATTCACGGTAGTTTTCTAATGGTTAAAAATATTAACAGTTAGTAATGATTTATTCATATCTCTAGTTTTGCATTAACATGTATCTTACATATCACTAATCATTCAAATGGAAGTCACCTTCTGCTAATGCACTATTTCTTAAATATTAATGCATTATTAGAGGTCACCTTCTGTTTTAATAACTGTAGAATTTTCAGCGCTTTCTAATAATAGATTTATATCACTAATCAATGATTACTTCCTGTACTGAATCTTTTAAAAAACTCTATAATTTTGAAATACATATTTTCTGTTAGTCACTGTATAATTCAATACTACTGTATTATCATTTGAGTGCTTATAACACCATTTTTGTTTAATATTTTTCTCAAAGAAAGAAAACTCATACAGCTTTTCCTTTTCAATGAGCTCTACAAGTTTGTATACTCTTTCATTTTGTTACCATAATCAAATATATCCACAATACTTTTTTTAATTAATTAATGACTTAATATTTTTATAACTATAGAAATTAAAATTTTTCATTGGAAGAAATGTGTTATTTTGAGTTCAGCTATATTTAAAAAAAAGAAAGATTTATTTATTTATATTAATAAAAGTACTGCAATCAACTGAATATTAAATTATTTTGTTTACATTTTGATTTAACTAAAACTGAATTTATTTTAAAAAAATAGATAAGTTGAGGAAATTGATTAAAACAGGGAAGAGCAATAAAAAAAACACATTCTGACATTTATTAGTTATATAATTACAAAAACAAAAAAAACATCAACAATGAAAAATAAAATGTCTTCAAATTACATCTAGATTATATATTATGTTGGATTATTTTATTTATGCTCCATTTTAATTTTAAAAATCATGGTTTAGAGTAAGTCAATCTTATCTAATATAAAAAACTTAAAATGGTAATAATAAATTATAAAATTATTATTTAAAAAATTACAGAAACAAATGTTTTTATTATACACTATATTATACACCCAACAAATTCTATTTATTAATATGTTTAGTAAAATGTTTATGCATTAATTATTACTTTTTAAATTTGTAAGCATTGTTTTTTAATTGGACTTTTTATTTTTATTACCTATTTTGAAATTATGATAATGAATGAAAGTTTTTGCCACAGGAAATCATTATAATTTGTTGTTTTTTTATAAGAGATATTTGATCTATAAGATATTTTGAGAAACCAATTGAGCACACAAAGAAATCAGTAGCAGTACTCAAATGAAGTCATCTAAAGATGGATGGTCAGTATATCAAGTTAATACATGTATTTAAAGATATTTAAAAACAATTCTCACAGCTAGAATAAAACTTTCATAATTAAACAAAAAGGATAATAGAATATACTTAAAGATTATAGATCTATTTACTTGTCATTCATTTTTTTTTTAATTTTTCAATAAAATTTATATAGATAATTAAAAAATAACTGAAAATTTATTGATTTAAAAAAGTTAACAAAATTTATAAATTGATTTTGTGCCTTACATCATCTATAAGTATTAATTAAAATAATTTAAAAATGAAAAGTATATTCAGATTTGTTATTATAAAAATACTTTTGTTTCTGTGATATATATATATATATATTGTAACAGTATATAAATATGCCGTATATATATATATATATATATATTGTAACAGTATATAAATATGCCGTTACATTATTTTAAAACTAAAATAAAAAGATCATGAATAAAAATTGATTTATTAAAATGAAAAAAAAAAACTTAACTTAAAAACTGAAAATTAAAAGTTGTGTAACATATATATAGATCGCACAGATAGGAAACTTTGAAGGCTTTTACAGATAAAAGCATTTGAAAGTATTTTTTTTTGTAAAAAAAAGTAAAAATATAAAGATTGATATTTTAAAAATAGAAATAATGTTGATTTCTATAGTCTTAGAAAATGGAAATGATTGTCTTATTAATTAAATGATTGTTCAAAAGCAAACTAACCTGTGAGGTATGTAAAATAAATTAAATGGTCAGATAAGAGAATACAAAGGAATTAAATGACCAGTGCAAACACGAAAATGACAGCATGGACCATAACTGAAACACAAATGGATTAGTGACATCTTGCTCTTTGAATCCAAAGATTGGATGATAAGAGACTAATAAAAATATAAAAGCCAAATTATTTTGAGGATTGTGATCTGAGAGCTGACTATGAATATGTCGTTATAACTGGCTATATTGAAGATTTTCATGATGTGGAAGGCTGCAATAAGTTTGATTTTCCAGACAACCAGCTGAGGCCTTGGGATGACAGTTCCTGACCAAATGAATGGCAAGTAGTAGTTTCATTTCAAAGAATGACAAAATCTATGAAAGTGATCACAAAGATGGATCCCTAAAATCTGCTCAATCCTTAACGTATGAGCTATAGTGTCTATTTAATAAGAACTTTCCTAAAATTTGCAATTAATTAATAGCTGAAAATAAGAACTCTTATCAGATTTAAAAATGCAAAATCAATTATTAATATTTTTTTATGTAGATGTTTAAGCAATCATTTCCATTTCATTTTTTTTTTGTGTGTGTGTATATTATGTTCTAATTAAAAGTTACGTTAAAGTTGGGAGGGTTCAATTTCATTACCTGATATGTATGTGTTTTGCTGTCAGTTGCTTCACTTACCCCTTTGAATGACTTGATTTGTTTTTGGGAAAACTTCTTTTAAGGGGTGAATGACTTGATTTGTTTTCAGGAAAACTTCATATGGGAAGGACCATTAGTAGCACATGCGTCTCGGTAAAACAAAAATTCACCCTCAGAAATATCCATCTGTGTGGTCTATTTAAATAGTAATGTGAATTTAAATTTTAAAAAATTATTAATGTAAAATCTAAAATAAATTTATTCCTCAATTTTAAATGTGCTTTAATAAAAAAATCTATTTGTGTGTTAATTACTGGCAGTGGCTTATTTTATTATTATTTTTTTTTATATTGAAATATAATTGGATAAGAATTTATATTATATTAATCTCTGCTACTCCTTGAGCTAGTGGCAAGGACAAATGGTCAATAAAAGAAAAGTTGGATTTTTAACAGCGCGTATCTGCCTACTTTATAAATTTTTCTAGGTTCGAATGGCCTAGATGGTGCCCTGTTGGCAGATACTTTAAGACCAAATTTCAGTGACCATTAAAATGGATTCCCAATGTGGCACGATGTATAATAAACCATGAGTACACTGAGTAAATTTTTTTTAAAGTGAAATATTTTCTATCTATATTATATAAAGTTATAAACTTGAATTTTGTGTAAAAAGTACTGCCAATAAGAAAATTGCGCATGTGTAGAAATAAATGCGAGGAATAAAACATAATTAATATAAATCATAATTTAAAAAAAAAAAAATAAAATCATGTAACTTCTTTGACTTGCCTAAGTTAATAATGAAATGTAGGAAAAAGGGAACTCTTGAGGGAGGAGGTGTAATCTCAGCTGGGGTAGAAAGGAAAGAATAGTCAGCATTTTTTCGTCTTTCTTGTAATTACTAACCAAAATTTTGTCTTTTTAATTACTAGCCAAAGTTTTGTTGTTTATCAATTTGTGAAACGTCATTACTAACACTAAGTAAATTCTTTTTTTTTTTTAAATGTTTTTGTTTTTTGAGGAAGTTTACTGATATGTAATGGTATATAAATATGCCGTTACATTATTTTAAAACTAAAATAAAAAGATCGTGAATAAAAATTGATTTATTAAAATGAAAAAAAAAAACTTAACTTAAAAACTGAAAATTAAAAGTTGTGTAACATATATATAGATCGCACAGATAGGAAACTTTGAAGGCTTTTACAGATAAAAGCATTTGAAAGTTTTTTTTTTTTTTGTAAAAAAAGTAAAAATATAAAGATTGATATTTTAAAAATAGAAATAATGTTGATTTCTATAGTCTTAGAAAAAGAAAATGATTGTCTTATTAATTAAATGATTGTTCAAAAGCAAACTAACCCGTGAGGCATGTAAAATAAATTAAATGGTCAGATAAGAGAATACAAAAGAATTAAATGACCAATGCAAACACGAAAATGACAGCATGGACACGAATGGATTAGTGACGTCTTGCTCTTTGAATCCAAAGATTGGATGATAAGAGACTAATAAAAATATAAAAGCCAAATTATTCTGAGGATTGTGATCTGTGAGCTGACTATGAATATGTCATTATAACTGGCTATATTGCAGATTTTCACGATGTGGAAGTCTGCAATAAGTTTGATTTTTAGGACAACCAGCTGAGGCCTCAGGATGACAGTTCCTGACCAAATGAATGGCAAGTAGCAGTTTCATTTCAAAGAATGACAAAATCTACGAAAGTGATCATGAAGGCGGATCCTAAAATCTTCTCAATCCGTAACGTATGAACTATAGTGTGTATTTAATAAGAACTTTCCTAAAATTTGCAATTAATTAATAGCTGAAAATAAGAACTCTTATCTGATTTAAAAATTCAAAATCAATTATTAATATTTTTTATGTAGATGTTTAAGCAATCATTTCCATTTCATTTTTTTTTTTGTGGGTGTATATTATGTTCTAATTAAAAGTTATGTTAAAGTTGGGAGGGTTCGATTTCATTACCTGATATGTATGTGTTTTGCTGTCAGTTGCTTCACTTACCCCTTTGAATGATTTGTTTTTGGAAAAACTTCTTTTAAGGGGTGAATGACTCGATTTGTTTTTGGGAAAACTTTGTATGGGAAGAACCGTTAGTAGCACATGTGTCTCGGTAAAATAAAAATTCATCCTCAGAAATATCCATCTGTGTGGTCTATTTAAATAGTAATGTGAATTTAAATTTAAAAAAATTATTAATGTAAATTCTAAAATAAATTTATTCCTCAATTTTAAATGTGCGTTAATAAAAAAATCTATTTGTGTGTTAATTACTGGCAGTGGCTTATTTTATTTATTTATTTTTTATATTGAAATATAATTGGATAAAAATTTATATTATATTAATCTCTGCTACTCCTTGAGCTAGTGGCAAGGGCAAATGGTCAATAAAAGAAAAGTTGGATTTTTAACAGCGCATATCTGCCTACTTTATAAATTTTTCTAGGTTCGAATGGCCTAGATGGTGCCCTGTCGGCAAATACTTTAAGACCAAATTTCAGTGACCGTTAATATATATATATATTCTTATAATTTGAAAAAGAAAGCCTGAGTATCCAAGTACTTGTTATTGGCTGTGGCATCACTGGTTGGCTATTATATTTTTATTACATGGAGACTCCCAGAAATAATACTATAATTTCATCATTTATCCATGAGAATATTAGAATATATATATATACACAATTAAAACAAGTTATAAATTTTGTAACTTGCTTTTAAGCTTGCATTATATGATCCCTAGATGGATGTTACTAATACCTCAAAGCAAGCTTTATTTTATAAGTTCCAAAAGTGAAAGAATTCAAAATCTCTACCGTAAATCCCTATCTCCAGACCAATTGGTTTCGAGCTTGTGGCTCACCTCAGTGGAGCACTGGGACTCTAGAAACTAGATCTAAAATATTAATTCAAAAGTCAACAACTATAAAACATGTTTCTATCAATTTGACAGCATAAACTTTTCAGACACATAAATGTCTTCAAATCCAGCCTTACAAACCAGATAGCTATATAGGTCTGAATTCATCTCAGTTTCACCATATAGTAATAGCTTTTGCAATATATAGCAATGCAAAAGCCTTTAAAGGTATACTTATAATAATTAAAACAAGTCATAAATTTTGTAACTTGCTGTTAAGCTTGCATTTTATGATCACTAGATGGAGCTTACCAATAGCTCAAACCAAGCTTTATTTTATAAGTGCCAAAAGAAGAATTCAAAATCTCTATTGTAAATTCCTATCTCCAGACCAATTGGTTTCGAGCTTGTGGCTCACCTCTGTGTTTGAATAATGTATATTCAGCCTGTATTCTGCCTTTTCCTCTTCTATGTATTTAAATGGACATATTAAAGTCCTATGTGTAAGGGGTTAGAGTGACTTAAGTCAACATGGGTATAACAATAATATTGGCATCAACAAGGGCTTTGCACATTCCATCATTATATTTTCAGTAGTATGGACTCTTGGGGGATTGGGGGGGGTGAGAGGATTGAAGCTTGTTCATTAAAGTTTGAAGATTTGCTATCTTAATATAAAACTAAGCACTGATTTATATATATGTGGGAGATGGTGATCTGGACCAAATGATAAGTGCTTGTTCAGCATGAAATACATATATTAGAGATCATTTATTTTTTTGCATGTATGTGGTCATGTGTATCGGTTGTACAGAATAGATTGGATAGTTGTAGGAAGTTTGAAAGTCTGAGTTCAAGTCGCATCTAATTACATTAAGTTTAGTATAAACAATATACTTGTAATTAAACCTCTTCACTACCTATTTTTGAAATATATAAAAATAGAAATCTGAAAAAAAGAAATGACTTCCAAAATGTGCATTTTATGCTGAATCAGCTCTTATTTGATTCAGATTAGAATCTATTAAACATGGTCTTATTTTCCTAATGATTATAAACATCAAATTAGTAAACTTTTATTTACAAGAGTCAAACTCTTGGCACTCACAAGTCTGATATTAATCACATTAGGTAAATATATTATGTTTTAATAAGTATATGCATGAAGTGGGTGGTGTCAAAGTTGTGAATGCCAACAATTGGCACTTATGATGTCAAGACTTAGACAATATATATATATATATATATATATATATGTCTATATATCTTATATATATATATTAATTCTAATATTTTCACAGATAAATAATAGTAATATGAAATCATATATATATATAAACCTTATCAATAGATAGCTTCAAATAAATCTGATCAAACACTGTTGCACCAATATTAGGTTACCATAATTAATATACATGATCTCATCTTTCTCATTATAATGTTAAGGTTCTTACTAATAAAGATTCTCCAATGGATAATAAATAAACTTATACTCATTATCTCAGTTTTTAATCTTATAAATGAATGTATTCTAGAGGAAAATATGATATCCAATCTTTAGATAACTTAATGCAATAAATAACTTTCACTTTTAATTAATAATAATTTGACTCTAATTTCATTAATAACTTTTCTTTTCCAAAATCTAGGATGACACTCATGATAATATGAGTAGGATTTCTTGTAATCCAGTTCAAAATAAATACAATAAAATAATCTTTACCATGTAAGTTATTTAAACATCAACAATATAAACTTTAATATATTGTATTTGTGTGTGATTGAGTTTTTTTGATAATGTAGATGATAAAACAAATACAAAATTCAAGTTTACTAATTACATAAGTATTTTATTAATACTAAAAAAAATAATAACTTTTAAATAATTAAATTTTAATATGATCAAAATAATACAGTGATTATAAAGTTTTAACAATAAATTTAAAGACAATCAAGAAAATATATTGTAAACTATGAATAAAGAAATCTCTCACTTTTATTTATTAACTCAGCTTTCCTTCTAATATTATATAGTATAAAATACCCTTAATGGATTGACAAATAAATCTTGTCAACAATATTACAACCTCGAACTTGGAGACGAATTATAATTTTAGTAACCAAAGAAACATTGAATATGTTATTATGGTTTTTAGCACACCAGTTATGCATACATACATATCAACAGCATCAAAATACTTGAACTATTCTGATCACACCAAGAGTATAATAAAGATATAATTGATATGACATATGACATTAACATTCAAGAGCAAAAATAAAGACATTAGTATGATGCTTGACTTTAATATTTTCATCCACATAAACATCAAAATATATAGTAGTCAAATAATAAAATAATCTAAAATACATACTTGTCTATAAATGTAATAAAGACTCAGTACCATGTAATCTTAAAAACTAAATAAGAATAAATAATCACAAAAGGATGCCAAAATCATAGCATCTAGATACAGGTCACCTAGGACATACTTCACTTCAAAAAGATCATAGCTAGGACAATATATGAAGATAGATCTGAAAGCACTGATGATATCATAATACTAACAAATACATGATGTGGAAAATTGATAAAATGTAGGATATTATAATAAAATAATTATTGGACATATGAATTATGGCTTGACAATTAAATAAGAAACATACATGAACTCCCAAAATTTGTTTATCTATTTATTCTGTATTCTAAATTATTCCATAACTGATGTACATATTTCTTTTAATTACATTGTAGTGCAAAATCATCTGAGAAACTCAAATATTCAAATAGCATAAATTATACAGAAATTATAAGCATATAATATTGCAAGCTCAATAAAACATATAACTAAACTTAAATCTAAAATATTATATTTTTATATAGCCCCTTTACCACTTGAAAAGTTCTTTAAATCCTGAAATCATTGATTCCAATGCCATTTTCCACAGCACTATTGTTTAAGTAATGGTATAGCTTTTTACACCTTTTATCTTTCACTTCTTTTATTTTCCACTCAGATTCTTTTAATTCCCCAAGGAGTTCTGTTTTGCATATACTTTCTAATTTTAATACAATGGAAATAGCTTTGGCCATCTTTACAAAAGATTAAAAAAAAAAAAAACAAATCTGAGATATGACAAATTTTTAGATTCTCTCAGCTGATATTGGCCTTAAATTATTTATTTTTTTAACAAAAATATGCATAGGATGACCACTTCTATCTATTAGTAAAATTTAAAATTAGCCATACAATAATAACCTGAATTGTTTTTACCTTTTTAATAGATAAATAAACATCAAAAATGTGCAAAATATTTATAATTACTCTAACACTCCCTTTTTTATATATTTTTGCACATAAACAATTTATAAAATACCCATAAAATTGGTAAAATAACATAGAAATTAGTGGTTTGAGAGTGAGTTAAAGCTGATAATTGATGTGTCTAGAGAAAAGGCTAGATGACCTGAACACCTCTCAAATACTTCTGAACTCATTATCATCCCCTAGTAGTCTTCATCACCCACTGGGAGAGGTGGTTAGAGCATTGGCTTAAAATCTGATATTCAAGAAACTAGAAGTGTAAGTTTAACTTCTATGCTAATATTGATACTGGTCGGGCTAGAAATACTTGTAAAAGAATGTAAAATACTACTACTTGATAAATTGTGTAATTACTAACCTGTGTTGTCTATTTGTGTGTTATTACTAATAAGTTGTTTGTATTTGAAAAGTTTAATAAAGTTTAACATTTTCTATGCATTCAAAAATTTAATAATAGTTGACGGATGTAGTCCAACATATCACATCTAATATTGCACCTTCACAAACCTTCAGGAAAATGGATGGGAGATTTTTTTATTGTTTACTTGCTAGCACACAAGAAGAATTCTCAGGGCAACTTCTTTTGAATTTGTATTATAAGATACAAATGATTGTATTATGATATCACAAAGTTCAAAAAAAATATTGAAAAATATTTTGTAATTTAATGAAATATCAGTGACTGAGAATGCTATCTTTGGTTAAAAAAGTATATGCATGAGAAATCATATGGTGCTTAAGCACCAAATAACAGCAAGCTTTGTTCCAATTTTTTTTAGTTTTTGGATAGTCATTTTAATGATGCATTAAAATGTAAGAAATAATATTTTCGGTGATTTTTGCTATAAAAATTATTTATGAAGCAAAAGTACCATTATGGTATTTTCTAAAAAGCAATAAACTATGGTGCCATATAATTTCAAATGAAATGGAATTTTATTAAATATTTTCAGATATTTTTTTAATGTTTTAATTATGTTATATGGTTATTACTTAAATTACATGAAATTTTTTAACTTTGTTTGTTTAAGCTGATATAATAGCAAATATGTCCAACAGTTTTCTTAATTATTTCACTATGTATTTTCAGAGTATTCTTGTAATAATTATGCTAACAACAATATTACTTCATCTTATATATTGAGTCTGTATGCTTCCAAGAGCAGTTCTTTGCATGATGATTACTAATCTGGAAAGTAGGCATATGCAAGTCACATGACATTGTTGGCATTAACATTATCATAAAACTGGAGTTTTCAAAACCATATAGAAACTGACCTGATGTCAAAATTATATAACTAATAATTAGTTTGAGGTAAAAAATTTAAGGTTTTTTTAAAAAATTTCAGTTTATTAATATGAGTAAAGCAAAAGAATACAAGGGTTACTACTAAATGCATAAATATATTAGTTTTAAATTGAATCCTAACTCACACTGATAAAGATAAATGGTAAAACCAAGCTTGGGAAATATATATTTGATTATTCTAGCTTATAGTAGATGTGCCTAAAGTAGAGTGAAGAATAAAGCAGGATGAAAAAGTACTGCTCTTATGAGGATACTTTTTTGGCTTGTTTTTAATTTAATGAATATATATTGTGATTATATTTAAACTTTTGGAATATCCTATTTTTGAAGTAGGTTATTTTTATTTTAAATAAAATAAATTATTTACCCAGTAATAATAATAATAATAATAATAATAATAATAATAATAATAATAATAATAATAATAATAATAATAATAATATATAGTAATGCGCATGCGCGTGTATGCCTAAGTCATCAAGAACGAAGTTCTTATTAATAATCTTTTTTTCCCCATATTCTAATCGTTTTTCACACTTAAAAACTGTGATATATATCTGTGATAGATAAAGACAGCGATGGCTAATTACTGAACAGTTGTTTTTTCCAGCAAAAAGTAAGTAATACGGTCATTCATAACAAAAAATTGATTCTAACATCATAAACAAGCATGGCGTCGCGTCAAGAAGCAAACGACGTAAATTGCGCTCAAACAAACGGCGATAAAATGAAAACTGCCACTATCGCAAAAACATACGCAAACGTAACAAAAATAAACCAGCAGCTTCACAGCATCGAAAAAAGTCCAGCATTAACACAGACAGCAAGATTTAGGAAGGTAAATCAAGCTGACATAAATAATTTAAACCTCGTGGAAAACAATAATGAAGAGCCCTCCCCAACAATATGGAATCAAGATGAACTGCAAGAAATAAACGTTAATTTCAACAGCACCATCCCAAAAAAATTATTCGCAACTTTCCAAAAATTTTTTTCACCGAGATCATTAGTGTTAGCTGTCACTGATAGGAATTTAACACTCTATAAATTCCCCAGAGAGCTTCTTTACGAGGAGCTGACAGCAACAGCATTGTGGGATACAGTCTCTAGTATTGGAGAGCATCCAAACTCGTGATACATTGCAATACAGTTTTTTGATGAACATCAGCGTGCAAGATTTCAAACTAAAGTTAAAACTTTGGGAAGCTACACGCTAATAATAGTCGATCAAAGCTTGCAAAACTATTGTAACGGAATAATTAAAAACACTTACTTCGGATATACTATTCAGGATTTTCAAAAATTAATACAGTCATTAGGCAAAGCTATTTATATAAAACAAATCTACTTATCCAACACCCCCATACCGGTTTTCAGCAACAACTTTCATTTCAAAATAAAGCTGAATGACAATGTAAACCCGGAGGATATTCCAACACAAATAATTGACCAGAATGCAATACTGACTATTCACATAAAAGAATTAAGGCTGAGATGTTTTGCGTGCGGTGAAACCGGACACTTAGCAATCGATTGCAACACCAAAATCAACCAAAAAAACCAACCGAGCTCTGAAGATCAACCAACAGAAGCTCACCAACCAGAATCAAACAGTACAAAACAGATAACGAAAACAACTAATAAACAAGAAAAAATTAATAAAAAAACCACAGATCAACAGCAATTGAATAATAAAAAAACTGCACACACATTGCCAGCACCTGAAATTCTGGATTTATCAACAAAATCAACCAATAGAATTCAAACCCCCACTGATAAAAAAACAGAAAATCAACAACCTCAAGAGGCTCCAATGGAAAAAATAGCACACAATCTAAGTCAGACTACCAAAAATACCGATGAAAAAGCGATAATAAAAGAACAAATAAACTCACACAGTAATAGTGATCAAGAAAAAATATATATAACACACCAAACACCCAATATTAAAAATAATACAACAATGGAAATTATGAAAGCTATCACCCCAAATATGCCTCAAATCACCAAAGCTGACACAGAACAAAGAAGAAGACCAGGCCGCCCACCAAAGAAAAATAGAGGGCCCAAAAAAATCAAAACAGAAGCCAACCTTAGCCTTTCTGATCACAACAATACAACTACAGTGGAAACAGATGAAGATCTGGAAATGGAATATGAGAATGAATGGGAAGAAATACCAGATCAACCCTAATATTTAAATCTCAATCAAAAAACATATAATGAAAATAAAAATTGCGGCAATCAATGTCAGGGGTTTGAACTCGACCTCAAAAATTAATAAGTTAAAACATTGGATCAAGGATATACAACCACACTTGCTTGGTATACTTGAGACAAAAATTTATGCTGGATCACAAACTGACCCAGCCAAACATTTAAATATGGAAGGTTTCTGTGCATGCTCCAGTGACTCTTCCTCTCCCTCAGCTGGAACTGGACTCATAATTGCTAGAAATTGCCCATTCACAACGTTCAAAATAATTCACATTGACATGAACTTATTAATTGCAACCTTCAACCAAAAAAGCATAACAATAAATCTGGTTTTTGTATATATGCCTTTACAGGATAAAAAAATAGATACCATAATTGCAAACATTAATTCAAGGTTAGCTACAACTTCAAACCCAACCATCTTAATTGGAGATTTTAATTTAAAATATCAGGAATTTACCCAATGTTGGCTTCACAGAATAAACATACCACTAATGAGTGGCCAAGGTTTTTTGCCAGATGATGCCATCTCTTTCCACAATAATCGCTTCTCTTCACTTATTGATCTGTGCTTTTATTCTCCAATGCTTCACCACCTTATTGAAATAAAACTAACTCCCTCAACTTTTTCTGATCACTCAGCTCAAATAGTCACAATTGACTGTGCCCAAATTCAAATATCACCCTTTCCACTTACAAGAACAATAAGAGTTTACTCCCAGAAACAACCCCTGAATTTCTGTTCTCTGAGACCTACATAATGCTAAACAAAATCAAAGATATAACTTTGAACCCGGTCCAGAAATATCTAGCATTTATGGGAATGTTGTCCTTTAACATCAACCATATAACAAAAAAACAACCTCCACCATCAATACTTTTGTCTCTGGCAGATCAGTTACACCAGAGAATAATCATGATTAACCCATCACACTGCACCCAGCAGTATATATTCAAGCTTACACATGCATACAATAAAGCATGTGAAGAACTCAAAAGCTATCTGAAGATAAAGAAAAGCAAGGTATGCCTAACCAGGCCACACACTTGGACAAGAGATTATATAAGATGGGCGCTGGGGAATCAACCAGATGTAAAAGTGCCAATGGCACTATATACAAATAGTGGAACATATGCAGGACACAATATGATTATGCCAATTTTTGAATATTTTAAAGAGAAATTACAAGAAAGACAACCATATAAAATACCACATAATCTGTTTGGCCCAACAGAGACAAAAACCCCATTCACAAAAGATCTATTCACAACAAAACTAAATACTATTTGAAACGCTTGCCATCCAGGTAGTCCTGGAGTTCCATTGTTTGTATTAAAGCATCTAAGCAAATTCACAACAGAATATTTGTATCAGTTAGCAAACCATCTAGCGCAACAAATTCAACCCATGGAGGGTGTCTATCCAATAGCCATAGTACCCTATAATAAAAAGAAAGCAATTATTCCACCTATTACAGACCTCAGACCAATCTCTATGGGACCTTTGCCGATCAAAATTATGGAGAAAATTATTAAAGATGAAATTGAACCGTATATAATGCCACTTATTTCCGAAGCACAATATGCAAAGTAAAACTCTTCAACAACAGAAGAAGCTTTATTCTTCAAAGCAATTCTAGCAACAGTAAAACAGCGGAAAAAATATGGACCCGTTGTTGTGCAGCTTGATATAGAAGCTGCATTTGACTCAGTCAATATATACACACTTCTAAAAATGCTAAAAGACACAGAAATTCCTAGAACACATCTATATATAATTGCTAACCTGCTTCTGAACAGAGAGATCCATATAACTTTAAATGGAAGAAACTCACCATCTTTCACACCCACCAAATCTATATCCCAAGGATCCCCTCTTAGTTCACTATTGTTTATATTTTACATCAATCCCCTTATTAAAAGCATACAAAATGCATTTACTGGGATCAAGATACCAGACACAACACAGCGCACTACATGCATCGCCTATATGGATGATGTTACCATATTCCTAACATCAAAAAAAACAAATACCGCAACTCCAAAAGATATTACAAGAATATTCACAAAAATATGAATTATCATTTAATCCAGCAAAAACCACAGCCTGGTCTCTATACACTGGTAAACCATGTACATCAATTTACAAATCAAAACCAAACTCTTTCCTTGGGTTCCCATTTCATATGGGAATTACAGGAATGAGATGTCATATCCAAAATAAACTTAAAGAAGAAGCCACAAAAATTATAAACTCCTTGTCCAAGGCATATCTTTCACTATATTCCAAAGTACAGTTAATTAACCAGCTTATCACAACCAAAATAACTTACTATGTACCGGTTATTTCATTCTCAAAGGGGTTCATTTCAAAAATTAAAACCATATATAATAAACTACTTTGGGCCAGAAAAACAGTAGCAATTTCCACAAAAAAACTTAGCCAACCTCTAATAAAAAATGGACTTGGCTTGCACAACATCAATGTTTTTCATATACAGAAGTTAAGGAACTCAATAATCACAATACTTGCCAAATACCCCAAAATTAACCACTTGCTAGAAGTTACTCCAACAGATAGACCACCTCCAAAAGGTTCCTTTTTCACCAACATTATATACCAATGCAAAACCACAGACAAGATTCCAGAACAGTATTTGCATAAGTATTCATACTGGGATATTTATGGTTTAATAAACAGAGAAGCAGATACTAATGTTATACAACCTATGCTAGGAATTAACAACAAGAGACTACTCAAGGAATATAAAAAATGGGCTCTAGAGCCCAAATACTTTGATTTTATCATGAAAATCAATCTCATTGTCTTGCCAACAACCCACTTTCTTTATCATAAAAGAATGTATATATCTATTGACCCCTTCTGTGGACTCTGCCATCGAGCAGAAGAGACACTGGACCACTTTATTTATCAATGTGTAGCACTTAATCAAACATGACAGATGATGTGTAACACCTACAGAAAACCAGGTACAATCATTAATCACATAATAGCTGCTTTTCAGGGAAGATCAATACCTACCATTAGGGCAGCCACATTTGTTCTATATGCATATTGGTGCACCCGATGTACTTTCTTAATTGGCAATAACACCAGACGACACCCAGCTACATTTAGCAACAAACTGCTACACATTCGAAATAGAGATAAAATAATAACCAACCCCCACTTATATGCAGCAACATGGTCATTGTTAAAACAACCATCAATGCTGTGAATGCTGCAAAGAAAAACTATCATACAACTAACATTCAAAGTGACATGCGGACAAAACTAAATAAGCTCCTCAAACGTTAGAACTCTGATTATTTTTGCTTTTTTAATTTTTATATTGTTATAGTCCATTAACCACAAAGTGTAACCACTAAATTCATTTATATGTGTTTACCCTAATATTATTCATTGTATGTTAAATTTCAAATTTTTCTAGATGTAAACTTATGTAAACCATTGAGATCAATAAAGCCTTTATTGAAACGTAATAATAATAATAATAATAATAATAATAATAATAATAATAATAATAATAATAATAATAATAATAATAATAATAATAATAATAATAATAATAATAATAATAATAATAATAATAATAATAATAATAATAATAATAATAATAATAATAATAATAATAATAATAATAATAATAATAATAATAATAATAATAATAATAGTAATTTATTATAACGTATGATTATTTAGTAGGACAATATATTTGTTTAATATTTTTTTTTTTGTAAAAATTTATTTCAAATGTTATTAAGAGTGAGGGTTATGTTAATTCTATATGATAAAAATAATCAATAATTTGTTTTTTTTTCCTACAGTTTTCAGATTTTTATTGCTGCAATTGATCTCATGAATATAATATTTTGAAAACTAAAGTTTATCGTATTTGCATTAAAAAATATATACATATATATCATACTCAATATTTTGATTCACGAGATAAATTTTAGTTTTAAATAAATAAACAATCAATAATAAATTGATTTTTAAGATTAACAACACTCTATATATATTAGAATCATCTGTCATTTCTGAATTTTAAAGAGGTGACATATATATATGTTGTTACGAAGATTTTCACTGGTTGCATATATAAAAGACATATTTTGCGGGTTCATCCATGTTAAAAAATGTAAATATTGATATACCTACATTTCAACTTGATCACATAAGTCATCCACTGGGTGATTAAAATTTTTTTAACAGGGATGAACCCGCAAAATATGTTTTATATATATATATATATAATTGTTAAAAGGAGGTTGCTTTGACAACAGTTTGAGTTAGTTCATTGTTATGTATAGAAGAATTATGTAAGTGCTAACTGGTTTCTATGGTTATATATATATATTGTACCAAGATACATCAGGAAGGAGTGTGTTTTCTTCGGAGTTACACATAATTTTGGAGAAATATAAATTTATAAAAGATTTGTTTAAATATTTAATAAAAATAAAAGGTCTTGTAGGGTAAAATAAGAAAAAAAAAATTTTTTTTTATCATAGAAGGGTTTATCGTTAAAAGCATAAATTAGACAGTTTTATAAGATATAATTTTAAAATCACATTTAAATAAAACTTAAAGAATTAAAAGCTTGATTTAATTAAAACTTGATTTAATTGAAATTTGATTTAAGATTGCTTTTAGAAAAAAAAAAAGCAAGGTGGAGTTCGTTTTGTCTTATAATAATAAAAAAAAGGGAATATAATCAAAGGAATGTAATAAACAATGGGAGCTAATGACAAACATAAGAAATTTCCATTAAACGGCTAACTAGTGAAATAACTCTAACAAAGAAATTGAAATTTGCAATCATCTAAAGAATGACCAATGAAACTGTGTAGAGAGTCGAAAGAAAAGAAATAATTGTCCAATAGCAGAAATTCAGAATGTAGATTGAATCCGCAAGATAAGGACCGTAAAATATAAAAGGGGCAAACTTTCTATTGTTAAGTTATTAGATTGAATTTGATATTATGATTAAAATTTGATTCTGATTCAGTTCGGTTGATTATTCTTAAATTCATATTCATATTATTAATATACGTCCAAAGTTATATAAAACATAATGCTGCATTGTTAAACCCATCATGTGGACAGCCGGCTGAATCCTTCCATGCAATACCAACAGCAGACAGTTCGAAGGTCGATCATGTTTGCGTAAAACAAGAAGGAAGCAGAGTGTCCATGATGAAGCCCACAGGATCCCAATGACATCAGGAAAAGGATCGCAAAGAGTTAGCGCTAACTGACCGAAGGAAATACTATCAGAAGCTATGCTCGGAACTAGGCATAAAAGAGAATGCTAGGTAATATTTATTTTATTCTTAATTCACTAATTAAAAGCCGTAGTAATGTATGGAATAATAAACTTTGAACTTTATATTATGAACAATAATTACTAACTGTCTTTAGCTCCATTATCAAGGGATTTTATTGTGATTTCAAATATATTTGTGTGCGTATAATTATTTTCTAAATGTATGTATAATATGATATTTTTGTTATATTAAATATTATCTAAATTTGAGCAAAAGTGTAATTAATTATATTATAAGACCAAACGAAGTGAAACAGTGTAAACGGAGATTTAATGGGTTAGTGATTACTTATAAAAAAAAAAAAAGAAATAAATATCGTAGATCAAATAAAAAATAAATGTTATAATAATGAATTATAGTTTAGAAATGGGATATGAATATCCTATGAGATTATGAGAGCGAAATAAATTTTAAATTAGAATTTGGGAAAGGAAGCGAGAAAACCAGCGCAGAGAAAGATTCGTAAATTGATTTTTTTAAGTAGGTGGATTTTGTATTGCATTGATTGTTTTAGCTGAGCTAGCGGGAGCGGGTACTAGATCGTATTGGTCAGGCAGACTTGTCGACAAAGGTCGGCTGGCGCCCATTGGATTTTTTCCTTTAAATAAATAAAGAGTTTGATTGGCTAATGTGTAATCTAGTAAACGAGTATTAATACTATTGGCGAATATTTGCAAATGATATTGACCCCTCTATCCGAGGTATCGACAGCCCCTATGATAGGATTTTGTGTAAGAGGGAGGTACAAAGTTCTGTATCGAGTCATTATTATAAATATCGAATATTTTATTGATGTTATATAAGTGATATTTATACAAGTTATAAGACGACGTTAAAGGGGGATAGATATAAATGGCGCATCAACGTGGAACGAATCAACCGGGTTCGAACCCATCAGGCTTCATCACGGGAGAAGTACTCCTTACCCATTCAAAACCCCTTTACCGATCAGAACACCACATATTGATAAGAAGAAGGACACTGATGAAGCATGCTGTAAACTCAGAAAGATGGGAAGTATAAGACAAAGGAGACAAGGGAAGAGCAAGGCTATGTTCAAGCTGGGAGATGAGGTCATGGTAAGGGTAAATCCAGTAAGCCATCCGGAAAAAGGGATATACAAGAAATTTCAACCAATATATGATGGGCCATACAAAATCATAAAGGAGTACGGAAATAACGCCTTCAAAGTCGCCGAAGGGTCAGACTGCAAGGGAACGTTCAATGCTCGATCCTTACAATTACTAAAAAAGAAAACTTAACAAGTAACACAGACACATGAGAATAAGAAAGGACGAACTTCCATCAAAATAAATTGAGGGGATTGTATAATAAGAATAAAGTTAAACGTTGAAACTAAAACCTTCAGATTGATATTTTAGTTTCAAAAGGGGGGACGGAGAAATGTACTGAGATACATCAGGAAGGAGTGTGTTTTCTTCGGAGTTACACATAATTTTGGAGAAATATAAATTGATAAAAGATTTGTTTAAATATTTAATAAAAATAAAAGGTCTTGTAGGGTAAAATAAGAAAAAAAAAATTTTTTTTTATCATAGAAGGGTTTATCGTTAAAAGCATAAATTAGACAGTTTTATAAGATATAATTTTAGAATCACATTTAAATAAAACTTAAAGAATTAAAAACTTGATTTAATTAAAACTTGATTTAATTGAAATTTGATTTAAGATTGCTTTTAGAAAAAAAAAAAAAGCAAGGTGGAGTTCGTTTTGTCTTATAATAAAAAAAAAAAGGGGGAATATAATCAAAGGAATGTAATAAACAATGGGAGATAATGACAAACATAAGAAATTTCCATTAAACGGCTAACTAGTGAAATAACTCTAACAAAGAAATTAAAATTTGCAATCATTTAAAGAATGACCAATGAAACTGTGTAGAGAGTCGAAAGAAAAGAAATAATTGTCCAATAGCAGAAATTCAGAATGTAGATTGAATCCGCAAGATAAGGACCGTAAAATATAAAAGGGGCGAACTTTCTATTGTTAAGTTATTAGATTGAATTTGATATTATGATTAAAATTTGATTCTGATTCGGTTCGGTTGATTATTCTTAAATTCATATTCATATTATTAATATATGTTCAAAGTTATATAAAACATAATGCTGCATTGTTAAACCCATCGTGTGGACAGCCGGCCGAATCCTTCCATGCAATACCAACAGCAGACAGTTCGAAGGTCGATCATGTTCGCGTAAAACAAGAAGGAAGCAGAGTGTCCATGATGAAGCCCACAGGATCCCAATGACATCGGGAAAAGGATCGCAAAGAGTTAGCGCTAACTGACCGAAGGAAATACTATCAGAAGCTACGCTCGGAACTAGGCATAAAAGAGAATGCTAGGTAATATTTATTTTATTCTTAATTCACTAATTAAAAGCCGTAGTAATGTATGGAATAATAAACTTTGAACTTTATATTACGAACAATAATTACTAACTGTCTTTAGCTCCATTATCAAGGGATTTTATTGTGATTTCAAATATATTTGTGTGCGTATAATTATTTTCTAAATGTATGTATAATATGATATTTTTGTTATATTAAATATTATCTAAATTTGAGCAAAAGTGTAATTAATTATATTATAAGACCAAACAAAGTGAAACAGCGTAAATGGAGATTTAATGGGTTAGTGATTACTTATAAAAAAAAAAAAGAAATAAATATCGTAGATCAAATAAATAATAAATGTTATAATAATGAATTATAGTTTAGAAATGGGATATGAATATCCTATGAGATTATGAGAGCGAAATAAATTTTAAATTAGAATTTGGGAAAGGAAGCAAGAAAACCAGCGCAGAGAAAGATTCGTAAATTGATTTTTTTAAGGAGGTGGATTTTGTATTGCATTGATTGTTTTAGCTGAGCTAGTGGGAGCGGGTACTAGATCATATTGGTCAGGCAGACTTGTCGACAAAGGTCGGCTGGCGCCCATTGGATTTTTTCCTTTAAATAAATAAAGAGTTTGGTTGGCTAATGTGTAATCTAGTAAACGAGTATTAATATTATTGGCGAATATTTGCAAATGATATTGACCCCTCTACCCGAGGTACCGACAGCCCCTATGATAGGATTTTGTGTAAGAGGGAGGTACAAAGTTCTGTATCGAGTCGTTATTATAAATATCGAATATTTTATTGATGTTATATAAGTGATATTTATAAAAGTTATAAGACGACGTTAAAGGGGGATAGGTATAATATATATATATATATATGACGACGTTAAAGGGGGATAGGTATAATATATATATATATATATATATAGTGAGAAATTTGATTATTCAAATAAATGTAGCTCAAGAATGCTGAGAAAATAGCCCTTACTGAGTCAAATGATTGACAATTTACAAAACCGAAATAATATTGTTTGTCATAAGGGGTATTAATTCTACTTCATCAGTGTAATTAGATTGAAGAACTACATAATAATGACTTTTGTTATGGAATTTCTGTAGGTGCTTAAATCATTTGAACAAGTTCCAATAATATAAAAAATTATTTCATTATTCATATCTTAGTTATGTTTCTTTAAAATGTGCATTATTATTATTTGAAACTTATCTCTTTTATGCTATTTATCTATTCTTAGACTGATACCGTTAAATAAACAAATAAATAATGTAATCAATCTAATATAACATATAAGTCATGGTTACTATTCTGAATAGTCTTTGCATTATCATCATATCTTTCATTATCCATTTCTCTCAAGTATTACTGCTATATACTTGGTTTGATTCTGCCATCTAGTAAACACCATTATAATCATTCACCAAAGCCAGATCAGTGGCTGGAAAAATTCAATTCTGATTGTTGATACTGTAATATTTACCTTTATTGTTAAAAACCACTCTTAAGATTGAATTAATAATGATAAAATAATTTTTTAAATGTTAATGTTCAATTAAATTTTATAATAACTCATAAATATAAAAATGATATAGGTAATTAATTGTACACTCTTTTTTAAACCTTTTCTGAATTATTTTAACTTCAGGTGAAGGCTTATATATCGTAAATTTTCTAAATGTACTATAATTAACTCTTGATTAGTTATTTTTATTAAATGTTTTTATTAAATTGATACTGGTTTAGTATTAATTTTATTAACTAATGCATTAACACTATGTATACAATAAAATCGCTCACATTTTTTTATTAGTATTATTATTCTTTTATGAAATCCAGCAATGAATGTTGAACATGTACAAGGTTCAATTATCATTTCAAGTAAATGAAATTCACATTACAATTCATTAGATATATTGTAAAAGAAAATATGAGCAGAAAGTTATTAAAGATCTACTTAATATTGTAGTCCATCATTAACATAAGACAATCTGTTACATACTAACTTTAAATTTTTCTTTTTAATACAGATGACAATAAATAAATCTGTCATATATTAATTTTTCAGGAGTTAAACATTATATTACTACAAACTCTAATATATATTACTATTATTTAATAATCATCATTGTTTTCTAAATATACAAGATGCACTTTTTGGCATATATTTTAATTTATGTGAGTGCTAGCAGGGGTAATTGCTCTTCTGTCAGTTAAGATCCCAAATAACTCCCTTTATAAATAGTGGCTTGCATTTTTGGTAGGTACTATTATTTCAAAATATATCAATTCTTACACATAATTCATTTTCACTATTAACTTAGCATAATATTTTCTATCATTGGTTAAATTTTCTGAAAACCATATTCACAAGAAATACAATCCCACATATATTTAAGTGTTAAGCTGTAAACTATTATAAAAATGTTAGGTATAACAAATTAAATAAATAATAAAAATAAATATTCTCAATTATTAATCATTATTTGAAGATAATCTAAATAAAATGTGATCATATATAATTATTTGTAATGGAAAACTTAATTAAGTTATTGATTGCAATATCTTTTTTAATAATTCAATAACTATCTCTTTGTATAATACAACATTGGACTATATATATGCACACATGTATCTAATACACATATTAAAATATTCATTAAATTAGCTTCATTTTATGTTTTAATTTAGAGTGCAAATGTAACTATTTAATATTAAATTCTAGCTGCTTAACAGAATCACACTACATGTTCCATTTTTTTTCACTAAAGCATTATCAAAATGATATTTCTTTATCAATAATTATTTACTCTATTTGCTTTTTTTGACATAATAGTTTTAATTTATATTTTAGTTTTAATTTTGGTACCTAGATGTCAGGTCTAATCAAGCAATGCACAGTGATCTGAATTTATTTGCTTTTCATACAGAACAATGTAAATTTTTTATATCATGCTTGGCAAAAAGTAAGCTATGTTTTAATTTTAATTTGAAAACTTGTTTTTACATTGAAAATATATTTTCATTATTCTCAATAATATTTTTATAAATAAAAATTAAAATTTATATATTTTCATATGTACTAATAGTTTTTAAAAATTAAAACAACCCATATGTAAAAAAAGTAAAATATAAGTGAAGACTCATGTACTGAGGGTTTTTTATTTCTCAATATAAATTATAGGCAGAATAAATTTTTAATTTATTTTCTTTTTTAAAAATAATTGCACACTTTTTTATCAGAATAATTATTATTAAAAATAAGTCTTTTGAAATTGAAGGTTACATATATATATAAAATAAAAGTGCATTTTAGACCTTGTTAATTATGTTTAAACTTCAATGAAATCATTAAATTTCTTGTTATTAAACTTTTTGAAATAAAATGTATCTCTTGTAATGTTAATGAATTATATAGAAAATTTGTTTCAATTGCTTTTAGAAAACTATTTTAAATAAAGTTTGTTCTATTATTTTAATGCATGATAGCAAATTCTGGTTTAGTGGGCCAAAATTAAATCTTTGACTTCTCAACTATATTTGAAATGTATTGTTTGACTTTCACTTTTTAAGATTTTCATCAAAAACAAGTATGTTTAAATATGTAGAATTGTTACTCAAATTTGTATAAATTTATATTATTAATTTACACTTATAAATTAATAACATTTCCACTTAGTTTTAACGTAATATTTTTAAATATACTTATTTGTTTTACAATATTCTCAAAATATGATTACATATAAGGTTGTCTTAAACATTAGTAACAATCAAATAAAATATATTAATATGAAGAAGAGTGGATTCTTTTATCACTAAAATATATTTTCATTAAGGAAAATGTTCTAACTTATTTTTTTCTCATCAGACAAATAAATTCAATGCTTCTCTATGTTATGCATATTTACAAAAAATTTTCAGTCTGATAAACATAATTTACTTCATTTTGAAAATGATTTTACAGTATCAAATTCACTGCACCATATACATATGTATTTAGATATATAGAAAACAACTTAAAAATACTTAATTAAAATTTTTTCAGTCTTATCAGGCAGCTAATGGGATCTGAAATTTAAAGTGCTAATTTGGATATCAAAAACCCTTTGAATCGGTTGAGTGGTTGTAGTGTGTTAGATCCTAGCAGCAGCTGATTATTTTGTTTTCTTGTTTAAATTGCATAAAAATTATAAGCATGACATCAACAGAAATTCCAGCATTCATTGCTGTTTGAATTTCTCTTTAAAATGGCTTATCACAAGTTGAAATTAAACAAAATTTGATTTTTTTTATTAATATTTTTATTAACAGGTTCATTTAATTTTTTTTCTTTTCTTCTCAGTTTACTAGATTACATGAAGAAAACAACAGCAAAATTTTTTATTGGCCAGACTTGTTATTAAAATGGATTAAAAATGCACCGATGATTCACATTTCAAGGCCTTCATCTCGATAAAAACGTAATCAGAATATCGAGTCATAAGTATTTAATTTAAATTATTTAATTATTTTAATTGTATTTAAAATTATTTTTAATTGTTTGATAAATGGTATAATTTATTAATGTGGTTGCACTTGTATTGGTATGTCTGTGCTCTTTGTTATATTGTATATAAATTTGTTTTCAAATATAAAAAAGTGGATTATGTACAATTTAATTTTGGAGCTCTGATCCAAGTTTGAGGCAACCTTATTTTATAGACATAATGATTCTCAAAAGGTTTAATAATTTATTAGTAGGTTTATATTTGTATTAGTGTATTTGTTTTTTGCACTGTGTTTGTATAACAAGTAATAATTTACATATATAAAACTAAGTATTACAGAGCAGTGCGATGTAAATTTTAAGACTGATTATCAGCTGTATAGCAAGGTTGCAGTTGATAAAGCAATCACAAAATTTACTGGGCATAGTATCATGTAAAAATATAAACATTTAAAAACAATAAAGAGAAATTTCAAATGGTGTGTATGTGGTATTTTGAGACTATAGCTAGAAAATGAGCTATATGCAAATAAATTATATCTTTGTGGGCCAATAAATATAACAAGGTAGCATCACTAGTGCACATAAACAATATAAACATCACTGGTATATAAAATGAAGAAATCAAACTCATTTTATCATTTATACAGACAATAGCCTACAATTTCTAGCTTTAGATAGACAAGAAGCTAATTGCTATGATGATAAATGCATATCCACCTTCTGGAAATAATTTGTTTTGTATTTTTTATTAGGAAGAATCTTTTTCTTATAGATGCCTTGAGATTTGTTAACTTTTGGGGTACAAAATAATAAAAAAAAGATTAAAATGAAGACTTCTCATGCGAATACATTTGGTGATTCTGAAGTTATGGATTATCTCAGATAAAAATATTATATATGGTTTGAATGAGAATTTTGTGAGAAATACAAAAAACTTATCAGTGAAGATGTAAGTTAAACTAAATTAGTGATAAATTAAAAATTATAAACAAACAATAAAATAATAAATATTTTGGATGTTGAAATTTCTATTTTTCCTTATTTTTTAAATGATAATTACTATTTATTTTAGCTTTATTGCTTTTCGTAGTTTTTCTAATTTCTAAAAATGTAAGGCTATTTGCTTTATCATTATTAAAATTGAAGTTATTGTGAAAATGGTATCTCAAGTCAGTTTTTTTTAAAAATTCAATATGGCGCCAGGAACATTAACTCGTAAGTGGTAATTTTTATTTATTCTTCACATTGAATTCAGATTATATGTTCAGGCTTAGTATTAGGTTTGACTCCAATCCAGGTGAATTGGCAAAGATCACCTAGTGACAGTTAACAGAAGAGAAAATCATGGGAAAATGTATTTATAATGCATAATTATGTTTCACAAAATCTCACCACACTTTTAGGAAAATGTGTGCTGAGTTAATATCTTTATTTAACTTTAATTCATCAAAAATGTACATTACCATGGCAATGAAATGAATGGCTTTACTTAGTTTTAAAATAAAAATTGTTATAAAGAATTACTTTAATTTATCTATAAAGAAAATAAATAAATTAAAAATACAAAGTTCACATTTTTGCTAATTTTTGCCTGTGTTCATTTTAAAATAAAAGTGAATTTCTTACCAATCTGCAATACCAATTTTAACTATTTAATGCATTATATTTGAGATTAAAATATTTATCCAGAAGGTTTCTTATTTTTATCAAAGATAAATTTACAGTTGAAAACTTTCTATTACAACTTTAAAATATTTACTTGAATTAATAATTTTGTTTTGCAACACAATAGATTCTAATAGTTCTTAAAAATATTTATTTAGAACTGAATAAACTATTCTAAATGTTTATTATACTTACATAATTTTTTATTCATATCTACTATACATGTATAGCTTACACACATATATAAACCATTATTTCAATATTAATTTACTCTTTTTAAAATTACTTTCTAGTTGGTACAGGTGCAATTAATTTCCAAATCTATTACCTAAATCTTATAATTAAATAGATATTGCAAAATATAATTTAATTTTTATTTTGATGATTCTTGATTCTTTTTTGTTTTCTTATATGTACATTGTAATGTGTAATATTCTTTCTAAAGTTTAATAATGAATATAACTTAAAATATTTATTGGCATATTACAAAGATAATATTATTTAAATCCAATTTATCCTAATCACTTTGCACACCTTTTAGCAAAAACCTTTTATTGTATATATATCTTTTGACTGTCCTGCAGTCTTCTTCAGAGTCAGTTTATTTTAACCTTTAAAAAAAATTTTTTTTTTTCTTTTTTAAAAAAATATTAAAACAAACTGTCTCTAAAGAAGATTGCAGGACAGTCAAAACATAGGTGTATGTGTATATATGTACAATAAAATGTTTTTGCTAAAATGTGTTCGAAGTGATTTGGATAAATTGGATTTATATAAAATATTACAGCAAAAATAAGGGAACAGGTGAGTTTTGGTAATATTTCTGTTAATATTATTTAACTATTATACATATAAAGCAATCTTTACAGTTCCAATGTGTCATCCCATATATTATAATAATTTTTGAAATTTTTGTATTAAATTTTGAAGATATGGGAGAATAATTTAATAGTGACTTTGTTCAAACACACACACTAAATTAAAACTTATTAATGGGCAATTGACAATAAAAACATATAATATATTAATATGTAGATGAATAATTTAATGTAAAGTTAATAAATCAATAGTTTTGTTAATTTATTCATTATAGTAAAATGATGTATAGTAGTGACATAACTTTAACATAATGTTTGAACTTGGATATTTGTGTGCTTGTATGTTTATTCTGTGATTATTTTGTCTGTTTTAAATTTTAAAAGGGCATTATTTTAAATGGTTTAAATGTCAAATTATTATTTTAATTTTAAAATAAAAGATCTTTTATTATGGGGGATGAATCAGCAAATAGATAAATGAACAAAGAAAATGATTTATTTTAATGTTTGCAATTTACATATTTATTGAAATGTAATGTTATTTTGTCTTAAAATATTTGTTAAATGCCATTTCTAATTTTCCAATATTTACTGCAAAGAACACTATAGTATCTTCATAAAATTATTGTAAATAAAGATGTGTGTGTTTATGTAAACAATGGAAAGAAGACATATTATAAACAAAAAAGTTAATAAATTTGAGTTAAATTAAGAACTTTATTGGCATTACTAAAATGATGATGATGAAATTGGTGGTGACAATAGAAACCTATAAATAGGGCTGAATTCAATGAAGTACAAATATTGGTTTGTTGTAATTGTAAAATGCAGTGCTAAAAGAAATTTGACCAAAGTACTTGCTTTTGGGGGGTATATGGCTTTTCGAAGATTGTCAAATGAAAAAACAACATCTGGGAAACTTTATTGTAAATAAGAATGCAAAAGTTAATGAAACTAGACTATTTTGCTTCAAATCATATAGCTGTTAATTTGTTTTTATTTATTTATTTACTAAAAGAAAAAATAATTTATTTTAGATATAACTCATTGTGTACATACACATACCTGATTTATTTTATAAGATAGAGTTATTATAAATTAATAGGATTAAAATATTTTCAAAATTTCAAATTTGCTAAATTACCTTAAGGAAAGCTTGTAATTTTTCGACTATCAATTTATTTACTGAACGGAAAATAAAATCTTATCTTGGATATCGCTTACCGCCAATGCTTACATTAATAGATTTACTTTTTAAAAATGTAAGTTATTGTACCATTTTGGATTTATAGGAAAAATAGGGTTATTACGTCATTATTTGGATTTCCATAAACTAGAAGCGCCTATGAATTTGAATAAATTTTCACATCGTTATAGAAGCTCACAATAAACAAAGGGCCTGAATTTATCTTCACAAAAAGTCAAAGACTATTAAAAGACTTTCGTTTATTTATATATATATAAATTGAATATATTTCATTTTAAAGAATATATATATATATATATATATATAAGTATGGAGGATTTGAACTCAGATTTTCAAGCACCCTTCAACTATCCACACTATAATTCTTGTCCATTTCTTTTTTCTCCCTCTATATTTTGCTTCTTTTTATATTGCACTATAAACTCATCAATACTCCTTCAACACTTTAAGCAAATAACTTTATTTATATATTTTACAGTTTCGACTGTACTAGCAGTCTTCATCAGAACTACAACATAAAAATTAGACAAATATTATATCAATACAACCAAAATTATTATTCTTCATATTTGTTTTTGCTTTATATTATTTTGTTTTATTTTACTTTTATATGGAAATATGAAGAATAATAATTTTGGTTGTATTGATATAATATTTGACTAATTTTTATGTTGTAGTTCTGATGAAGACTGCTAGTACAGTCGAAACTGTAAAATATATAAATAAAGTTATTTGTTTAAAGTGTTGAAGGAGTATTGATGAGTTTATAGTGCAGTATCCACACTATCTCATACAACTGATACACATTATAAATCTTTTCTACATGTGTGTGGTCATGTGTATCAGTTGTATGAGATAGTGTGGATAGTTGAAGGGTGCTTGAAAATCTGAGTTCAAATCCTCTATACTTACAATTAAACTCCCAGGTTTGGGAAGAGTGCCTGGTTTTCAAATATATATATATATATATATATATATATATATATATATATATATATCTGTTATTATTTATCTGAATATTATCAATAAAATATTTTAATCTTTATAATAATTATTTAGATGCTTGGATAAAGATATTTTTATTATTGTTTATAGGTTTGTCATTAAATTTTGATACGATTTTGGCTGTTATTTGTGTATTTATTGTAAAAATTAAATATGGTTGTTTATTTTATAAAAATCAATTTAAAGTTAATATTATAGGAATGTTATATTATAATGCTGTGTTTTATTGATATTTGCACATTTTTCAGTCTTGTGGGGTGTTGTATTATTTGATTGACTGAATTCAAAAAGTCTCTCATCAATAGTATATAGTCTTAATGACTAATGATATATAGCTCCTTTATAAAAAAATTAAATTTATACCACATGTACATGTATATTTGTTAATATGTAAATTTTCTAAGGGGTTGAGATTTGAAAGAAGTCTCACATTTATATGTATTGGTAATTAAACCGTACATTGCTTGTACAAAATATATGTATTAAAAATGAAGACTGTTGAATTGCATATTGCGTTATGAAATAGAAACAACGATTAAATAAAACATAACTGAAGTATAATTTAAGGATAATAATTATAAAATGCGTTTTTCATAGGAAAGACAACCTTTTGTAATTTTTGCGCAAGTCTAACCACATATAATAGATGTATTCGATACATTATCAGCAAGTGTACATTTTATTGAAAATACCATATGTTCTTAAAATCCAAGAGAACATTATAATATTATCTTATTCAATAAATTATTTATTATTATTATATTTTATTTATTATTATTCTTATTTGTAAATAAACGTATTTTATATTTATTAAATTACTGTTGACTTTTAAGTATTTTAGCATTTCACATCATTATATCTAATTTGTAGTTTATGCTGACATGATATTATTACATTTTATTCAAATAAACATTCATTTATTAATATTAGTAACTTTTATTTGCACCCACCTTTTAAAATATTAACTGTATAAAACATTCTCCCCCAGGCTATGACTTAAAAGCACTCTAAATGTTGAACAAAGAATTAAGAATAGAATTAATCCTCCTATTCTTTATAACTCTGATGTTTATAGGTATAACTTTATCATTATTTATTGTTTGTTCAACATTTAGTGCACTTTTAAAGCACAGCCTGGGTGAGAGTGATTTACTACCTTTGTTTACATATACATTGAGCTGTGTTTAATTTAAGGTTTACATATGAAATCTTGTTTAATTATTATAATCACCATGTTAAAAGTATGATGCTGTCTCTAGTCTTGTAGAAATTCTTATGAATTTAAAAATTCTTAAGTGCCATATTCCATCCTGTTGATAAATTAATTTCACTCTGAATTAAATATATGCTTGTAAATATCAGAGCTACCAAGAATAGATAAATTCATTCTATTCTTGATTTTTTGTTCAATATTTAGAATGCTTTTAAGTCATGACTTTTGGGAGAGTGATTTAGTCTAACTGTTTACATATACACTGATTTATGTTTAACTTAAAGTTCAAATATTAAGGGTTAGTTATTGTAGAGTGTAGTTAGGTATAATAAAATAGCTATATTTATTATAAGAGTTTATAATTAAATAATAAAACCCTAAGAATCTTATTTATTATACTTAAATATTTTAAACCCTGAGATGATATTAAATCTAATTTATGTCACTTGTAAGTTTCCAGAATGACCAAGATGGAAGTCCATATTTTTTAATAAAATTGATAAATATACAGTTTGAAAACTTAACAAGATGGCAGCCTATATTTCATTAACAATCTTCTGACGGTTACAAAATTAATGTTAAATTAAAAAAAAAAAAACATAAATTCTGATAAATTTAATTAACAATCTTTATTTCAATTTTTTTTTACTTCCTGAAGGTATCTTAACAAAAAAAAAAAACCAATAATAATATAAGTAGAATATTTACAGTTTATTCATGTCATCAGTGTGCAATCCATAATGATTTCCAAAATCATTAAATCTCCAAAAGATTTTAATTGTTAAATAAAAAAAAAAGAATTAATGTAAAATTTGAAAAAAAGTAATAAATTCTGATAAATTTCATAAAGAATATTTATTCCAGTTTTTTTACTTATATTATAATGTGGAAGTCACAAGACCCTCTTAACATTATTGTAACTTTCTGTTTAGGGTGTTTCTTTTTGATACAGGTTTCTTTTTATAAATGGTGATAATCATCAAAATTTGGGATCTTTCTCTAACAAAACAGGATGTAGTGGAGTACTACCAAAGGGCAAAATAAAAAAACACCAAGGAACCCCATAACAACAGCTGGATTTCTATTTGTGTTTTATCACCTGCAACAACAAGATTTATTTATAGCAATTTTGGAAGCCTTTAAGGATTGCATGCTACCCACATGAATGCATTGTAAATATTGTGTTTATGTATATGTTTATATATTTTTGTTTCATTTTTTGTAGATGTAACTAACATACCTTAGGGGAAGATTGTAGGCTCTTTACTCATTTTTTGTAAATGTAACTACCACATCTTCAGGAGATTGTAAGCCCTCCATTCATTTTTTTCAGAAAGTAAATAAAATAAATTGAAATAAAGATTGTCAGTTATATTTATCAGAATTTATTACTTTATGTTTTAATTTAACAAAAAACAATTGAAATAAAGATTGTTAATGAAATTTATCAGAATTTATTTCTTTTTTTTTTTAAATTTAAAATTAATTTTATAAATGGCAGAAGGTTGATAATGAAATTTATCAAAAATATAGGCAGCCATTTTTGTAAGCCCTCTAAAATGTATATTTATCAAAAATATAGACTGCCACTTTGATCATTCTGAAATCTCACAAAGTACCATTGTGAGTTTAATAATTTTAAGTGTCATATTTCATCTTGCCAATAAATTAATTTCATTCTGAATTTCCAACAATTCTGACAAAAATATGCTTATAAACATCAGAGCTATTAAGAATAGATGGATTCACTCTATTTGTTATTCTTTGTTCACATTCAGAATGCTTTTAAGTCATGATTTAGTCCAATTGTTTACATATACATAAAACTATGTTTAATTTAAAGTCTAAATATTAAGGGTTAGTTAGTGTAGAGTTTAGTTGGATACAATAATATACTCTTTGTTATCCAGATATATCAATTATAAGGATTTATAATTTAATAATAGTGTTGTCTTTTTCCATTTTACGTAGTTTTGTCATTACTGTTCTTTTTATTAAAATTTTTCTGTATATAATGGTACAAAGATATGTAAATTTATCTATCATAACACTTCTATTTTTTGTTTTTTTATGCTTGTGAATCTTTCAATAATAATTTATTTTTAAATGTATCTCTCTCATTTTCAACCTACCTATCTAATATGTTAAGTTGATTGTATATTTTTTGGCTACTATAATATCTTAAATTGTTACATTTTTTTACCATTGTTAAACTCACTCCATTCACAACTTTGATGCAATTCATCTTAAATAAATACAATAATGATTATTACTAATCATTTTCTAAACCAGAGATTATCTCTAGCACAAATAGAAACTTTAAACCTCAGTTAAAGATTAATATATCTGATTTTTTTAATTTTAGTTATTAACCTTTTTTTCCTTCTCATGTGTAATATATATATATATATATATATATATATATATATATATATATATATATATATATATATAATTATTCAAAACAATACAATAATTAATACAGTAACAATATTTTTGTATTGTTTTGAATAATTATATATATTTTATTATAATTGGAATACAGACATTGATTAATAATTTATATATATATATATATATATATATATATATGTTTAATTATATATATATATATATATATATATATATATATATTAAACAACCTCCATGCTTTCCCATTCTTTTTAAATTCATATAAATAAAGAAACAATAAAAGACATATGACCTCTAAGATGCATTCATGTAGAACCTTCCCTCATCAGTTGGACCAGGTTACTATCTCTTATATATCTCTATTACATGAAGAGTATTTATCTATAGTTAATTGTTACATTTTTTTACCATTGTCAAATTTCACTCCACTCACATAAAACTCAGATATATAAATCTTTAATTGAGGTTTAAAGTTTATATCTGTGCTAGAGATAATCTTTAGTTTAGAAAGTGATTAATAATAATCATTATTGTATTTATCTAAAGTGTATGATATCAAAGATGTGAGTGGAGTGAGTTTGACAATGGTAAAAAAAAAAATGTAACAATTTACTTTAGATAAATACTCTGGGTCAATTGATGAGTACTGGTTCAGTACAAAAAGCATCTTGGGTGTCATTTGTTTTTATTGTGTCTTTATTTATATGAATTTAAAAAGAATGGAGAAGTATGGAGGTTGTTTAATATATTTATAATATCTTACAAATATATTCTTGTCTTTACTTTTATATAACATTTGTCTATATACAACACTTTATTTCAATTTAGATTTTATTTTTTTCTATCTATGTTTATTATATCAATTCTTTATTCAAGAATGAAGGGTTTCTTGCCAGCCTTTTTTTTAAATTGCCTATTTTATATAAATATTTGTGTTATTATTACATGGAAATAAGATTAGATATTGTTTTATTATATGTTTACATCTATCAATGTTGGTATTCTTATCATCCTTTTTTTATTCCGATGTCCATAATAAATAAAGATCTGTGTTATTATTATATATAAATAATATTATTGCTTTTATTTTAGAACAGATTCAGTATACCTTTATAAATATATTTATGTATTATATTGATTACTTAATCAATAAAAGATCAAATTTTTAATTCGTACGCTTAAATAATCCATATAAAATAATATTGTTAATAAAGACATGGCAGCTAATTAATTCTAAATAAATAAGGATTCATATTTTTTTTAGTTAATTATTTTTTTAACTTTACAGAAATGATTATGAATTATAACATTATAATTATTCAAGATAACTTAATTATTATTATTAAAATAAAATAATAATTGTTTAACCACATAACTAGCTAATTTACAAAAAAAAAAAAAAAATAAACAAAAAATAATCTTTCACATAATTGCTATTTATTATTACATAAATAATAGTTATACAAAATACTTCCTACAAGTTTAATTCCATTAAAAAGAACAAAAAATAAGAGTGGCAAAGATTTTATGTTAAGATTTTTTTTTCCACATCCGCCATAATTTAATAATTCTTATTTCAAGGTTACACGAAAAAGTTAAAATGTGAAAAAAAAAAAAGATATTAAAAAAAAAAAAATTGCTCAAAATTTTATTGCTTTGAGAAACAAGATTTCTAGAAATATTCCATTTAAAGTTTGTTATTAATTTTTTTTTGACATTTAATTGTAATATTGAATAATGTCACTTACCTTACAAGAAACATAAAATTTATTTTAACTGATATCTATGAAATGAAGAAGAGAAAGAGACAATCGTAATTGTCTTTTTGTCTTACATTTTACTTTTTATATGTCTATATCCAAAGATATATATAATAAGTTTAAAAATAATATTAATGTTCAATTAAAGCCGAAATCTCTGAATTAAACTTTGAAAATTTTGAAATAGCTTATTAAGATTCTTGCTAAGTGTATTTTCAATGATTTAACTACAGCAAGATATATTTTCAAAATTTAATTCTGAGTACCACTTTAAACTCTTTAAATTATCATTTGATTTATCACATTCATGAAAATATATAAATATATTTTACTTGATAGTTATATAAATATATAATTACTTCACATAGAACACTTACTAATAACGTGACCAAAAAATATATTAACAACCCACTATCTAGTCATCATTATGAATAGGTAGAAAGTAGAGTTCCCTTTTCTGAATTTTCACTTCCCACACTTATCTAAGATTTTCAACAGACATTTAGTTTCAATTGACTAATATTGCATTGTCAACATTGGCTGAAATATTTTCTGATGATGTTATAAGAGTGCAAAGTAATTATATATCATGACTAGTTAACAATAAACTCCTCTTCTTAGCTGTATATTTATTAAATGGAAGTAAATTGCACTTTCACATCAATAAATTTAAGGAATAGATGGGCCAAAGGGGATCAGCCATACCTTAATCTTAGATTGTAATTAAACAATCATTTATTTTTAACAATGTTGGAAATAGTAAATTTATATATTAGCATTATTTTAATTGCAATGTAAGTCTGTATAGCTGCAGCCGGTTTACTATGTGCTGCCTACACTTGACTGGAATCAGCATACAATCATCTTTCATAATGCAGCATTTGTGTACTGACAGTTGTTATCAGGCATTCCACAGTTCTTTGTGAAGGAAAGTGGGACCTTGCTTCAGCCAGCCTTCATAAATCTGCTTTATAATCCATTTGTAGGCACTGTCTTCAGCTGACTAATGAGCTACCACTTTGTTTTTTTTTTTACTTTTGCTTTTAGTATATCTTTATTATTAGTTTTTTTTTCTGGCCACTCTGGATCTTCTCAGACCTGCTTTTGATACCTACTGGCTGCTGGAAAGGTTTTTTGTCTTTGATTATCTCTATTTTTTAGAGAATGATATTTTAACTCTCATTTTTCTGAATCAGTCTTGGCCTAGTATAAGTTTTATGAGGATATATACAACATATAGTGGTAGTACAATAATTTTGCCCTGACTTTGCACTTGAACAATTCTAATGGTTTACCATTTATATACACACACCTTTAGACCAGTCTTTTTATAATGGGTCTTTTTTAATCATGAAAGTCAGGTATACCAATCACAGACTGTCATTAATGATATCCCACTGCCACTATCAACCTCCATGGAGATAGATTAATCACATATTTTAATTTTGACCATTATACTATCTTTCTCAGTTGTTGCCATCTTTTTAATATTAGTCAAGTGCTTTTCTCCACTCTTTGTTGTATGATTACTACTATTAGTATCATTTCTATCTATGCTGAAGTTTTTTTTTTTTGCACATTTTTTTCAAATGCTATCTTTTCTTACATTTATTACAGTGCTCTCTTTTATAATAGCAATTGTGGATTTGTGGCCCTTTTTCCACAGTATAATCATATAAACTCAGTTTTGCAGTTATCACTCTTTTCATTATTGTTCAACAAATCTTTGCTTATGGTTCTACAAATGTCTATTTGCAATTTACTGTTACTTTTGAATTTGGAAAATTTATGAGATTGCTCAATCATGAGTTCATAAGCTATTACACATTTTATAGATACAGAGTAATGCAAAGTGCTTACAGCCAACAGTTGTTACCATAAATTATTATTGCACATACAAGTAAGCAATTGCTCAAAAAGGGCTTCATCTAAGAAAGACCTGTAGACACAATTCTTTGCTAAATTATGTAGAGCACTGTCATAATTTTTTATACTTTCCTCCTAATCTGGGTTCCTGGTTTGGAATTTCAGCCTAGCTACATGCCTTGAGAGTTGGGAGTTAAAATGTTTTGCCAAATGCTCTTTAATTGATTATATGTACATTCTTCTGGAGTTAACAGTTCAGTGAATTTGTTGGCTATCTCAATAACTCATTTACCTGCAAAGCACAATAATGAATTAATCTTATACTTCTCATCATTAACTTTATTGATAAATAAATATTTCTCTGCATGTTGAATGTATAGGAGCAACTATTTGCCTCATTGACATCAAATTCTCTGATTGCTGCTTGAATTGCTTATACTTTTACCCAATTTAACTATTATTCTTTAATGGTCCAATTTATGTCTATGACTGTGCCAATTGCTATGTCTAGCTATGATAAGATGCCCTTCCATAAGTGCCAGCAATGATTAATGGTTAATATTGATATATTTTAATATATAATCTCTTAAAGAATTTACCTAATAACATATATACAATTATTTACATTATAAAGTCCAAAGGCATATATAAATAATAATTAAGATCAATATGACCTTTAAGTGTCCCAGCTGACTGTTCTCATATTCAAGGTCACTTGAAGTCACTGTACCATGGGAGATGATCTGCTCCAACATATATGTCCATGTGCACAGAAGTGTCTCTCTTCTTCCAATTAATACTAAAGGTAGTTCATTGTCTCTGAATCCCTGCAAATGATTGGTTAGTCCTCTGCACCTCTGATCAAGTGATTCTTTCTTTCCATGTTCCATCGGAATTTTAGTATTATCTTTTTTAATTAATCATTTATTTGTAGATTGTTGTTATCTAAAAAAGAAATCTAAGCCAAATTCCTTAATTTGTTTCGTTTGAATAATGATTTATTCTCCTCTCATTAATCTAAAGACTATAATTTTTAATTTCTACTTTAAAAGAATAAATCTTTTCAAGTTCTGTAATATTTTTAATTTATTATTTTTCTTTCTGCAAGTTTTTTACAATTATATATATATATATATATATATATATATGTATATATATATATATATATATATATATATATATATATATATATGCACTTAAACATACACATACATATCAACTGCTATTATCACTAATATTTATGATATTAAAATTATCTATATTCTTTATTATTTTTTACAATATACCCACTAGAAAGAAGGTTTTGATTGCTCCAGCAATCTTCTTCAGAATTTCTACTTATATTTTCAAATCTTAAGTTTTGAAGATGTCTGTGGCAATCAACACTGTCTAGTGGATTGTAAAAAAAGCATTGTAAAAAATAATAACGAACATAGATGAGATTAATATTATATGAATTTGGCTGTGCTATAAGAATAATATTTATATAATGCATAAATATAAAGGTTTCTAGAACAGCTACATATTGAATTATATGTTTTATTTTACTAACGTTAACAAAGTCATGAGTACAGATATTTATATATACATAAATTTGAAACTTTGTTTGTTTTTACTATTTAATAACTCAAAAAATATTACATTGATTTTTTATGATTCTTCCATGATTTTCTTTTCTTTTTTTCATGGGAGTTTTCTTTATAATACCTAATTATTTTTAAAATTTTGATAATTTTCTACTAACACAATCAAAGCTATGGAGACAGCTAGATATATATTTCTTCATAGAATTATTTCACAAATTTAATGATACAGTATCTTTTTTCTTTATATCAAAAAATTTTCTGTTCAATGTTAAAAAGTTATTATATATTTTTGGGGTTATTATATCCTTCTTTATTTTTTTCCACTACACAATTATATATTTTTAAGTTATCAGATATTTTTTGACTGCTTTACAAAATTTCAAAAAAATAATTTTTCTATAGACAAAAGGTAATAGTTACTTTTCCTTATTTTTTTGTCTATTGCTATGTCTTTATTAGTGAATCGCTGTATATATTGAACCATATTAAAATATGTATGATTCATGAGTATATTGGCATTTTGTAATTTTTAAAAAAAAACTAAAAATAAAATAAAATTTAAAGATCATCAATAAACTCTTGTTTAGTTTTCTTTAGTTAGTATGATTTATTTTTAGATAATGTGCAATGAAAGTTTTTTTCGTTTTGAATTATTTATTTAATTAAAAATAAAATAAATTAAAGTTGGAGGGAATAAAAAAGACATGCAGATTACTAATCCAGATAAATAAAAGAAAGACTGCACTAATTAAAGATGGTTGAAATAATTCATAAAAAAAGAAGACTTTGGAACTATAAGATTATCAGCTTACACATTCTGATAGCAATATGTGCAAAAGCTTCAAAACTGGATTCCCATGAGAGCCCTGGGTAGTGAAATATGTCTGCCCAGAAATACTATTTACCTGCTGAATAAAATCTTTATGCAGGAATGGAAATGAAGCATTGCAGACACCAACTTTGATAATGAAGAAGTCACACCAACAGGGCTTCTGAGTATAGCCTTACAACATACTAAGAACATGAAAATGTTGACAAAAGAAATCAGTTAACTTCCAATGAGCTTGGGATCTGAAGAAATGCATGTATACTATAAGAATCTACACAAACTTACTGGTAAGTGAAGATTATTAATTCCCAATTTGTGACTAAATTAAGTGTTTGCAAACTAACCTAAACTATAAATTTATAATATACTACCAATAGAGACATTCCCCGATTTATTATAGTCATTTTATCCATGGATTGCTTTCTAAAGAGAGAACTAAAAGAAATGAACTGTTTTAATTATTTAAGCATTAGTATCTGGATTAGCGTGTATGTGCTTTCCACTTTTATCTAATAATTTATCTTTTTAATATTTTAATTTGTTTATAATAAAATATGTATCTTTAATATCAACTTTTCATTGTGCATTATTAAGGTTAGTTTATTAGAATTTATTATGTATAAATTAGCTTTACCAATGTGCTTGCTTAAGAAAATTCCTCAGAAAACTTGTATAACTTTAATTGACTACAAAACGTAATTCCCAAACTTTTAATAATTTGTTTAGTAAGTTACCACATGTTTCACATAGAATCAATGAGTTTAATGACTCTGGCGCCCTCTAAATAAATTAAAAACTGATTCTGCCAGCAATTTGAAATCATAAATAATATTAGGTCTGTTAATCAGGAAAAATAACTATGTTCTTGAAATATCGGACTCGTAAATGATCAGAGCATATTTTCTTCTCATAGTTTGATTAACTTGCACTTTGTGATGTGTAAAATATAGGCATAAATCTAACCGTGAATGTTTAATTAGACCGTGAATGGTACTATACATATATGTAATCTTGTAATTGAATATTCAATTACAAGATTACTTATATGACTTTGAAGAAATACAGGCATTGAGTAAAAATATCATTAACATATATTAGTAAAGTATTATATATATTACTAATGTCATACATATATTAGATTTCTTCAAAGCCTATTATTGTTTTCAAAGAAATTGCACATTTAATTTTTTTGAAATATTTCTCAAGATTATGGATATCACATGTTAATGCAATTTTCTTTAATAACTTTTGTTTGCCCGGATTTGATGACTTGCATTTCCCTAATGGATAATTATTTTCTGATAAAATAAAATCCATTTCAGTTGTATCTTTATTTGAATGACTTTATATATAATTCCACTTGGAATATTTTTTAAGAAAAGGAGAATCATAATATTTATATATTGTGACCTTTAGTTTCATCCAGAAAAAACTAAGATTGGTAAACTAAGAGTTTTGAATAGTCTGAGAAGAAAATTTTTTTACTTTCTCCATCGGAGGTTTTTTTTTTTTAGATTAAATAAAAATTGGTAGATATATATATTTGAGGAATTAAAGATTTTATCATAATTATACAACATATAAACAAGAGTATGTGTGTAGTTTATTCAAAACATAATGTATCTGTGTATAAAGTGCAGGGAAGGGGATATGCCTCCCGCGCACAGTAAAAACTTTGAAATAGTTTATTTTATAAAAGTTTAAGTGTAAAATTAGATAAATGATATTCTTTAAAAGTAAAAGTTAATATAACAGAAAATTTAACTTGTTTATTATAGCAATTGCTTAATATTTAATTATAAGGGGGGTAGCTATAAAATTAAAAATAATTATGCAATAAATTTAATGTTATTGGAATTATTATTATTAAAATGTGTGTGCATGCATGTGTGTGATGTATAAAATTTTAATTATAAAAATAATCTCAAAGTTTTCTATATCATGCAATATATCATTGGAAAAATAATTGGGAGAACAAATATTTTATCTTAGTTTTGAATAAATCAATAGTCACCTTCATTCACAAATCTTCAATCAAAATTTTAGTCTATATTTTTATTATTGAAAAGATTTTTCTCTTAATTTTTCTGACATTTTTTTAATTATTATTTAGAGTAGGAAAAATATTTCAAGCACACACGTAGTATGAGGCTGATTGTGAACAATTAGTATCAAAATTATGGTTGATAAACCAATTAACTCTTAGTGCCATGGGTCAAAAGTTAAGTGTAGGTCAGAAGATGATTGATAGGCCTAGTTTATAAAAGCAATAATATTTTTTGGGGGAGGGGTCTTCTTTAAAAAGTTGGTGTCTAGTAAACACTTATTAAGTTCTGCTTCATATTCATCATCTGACTTACAAGTTTTGCTCTATTTTAATTGTATAGTATTGTTATTTTGTAAAATGTGTCACTAAATAAGTAAAGAGCATACTTGATCTCTTCCAAAGTCGATTGAAGCCAAAATTTTCCAGTACATCAAGATTAATAAATCATGCTTACTTCAATACATCTAGTTCAGACACTCCAATCTTTGCATCATAAAATGTTTTAGGTAGAAACTTTTATTGATATTTATTCTGTCTCAAATATTTTACTTCTAATACTTGGATGGGTGTTTTTTATAAAATACAAAAAGAGACTGAAAGGATAATAATTGCTGAATCATGCATTTGTGTTATATTATTAGAAAGTCATAATAAAGTCTAAGCAGTAGAGTATAGTTTCCTTTAATTGTTATTATAAAAAAAAAAACTTTTGCATCTCTCGTGTGAGAAAAACTGTAGCAGAAAGTTTAAATATCTGTGAAAATAACAGACTGAAATTAAGAATGAAAGAAATATAAAATAAACAATTGCTAAATAATTTTATAAATATACTATAGTGAGAATCTGTTCCAGTGGAAACTCTGAATGAATGGAATAACTGTAACAATGGAAAAGTAAAACACAAGGAATAACTTAATGCATAGAGTAGGAAAAACGAAATTCTACAAATAATTTATGAGAAATAAGTGATATTAGCAAGATATAAATTTTCATAAAAGATTAATAAAAGCACAAGGATCCTGATGATAGATTACCCTGGAATAAATTATTTATCAAGGCTTGAAACATCCTTTTTTTATATTATGTGTCTTTAAATTCGATTTTGTACAAATAACCATTACTATTTGGATAACTTTGAAATCATTATGCTATAGCTATGCATTCTCATTTAGGGTAATATATGTGTGTTTTTTTCAATTTGGATGACGTTACCCTGTCAATTTCTTTATTATATTTATTTTTATGCTATATTTTAAATTTTATTCTATTACATATTCTTAGTTAAGCATTATAAAATCGATGCTATTAAACTTATGCTAGAATAGAAAATATACCTTATTTGCTAAATAATTGCTTGAGCCCATATTTTATTATGAAATGCTAGGAGAGTGTGAAGTATGATAGAGGTTTTTAAAAAGATTACTATGCTAATAGTTTTAAAATGAATATTTTTATGTTTATTTAATTCACATATATTTTAAAAATTTGATTGCTATGCCCTGGACAGAGTGAGTTTAGTTAAGATATGTATTTAAAAAGTAAATAATGCCCATTTCTTAGTCTATAGAATTAATATTTAAATAAAATTTTATTTTTAAGTTGTATGTTCATATATCAATAATATGATACCCTTATATTTTGAGAGAGTGCAAATGACCTTTGTTTGTTTGAGGTGAGTTTAGTTCTTACCACCTCAAAGGCTGAGATGGAGCATAGCTCTCTTGTGATTAGACATATTTATACTTTAAGGTATTCAGGAGGAGGATATAATCCCAACTCCATTATTATTAGTTTGCTTTGTAAGAGAAATATTTTTATATGGTTATAGAATGTGGTGACTTTAGCATACTCTCTTTTATATGTGCAGTGACAAGCTCCTCACATACTTCATAGCCTTAGGTAAAAGGCATTCTTAGGTTATGCTATCATCAAGAAGTTGTTTATTAATTTATTTTCTCTCATGCAAGTATTATTATTATTACCCAGATTTGAATGGTAAATTATTGTTTACTGTTTGTTAGGTCATTGCGTATCAGTTAAGTGTAGTTATTTGCTTAAGGAATAATTTATAAAATCATATTTGATAAACTGATATACTGTGTAGCAGGGCTTAGCTTTAGCTTGTTAGTGATCAGATAATTATTCCAAATTTAAGATTTATAAATCGAATTCAGGCAAGCAAAAGGCATCATATCTGGTTCATGCTGAAGCAAGTCACTGCTGGATAGTAAGACAATGATAGAAAAACTCATGTTGGAGCCATAGTATACAATACAGAGGTGTGTGAGTAAATATAATCTCTTAAACTATCATACAATTAGAAAAGAGAATTTAAGTATTAAGCTATGGGAGTAATAGCTCGTAAAATGTGTTATAAACTGAATATTAAAATTAAAGTAATTTTCTTTTCTTTTAAATGTATGAATTCCTTAGACGAAAGAGTAAAATATCAGTATAAAATTTTAGAAGGGCTATAAGCTAATTGATAATCATAGTAATTATATTTGTCACAATCCTCATATTGCTGAAGCATGGCTTCTGATAGAAAATAGTTAATCTTAAAATTAATATATCACGAGTCAAAATAGTTGATAAAATAGTCTATATTATATGATAGTTATTTATCCCTAGTACTACTATCTGAGTGCCATTATTGGAATGGGGCTATATCCAATATAGAATAAACCCTGTGAGAATTTGTAATCGTAGCCAGTAGAGATCCATTGTAAATATTTTGTAATTATTATTTAGTATTTGTCTTTGCTAGTGAATCACTACAATGTTTGTGTTTATATTGTAATATTAAGTGTTCTTATGTTAATAAATATTTTGTTTTAAAATTTAAACTTTGGTGTTGTGACTTAATGCTTGGATATCCATTTAATTCCAGAAATCTGACATAGAAGAGTTATAGAAAATATTTTATATTTTCCAGTACAGATGTGTCACAAAATATCTTTATTAAATATTACTAAATTAATACATTTTTATTTGTTGAGATTTGAGAATTAATCTGATAAAATGTGTATTTAAAACTATACTGATCATATGGCAAATAGGTGAGGGAATGAATTAATCGTAAATGTAATATTTAGTTAATTCCATTTATTTGCAATTTGACTGTTACGAGTGGACATAAAATCCCTTCTCCACTCCTGATATTTGGATGTCTTCCCACTTGCTAAAATTATAATCCAAATTTATTATAAATCAGTAGTTCATTTAATTAATTGTTTAGCAGTTAATAATATTTAGTATTATGATTCGTATTGTTAGCTTTAGTTAAGAGTAGACATTAGCTTTAAAATGAGTGTATGGATGTCTATTCAACTTAAATTTGCTGGGATAATATCCAGTGGTCTGCAATGAATTTGAAAGTGATTAATTATAACTCCACACCCACAGATCAAGACCCTGAGAATGAGAGTATTTACAATAGTAAGAGTGTAATGACAAGATTACCATCTCTAGTATACTATAACAGTAAAGAGTTATTGAGGTAATAGATTGCACATTCTGCTCCTGTGTGTGTATGAAAAGTGGCACTGTGATAAGTCATGTAGTAGAGATGTGATGGAGAAAACATTAACATTTAAGGATAATTAATTGTAACTGTGTAGGGTGATGTATGCGGAGAATAAAGAGATAATTAATGTGTTAAATAGGGAGGGAGTGAGCAGAGATTTATCCTCTTTCTTTATTTAAGTAATAAGACTTTTTTGTGAATCTAATTCTTGAGGTTCTCTGCCTGGATTACCAATCCATCTACATTAACCTAAACATCAGAAATAAAGAACTGGAATTATTATAGTTGCCATGAGAGATCGTATAGCTGTGTGGATTCATAGGACTTATCTGTGAGTCTGTGGAGGAAAGTTGCTTTCAGTTTTAAATAATTTGTCATTAATACATTGGTGTAATAATTACCAGTTCAAAATGAGAACTAAAAACACTAGTTATAAATTAAATTATTATTTTTTTTTGGAAAATTTTAATAACTTGCTTCCCCCAAGGACTTACAATTTGTCAGGTGTTGATGATCTCGAGTTAATACTACAGATAATTGATATAGTTACAATGTGGTGCCTGGGTGAATACATCATTACATATGTATCTCTCTCTCTGTCACTTCCTCTTTATCTAAATCTCTATTAAGCTAAGCTGAAAGTTATAGTAGAATAGGAGTTTGGTTTGGTGATGGTCAGTATGGATACCACAATAGGAAGAGTTCGGTTTGCTCAACGCTCACCTGGATGATGATGGTAAAGGTTACAATACATAGGTTTATTTTTTTACAGGTGTTACGAGTCTGTGTACTCTAATTTCTGTCTTCATAATTATATTTACTGACAAAACTTTTATATTTTAATTGTTTTCTAAACTGAACATTAAAAATTTACGTGTAAACATTTTGAAATATTATTTTGTATAATAAACGTCATTCACATTTTAATTGTGTCAAGAATTTGTTAGAATATCAACCAGATATTTGATATCTATCATTAAATTGAGTCTGATATTCTGTCTGATATTTTATTAATTTCTACAATATTGTTTTTTCATATTTTATTTTTCATTTCAATATTTATATTTAAAGTAAAATTTATATTTAATTTTAAAATCAATTAACTCTTAATAGTTGCTTCTATCTATTCAAGAATTAATAATCTCTCATTTAATTATAGACAGTTCTTCCAATTTTTTCGACCTTCTTCATTTGAAAGTAATACCATTATAAATAGCTAAATTAAAAGTCATCACAATTTGAAGTTTAGATTTTAAATCAAAAAATCTTAACAATCACTGCACTTGTTTACCAACTAGTTGATTTCAAATCAAAGCATACTTTTTTTTTGTCTCATGAATATAAATATAAAAAGGAATTATTATTTACACACACACACAAAAGCTATCATTCATTCTGGATTTATTAAAACCTTAGTGATGTCTTCTTTTAAGTACTATAAGGCACTTCAAATGCTATTTGATCTTTTACCAGAGCTGGAGGACATAATCTTCAAATTTTCCATATGTTTAGAGCTTGGCATTTCTTAACCTGTCTTCAAAATATTCTTAATCTTACTCCATTGAATATAAGGAAAAGAGTAAAGGCAAAGAACTTCCAAAACGTAAATCTGCAGAATAATGTAATACTACATCTGTAATTAGAACAGCCTTATCAGGAATGAGAGGAAGTGTTAACAAAATCAAGGAAATTTGCACTAGCACTGCATGACCCAATTCAGTTGCTTTGAGTTGCTTCAGCCTCTCAGGCAGTTTTTTTATTAACATCTCTTATTTCTGATATGAAAGTAGAAAGTAGTGTATTACAGGATGATACTGAAAATCCTGCAAACTTGAAAAAATTGGACATTTTTTTTCATGGCAGTGAATCAATAAATTAATTTTAACTGGATACACTAACTCAATCTTTTTTTAGTTTACTCCCTGTTACTTATTGTTAGGTCTGTCTTTTAAAACATCCTGGTGATAACACCAAGAGTTCATCTGATTCCAATGCTTATTGTGAGGATGATTTTAACAGTTCAAATGAATGGAGTACTGATGAAGGTAGGATTTTTTATTTGCAGTTGATGATAGTGAACCAATTATGAGCCAATTCTTTGAAGAAACATTTGTGTTAGATGATGTTTATAGCAATATTACCATATCTGCTGCTCCCAAAATCTAGAAGAATCTAGTGGAACAATATCCACAAAAATCAGGCAGTGAATCTCCTAGCCTCATACCTGAGGGGGGGAGAATCTCATGGGCACATTAATTTAGCAACAGATATCCTCAACTTCATGAATGTACATTTACTCAGCACTGACAATTACAGCATCAAAAACTATTTTAGAACATTATTTGAAGAATCGCATATGTCCAGCTGGCTAGTGTGGTTAAAGATTTAGATAGAGAAAGTGCAAAAAATCAGTCAGTGTATATGATGATGTTTATGTGGCATTATTTAGTCATAATCTGTTAGCCATTGGCATTCTTCCTGTCAGCCTTCATGATGTATTTCTTATTTACTTAGGTGTAAAGCCAGAAGTTCATGATGAAACATGGATTTTACAAGTTTATCCCCATACATTGTTAGTATCTGACACAGATGTTACTACTGAGGCAATAGTATGAAAATAATGAACTCAAGAGTAAAAGCTGATACATATGCATTGCAACTTGGACTAAACTTTTACATACACTTAAGATTAACATTATGCAACTATTATGCTAATTATTGCTTATAATTCATAGATAAAATCTTATAAACTTATTATGTTCACAAATGCATGTTATTAAGCAGCTATCATGTATTTATTATATGAGGGTTACATTTAAAATTTGTCCTCCTATGTTTCATTATAGTCTTATAGTATTACATTATATAGTCTTATAGTATTACATTAGCACCATAGTATTTTAGAGAATCTTTTGACTAATACACACTTATACTATATTTGATTTTTATTTTCCAGAACTTTTCTGCAGTTGTATCTTTAATGAAAAAACTAATTATTATATCCTTCCATTTTATACAAATTTATCTAAAAACATAAATTCAATAAACAAAATTAATTTGAAAAATAAAATGTCAAATTTCAAATAAAAATGACTAAAAACAAGAAATACAAAATCAAAACAAAATATTTTATTTCAACCTTCAGACTAAAAAAGTGTATTTCAATCAACAAAAATTCTCTGAAATTATTTGAATATTTAAAATAAAATTTAATATTCAAATAAATGGCATTCATACAGAAAAGGTAGCTTTTATAATTTAAACTCACCTTTTATTAATGATAAGCATACTTTTGACTAAATTGTAGTAATAATTATAGCAATATTTTAACCCAAGATATTTATTTGAATATTACAATTATTCAAAAAAGAAAAAAAAAACCCATTGGTTTTGATTTATGTAAAACAAACTTTGTTAAGTTTTAAATATAAATAATAAAAATATTCTTTGTCGCATTAAAATCATCCTTTAGTTAGGAAAAAAAAATAATTATTGACAAAAAGTAATTTATGTTTATCATCAATATTTTTTTTCTGCTAAAAGCTAATGACTGCAAATAAAATCTAAATTTAAAAATCACATATTTATAAATAAACAAATAATTAATAATTTTACAAAACATGCACAATAAGCATGTAATCAAATTTAGCATAAACTTGTTATTTTATTTTTACAATATAAATGCATGTTGGGAGTAATAAGAAGAGATCAAAAACACAATGTATGGGTAAGAGAACAAACAGGTGTTACTGACCTCATTGAAAAAATTAAAAGATTGAAATTGAGTTGGGTTGGACATATTGCTAGAGGAGATGATAGTAGATGGACAATGGAAATCTTAAAATGAATTTCAAGAGATTGTAAAAGACCCAGAAAGAGACCACATGTGAGATGGGTGGATGAAATAAGAAAGTGTGCATGGGTGGTGTGGAGAAGAGAAGCTAAAGATTGGAGATGGATTGAACTTGGTCTTTCATCTTGGAGTGTATTGATAATGGTTGATGATGATGATGATGGCATTGTACAAGAGAAGTTTATTTTTTATCTCTGTACAGATTAAGTCTGCTCTGTTGTCTTTTTTGATCATTTTCAAATTAGAATTGTAATTTTATTTTTAGTAACTTTTAAAGTCATGGGAAGCTTATTCTAAATTGAAGTTTGTATTATCAATTTATTGAAATGAATTTGTGATATTAAGGACAAACAACCTCACAAAATTCAATTATAAGTTATTTTTTCTGTATTCTATCATAGATTTATTTGTTACTATTATCAGTGTTTAAATACAACTTAAATGTTATGGTTTATTAATTTCATGAGTAATACTGATGTGGATTCAATATAAGTTATGGATAAAAAGTTATATTTTAAAAATAAACATTGCAATGATGATAAAACATAAAATGTTGCTTTCTACTGAATAGTAAATTTCATTCAAATACTAACAGCTAAATGCTGTTAATTAAATGATTAAAGTTTTTTAATATACTTTTTCTATTTAACAGCAATATATTTTCGTTTAAAGTTATTTGTGTATATAACTTTTAAAAACACTTAAAATATTTTTTTTAAAAAATATGAAATATTTAAGATTTAAAAGTTATTTAATAAAAATTATTTAAGCACAAATATATTGTTTATACTGAACTTAAATTAATGTAATTGGAAGGGATTTGAACTCAGACTTGTTCATCACAAAATACGTATTTTGAAGATCATTAATCTTTTTCACACATATGTTGTCATGTGTATCAGTTGTATAAGATTTGAGTATATAGCTGTAGGGAGCTTGGAAATCTAAGTTCAAATTCCTTCTAATTATATTAATGAAAATTAATATATGGCTATAAATATGTTAATGTAAAAAATGATATTTTTATATATCAAAATATTAAACATCTTTTCGAAAAATAAACAAAATGAGTTAATATATTAATTGCAATTTTTTTGGAAAAAGTCAAAAAAAATAAATTAAATTGTTTTACTTTTTTCTTATTATAAAATAACAAGTATATTATTCTAATATATTAAGTAGGAGTAATCAATGTAGAATTTAATTTCATAAACTTTTGGGAATATTTATTTAAATAAAAAATACAATTTGATTTGAAATAGAATAAAAAGAAATTCATTAATGATTAAATTAAAATTTTAAATAGTTATATGTAGATAGAAGATAAATGAGTCTATAATTAGCCAACTGCAAGACAAAACGTCTCTTCTTTAGAATATTATCAAGTTTCTCTGATTTTTTTTAAAATTCCGGTTCTAATCTCCAGATATAAATAATTTAGATATCAATGCATTATCTAATTTAGCTTATTAACTGGAATGGATAGCTATTTAAATAAAATCATGAATTTATTTAGAACCTGAAATAATCCAAAATATACCTGATCAAGACTCAAATCTATGTTGTCAGGATTGGCAGGTAATTGGATTCAATTATACTTTGATAGTATCTTTTTCACTAATTATATATATATAAATTGAATTTATTTTTCAATAAAAATACTTAAAAACTAGAATATTACTTTTATAAAAAATAAAAAATAAAATAATATATAAGGAATTAGAACTCAGATTTTGACCCGACCCTCAACTCTCCATGCCATCTCATATTACTGATCCACCTGATCACACACGTTAAAAAAATAAATAATTACTAATATACGTATTTCATGCTAAACCAGCAATCATCAGTTGGTCCAGATTACTATCTCCACACATATATACAATCATTGTTCAGCTTTATATTAAGATAGCCAGGCTTTATACTTTAATGGACAGGCTTCAAACTACTCCAGCCCACAACTCTTTATCCATACATTTCATTGAAAATCTGAAAAAAAAAATTAAAAAAAGTAAGTAATTCATAAAAAAGTTGTTCGTATTTAAATAATAACCGACAGAATTTCTCAAATAATTAAGACAGTTATTTAAAAACAAATACTGATTTTTTATTTTACAATTTTAGTTCTAAATAAAGGGATTTGAACTTAGCATTTTCATTCTATATTCTTCCTCCACTCCATCTTAAACAACTGATACACATGACCATCCATATATAAAAAAAATAAATGATCCCCAATATATGTTTTTCATACAAAATCAGCACTCATCAGTTGGATTAGATCATAGTCTCGCACACACATATATATAATCAGTGCACAGTTTATATTAAGATAGCAATATTCCTTAAACTTTAATGGACAGGCTTCAATTTTCTCATTCTTTCAAAAATTTACGTTCATTTAGTTTAAAAAAATATAAACAATCTTGCATTAAGGTTACAATTAAAATTTTAATTTTTAAAAAAATTACAACATTAATAAAAAAGTATATAACTTAATTTGATAACTAAAGATATAATGTTTTAATTTTGTAAAAATACATTACAATAATAGCAACAAGAGATATATAAAGAGGAATTACAAATGACATTAAATGATTGGTTCACTTAAAATATTCATATACTGAAAAATACCTCAAATCTTATTACTTTAATTAATGTAGGTAAAAAAAAATAATTTCTTTAATTTTTTTTATGTAAAAAAAATGTTTAAAATTTGTGTTGTTTTATAAAAAACACAAAAAAAATACTGAAATACCATATATAAAATTGTTAGAGTTAAATTGTAAAATATTTAATGAAAAAACAAACGAGATCTTGCTTTGAAATCAATCAACAACATTTTTTTTTTTAATAAATTGAGTATAATGAATTTTTAGCAAGTCATTAATATAATATATTAATTTTATTTATTTTCAGAGATAAATAGATTTTTTATCTTTTTTTTAATGCTTAAAATTAAAAGTTTTAAGTAAATTACCTAATCTGTATACATTATATAAACTAAAGCAGCAAATTCATTTCTAACTAGACATAAAAAATAATAAAAACTTAGACCGTATCAGTATTAGGGACTCTGATCAAGATTCAGACAAGCAAAAAAATACTGATAATAAAAGGTGTTTAATAGTCATTTTACAATAATAGATAATATTGAAAAAAAAGGCACATTAGTATTTTCAAATAAATCGGTATAATGATTTTCTGTCTTAAAAAGTACTTGCAATGAAATGGTAATAAAAAATATTATTATCGAAAACTGAGTTTAAATTAAAAACAATATAAATAATATGTTATCTTAAAATAAAATAAATATTAAAATTAATATTTATTTTTTAACTAACTTGCAGTTCATGATATTAATTTTATCAAACCTAATATTTAAAACCAAAATTAAAATATCTTTTAATTTAAAAGTTAGAATAAAAATAAATATTAAATATACATAATTTTAATGTCTTTCCTAGAAAAAAATATTAATACAAGCTTTTAATGGATTTATTAAAAATGACTTCAAAATTTGTGGAACAGTTGATGTAAAAAGATGGTAAGCTTCAAATTAACATCAGTAATAAAACTTATTTTATTTTCATATGTCAAATGCATTGATCTGTAAACGAACCCAGGCCAGCTGCTTGGAAGGCAGCTATGCTAACCACTAGGACACCAAGACTTGAATAATAATAAAACTTATTTTGTAGCAGACTGTTAGCTATTAATCCCGATTTTGTGTAGCAAACTCATTGTGTATCATCATTACCATTTGTAATTATTATTAATCTATTGTAAAACAAAGGTTTTAACTTTAATCCATTTTTCTATTCTATGCAGTAGCCTATTTTCTTTTAATAAAAAAATTACCTACATCAATTAATGTTTTTTTTAAAAATAGGGTTAATTCAAGATTGTAAAATTGTTAAAGCTTTCAATCTCTGTTTCGCTTAGTTAGAGAATGGCCTGATTGATATTGATAATTTACCAGATAAGCTAAAGATCTTAATAAATTAAATAATGAAGCTTTACTGAGATTCATTCTAGATATAAACTGGTTAGTATTGTTAAAACATGATTTTGATAATGATGCATAATAGATGCATATCTTCCAGTCATTTATGGGCAACTAGTCCAATGGTTTTCCAATTCTTTAAATAATTGTGGTTTACAACTTATCTGATTTATTCTCTAATAGCAACTTAATGAAATGACATTAATTTTGGAACTTTATAATTTTTTTTATGAATTCTAACTACCACTGATTGAGTAACTCTAACGAAGGTCTGCAACTAAACTTTAAATTTATTCTGTCTTTTTATAAATTTGTGTTTTGAAAATTTAATTATTTTCCTGCAAATATTTTTCATGTTGTTTTTATGTTAGTCAAAGTTTTTAATTATTTCATTTATCTATAATTTGCCATATTTTTAGCTTAATCTCTATATAAAACTGTATACATTCTTTTTTTTTTAGTTAATTAAATTAACTGTATTTAAAAAATACATTTTAATAATACTTAAACAATTGTTTCTACTTTTTATAATATTTAAAAGATTTATAAATTTTATAATATTATTTTATCTTTTTTTACATTGTCACTATATATAAATAGCATATTATCTAGGTCAGGAATCTCCAACCATTTTGCACTTAAGAACACATTCCATAACACCGGCCATGTGGTGGGCACCATTTATTTTTTCAACCAGATGGCGGGCACCATTTATTTTTTTCAACCAGATGGTGGGCACCATTTATTTTTTCAATGTAAATTTATAGTTGGATATTGTTAATAATATGCATAATGTATAAAAAAATATTTATTTCAAAAATTAAGATATTAACATGTAATTAATATTTACATTTTTACGCTGTAAAAGTATATTATGCCCTACAATTTGATTACAATATAATAATTTATAAGAAGTTTTTAAAATTAAATTTATTTGTATCATATAAATATTTTTTTATCATGTTCGGATAGTGGCGGGCACACATAAAATGGTCTGTGGGCACCATGGTGCCCACAGGGATAGGGTTGGGGACCCCTGATCTAGATTCTTCTATATAAGATTCATAGTACTAATGTTCTGACATTGTACTAGGGTACCACCAAGTGAATTGGGTAAATATTAAAATTTTTCTAAATCTTTTTAAAATACATATTTATAATGGACTGCACCAATGAATTTTACTAAAAAATCTTTTGATCAAACTTAAATAATTCATCACATGACACTTCTTATGCTTGCTCATAACTATTATTCAAACAGGCAAAACTTTCGATACAGTAGTGCCACTCAGTGCAAGCCAGAGTAATCAATGGATGTCAGAAGACTTGTGCATAAAATTCCTATCTAGTGCCTATTCATTCAATATCCCTAGACTAGTTTCTAGCTTGTGGCTTTCATCAGTGAGGAGTCTTGGATCTGAGAGCACTGCACCTAGATCTTAGGATATAATGCAATCCTCCAGCAGCCACCTTTAATCTCTACTTAACTACAAAACTATGAAAATAAAATTGAAAACACAATAATATTTCCAATCCAAGTTCATTAGCTTATTATATAGTCATACAGGTCTGAACTCAGTTCATTACCCATACATTTTGGTATCTTTGGTTCTTTAATAACTATAGCCATTTCTGGCTTGCACTGATAAGCACTACTACATGGAGAGTTTTGCCTGTTTAAATAATTCAGTGAAGAAAAACAACAAATATATTTTTAAGAATTTGATATATCTAATCACAATTTTTAAACTAAACATGGAGTGTGGCTAAAAGAATAGAGCAATAGGTGCTCCAAATATTTTATATAGAGTTCAGTTAACATTTTGCATTGTTTCTATTTTAAACAATATATATAATTTAATGTTTTTGTGGTTATATTATGTAAATAAAATCGTTTTTGAATTAAACCATGTGTTAGTTTTGATTAATTCCCAATATTCTGATAAAATAACATCTGCCATAGTCAAGATTAATTTTCCAAAAAAATGTTAGATCTAAAATAATAATGAGATTGAGTGTGAGGAAAGGAATGAGATTGAGCATGAAATAGTTGAGCATCCAGAATATTTGAATTAATAAAGTGTTTATTTTTTCCAGCTATTGGCCCTCTACTTAAACTGATTCTTTTAGCTATTGGCCCTCTACTTAAATCTGAGAATAATGTGATTGGTCTGTGTCATTTGCAATCAGTTCTTTTGTTAAAATATTAATCTAAAATACACAGAATTTTTTTAATTCAGCTTCTAAAAATTGAATAATTTTAGATTCAAATTGGTTAAATGTAACAAAAAAATAAAAATAATGTTAATAACTGTCGAAAAATATAAGAAAAATGTGTAAAAAATAGATAGCAGTAAAACAAAAGAATTATAACTCAACCAATGATTGTGCCGTTGTTCAGATCAACAGCTGTCAAGTAATTCTCTTTTTATTTCCAGTTTGCTTATTTCTCTTGTAAAATTTAAAATTTTCCAAATCAAACTTTATATTTCCATAAAGTAACATCAAATTTTATTTATGAATGTAAAAAATTACGATAGATGTTATTATTTACTTCAATTACGAACGTACACAGCTTCGCTGTCGTGATTGAATCTTCATTTAGAAACATGCCTTAGAAATTGTCTGATTACATTATGTAGCAATAATTTTCCAAATCAAACTTTATATTTCCATAAAGTAACATCAAATCTTATTTATGAATGTAAAAAATTATGATAGATGTTATTGTAAAAAATTATGATAGATGTTATTATTTACTTCAATTACGAACATACAAAGCTTCGTTGTCGTTTCTGAATCTTCATTTAGAAACACGCCTTAGAAATTTCCTGATTACGTTATGTAGCAATAATTATTTTTTGTTACGGATTATTTCTCCAAATCTATTTTTCTTCTAATATTTAAAATTTTCCGAGTCAAACTTTATATTTTGATAGAGAACTATATTTTATTATTTGTGAACATAAAAAATTACAATAAATATAATTATTTACATCAAAATCATTACGAATGTGTACATCTTCTTTCTTTAGCGAGGTTTTTAGTTACCGATCCTCATTTTCAAATCTGTCATTTATGAATCTGTCATTTAGAAACACGCCTAGAAGATTTGGTAGGTATCCAATCAGAGAAGAAGACACAGCAATGTAACAAGTAGGCTGTGAAGATTAATGATTTTTTTAAAAAAATATAATGCTATATGCGGATGTTTTTAGAACTAAAATTGAAAGCATTGAATTTCCTATCAAATAAGTCTAAAATGAAGAAATTGCAACCAAAATTGACCAAGAGATGGTGCATGATACCACATGCTTCTTCCAAAAAATTTTTAACTACGGGGCATTTTCGTAATAAACAGGTGAAAGGTTACTTGTTATCAAGTTTATATTTAAAAAAAAATAATAATAAAATAAGTGGTCTCCATAAAGCTAGAATTGAAATATTAAAAAGACCATCTGGTTTAAATAGAGCTGATAAAGCACAATGTATTCCAGCCTTATGGAGACCATTTATTTTATCTCTTTTTTTTTAATTTAAGCTTGAAAACGATTAATGGTGAATCTGAAGAAAATAAACATTTTGTTAATGCACATATTCTGAATGCTCAACTACTTACCTCACACTCATTAGTATTTAAAATCTAACAATTTGTTTTGAAAAGTTAACCTTGACAATTGTAGATGCTATTTCATCAAAACATTAGGAATTAATGAAGTCTAACACAGTTTAACCCAAAAGCTATTTTATATATAGATAACAATAAAGTAATAAAGTATTAATGGTAAAAAATTAATCTTATAAACAACTATTATAAAATGCAGAAGCATTTTCAGATATTTTCATAATGATTTTCAGCTGAAACTCGTTAAATTTGGTGAAAGTAAATGTCATGCCATGATTTTCTTCCACCAAATTTAAAAATTTCCAGTTGAAAATGATTATGAAAATAAAATAAAAATATTTCACTATATTATGATAGTTATTTGTAAAATTTATTATCACATTAATACTTCATTGTTTTATTATTATTATTATTACAATAATTAATCTATAACAAATATTTTATTTGATGTATATGTAAGATTCTATTCTTCTATATTCTGACACCTATAAAAATAGCGTTCTGAGTTTAAATTGTTATAAGAATTTGGATTTTAAATGAAAAGAGATCACCTTTTACTTCAGTAAAGCTTGACTTCTTTAGTCCCAAGAGGATTAACTGTTAGTAGTAATTGATCATTTCCTGGCAACATCAAAAAGGTGCAATTATCTCTCTTTATATGAATATTGTCTCTTAATTTCTACTTTTAATTAAAACTAAATATCATGAAACAATATAAATTCAATATATGTAAACATTATGTAAATTTGTTTTATAAATGATGTATTTTTATTTTGTTATATTTCATTTAATCTTCGATGTAGAATTTAAGTTTAATAAAGTTTTAATATATTGGTAATATAATATTGTTATTCCTCATTCTTTTAGTCTTTATTTTCATTCATAGTCAATGGTCTTACATTTCTAGAACTTTCAATTAACTACATTCTTTTGTGTTTTAAACATACAAATGCAGATCTTGGAGAAAACCAGGCTAAAACATATCATATGTTTAAAATGGTATATGCTCTTTATAAATAAGAAGATAAAATACTTATAAATAATACATACATACATACATACATACATACATACATACATACATACATACATACATACATACATACATACATGCATACATGCATACATATATACATACATACATACATACGTACATGCATGCATGCATGCATGCATGCATGCATGCATGCATGCATGCATACATACATACATACATACTTACATACATACATACATACATACATACATACATACATACATACATACATACATAAATACATACATACATACATACATACCTATTGCAATGGGATGATTGTGATCGATGAGTATATAGGGTGCCTGGAGAACAGAGGCTCTACTTACGTGCATTAGTTGATTATCTTTCTGTTAAGTTGATTCCTAGGCACATACAATTCACACCATTATAAATCTAAAAGCTATATGAATCTCATGGATGCTAGCTCTATCACCTATGTGGAACAAAACTTTCTAAATTAATACCATAACCGTTATCTGATCTAATTGAATAAAATGTAGAATTATCTAAATTTTATGCTTATAAATCATTATTTATTCAGATATCTTATATAACAAAATGAGTAGAAAAAATTAATTAATTTCAAAATTTATTTACATTCAGTTATAACATACTTCATAAATAATCCTGTTTGGATATTAAGTGATATCAAGTGTTGTGTCAATGTACTGCATTAAACCACTTATGGTGTTAGACAAATAACAAATTTGGAATTGAAGGAAAACCTACAATTATTGTCATTTATCTGATATAAAAAAAGTTCATATAATTTAAGAGTTATTCAAGTTTAAAGTATAAAAAACCTAAATAAGTTAATTAGAATGTAAAAATTACTATGTAATGATATCTCAACTAAGTGTTAATTCTTTTTTTTTCAGTTTACACAGACACACACACACACACACACACATATATATATATATATATATATATCATTAAAGCACTCAACACTTAGATAATCTTAATATCAATAACAATGAACAAATTCAAACTGTTGTCAAGGCAACCTCCTTTTAACAATAAAAAATTATATATATATGTAATAACCAATCCTAAGGATTCAATCCCTCTTGAATCTCATGGTGTTTATGAAATCTCATGTGATATTTGTAAAGCTTTTTATATAGGTATGAGAAACTATCACATCCGTGTTAGGAGAGAAGAACATAATAATGCAGATAAACAACATTCATCATTATCAGCACTCTCACTCCATACAATATATTGAAATCATAAAATTGATTTTTCTAATACCATGATCATATTCAGATGTGATAATCTCTACCAGTGTAAAATCAGAGAAGCCATTGAGATACTAAAAAGAGCAGATTGTATCAATAAGTGAGATAATACATGCAAACTCCCTCCTATTTGGAAATATTTTTTTAAAAAACATATTTTAATTTAACAGTTTTGCTATTGGTGGAACTTAAATGTTTTTTTTTTAAATCAGTGATTGTAGCACTTCTATAACCATCTTTCTACCATTTATCACTCAGTAGATGACTTGTGTGATCAAATCAAAACATTGGTATATTAATACTAAAAAAATTTTAACATGGATGAACCCACAAAATATGTCTTTTATATGTATATAAAAGAAAATATTCATTCTTAACTATAATATATATTTACATATTAACCATTAGCTATGTCTAAATAAAGTATTGGAAAAAAATTCAGGATCATGAAATGATAAAAAATATCATCTATCCATGTTTAAGGATTTTAAAGGATCGAATATAGTTTACTTTGTCCTCGATAATTAAAAGATTTATAGACTAATACTTATTCCTTAGTAAATTGTTTGATGATTTTATTAACTGTAGTTTTATTAATTCTTATTGTTTGACTTTCATTAACCAAACATCCCATAACTCTAGGCTTTGGTAATAGCTATATATAAATTAATTATTTAATTATTTAATGTCTATTTCAGAAATATTTTATTTGCTTTTATGTTCATTTATATTCCTAAAGTAATATATATATATATATATAATATATATATATATATGATCACTAGATGGAGCTTACCAATTGCTCTAATCAAGTTTTTATTTTATAAGTGCCAAAACAGAGAAAACTCAAAATCTCTATTGGGGTCCATATCATGCAGACCAATTGGTTTCAAGTTTGTGGGTCACCTCAGTGGAGAGCTGGGACTCTAGAAACTAGATCTAAAATATTAACTCAAAATTCAGCACTTATAAAACATGTTTCTATCAATTTGAAAGCATGAACTTATCAGACATGTAAATGTCTTCAAATCCAGCCTTACAAAACAGATAGATATATGGTCTGAATTAAGCTCACTTTCACCACATAGTAATAGCCTCTGCAATATATATCATTGCAAAAACCTTCAAAGGTACACTTATAATAATTAAAACAAGTCATAAATTACTTAACTTGCTTTTAAGCTTGCATTTTATGATCACTAGATGGAGCTTACCGATAGCTCTAATGAAGCTTTTATTTTATAAGTGCTGAAAGAGAAAAAATTCAAAATCTCTATTGGGGTTCCTATCTCCAGACCAATGGGTTTCGAGCTTGTGGCTCACCTCAGTGGAGATCTGGGACTCTAGAAACTAGATCTAAACTTATTAGTCTGGAGATAGAGACCATGATAGAGATTTTGAATTTTTTCTCTTTCATCACTTATTGATAAGCTCCATCTAGTGATCATAAAATGCAAGCTTAAAAGCAAGTTACAAAATTTATGACTTGTTTTGATTACTATAAGTGTACCTTTGAAGATTTTTGCAATGCTGTATAATGCAGAGGCTATTACTATATGGTGAAACTGAGCTGACTTCAGACCCATATAGCTATCTGTTTTGTAAGGCTGGATTTCAAGACATTTACGTGTCTGATAAGTTCATGCTTCCAAATGGATAGAAACATATTTTATAAGTGCTGACTTTTGAGTTGTATTTGAGATCTAATTTCTAGAGTCCCAGCTCTCCATTGAGGTGAGCCACAAGCTCGAAAACAATTGGTCTGGAAATATGGAAACCAATAGAGATTTTGAATTTTTTCTTTTTTGGCACTTATAAAATAAAATCTTGATTAGAGCTATTTGTAAGCTCCATCTAGTGATCATAAAATGCAAGCTTAAAAGCAAGTTACTGAATTTATGACTTGTTTTAATATATATATATGTATATTATAACTGGACCTCATACAACCCCTTTATTACCTCGGTTGTAACAATTTCCTGATGAACATATTGTAAGAAGGAACCATCGATTGGCTTTCCCCAATACAGACATCTCCCCCCTACAACAATATTTCCTGCTCCTCAGAAGATGTAGCACCATAGAGACTGAAAACACCTAGAAATTTCTGTGTTTGGTTTCCCAAATGGTGCCACTAGAGTTCCATCTCACTACAACTTAACTTACCTAGGTCTAGTTATGCCAGACATAGCTAAGGAGGCATGAAATTCTCATGAACAAAGGCAATGAATAACAAGTGATGCAAAAAAAATGAAACTGAACAACTGAAATTAATTTTAAGTAACAACAGTTTTACATGATCACATTTCCTATACTAGCACATTAATTGTTGATAAACAGAGCAAAACTCTCCATACAGTATTGCCACCTGTGCTAAACAGAGTAATCAATGGATGCCAGAAGGCATCCAAAGATCCTCACTGACGAGGGCCACAAGCCAGAAACTAGTCTGGGGATATTAGATGAGTAGGCATTAGATAGGGATTTTATACACAAGCCTTCTGGCATCCATTGATTACTCTGTTTTGCACAGGTGGCAATACTGTATGGAGAGTTTTGCTCTGTTTATTAACAACAGTTTTATTAACAATGATATTGGTAAGACCTTCCAATAAAGTTCATCCATTTCAAATGAAGACTCATTTCAATTTATCTTGGGTGAAAAATTCAAAGGGTCTTTTATCAAGTAGACATCTACCATTACTGCATGAATATTTTTAACTATTTGTTCCATATCTGTATATCCTTTTTCAGTAGGTAAATAGGTAAGATGAGCAATTCCAGATTTGTGAAACTTCTATAATTCAGTCAAGTATGGATGTGTATTTATACACATAAGTCTCATTATTTTACTCATACACAACAAATATGCATGTAAGCATTTGTAATTTATATAGCATTTCATTATTTTTAAATTTATCACAGGTAAGTAAACAGGTAATGTAAGCAATTCTGGGTTTGTGAACTATTCATAATCCAGTCAAGTATAAATGAGCATTTATGCACATAAGTTTCATTATTTTGTTTCATACACAATCAATATGCATGTAAGCATTTGTAATTCATATAGTACTTCATTATTTTAAATTTATCACAGGTAAGTAAACAGGTAATGTAAACAATTTCAGGTTTGTGGACTATTCATAATCCAGTCAGGTATAAATGTGCATTTATACGCATAAGTTTTATTATTTTATTCAAAAAAGTTAATATGCATGTAAGATTTGCAATTCATATAGTACTTCATTAACTTTAAATTTATCATAGGTAAGTAAACAGGTAATGTGAGCAATTCTGGGTTTGTAGACTATTCATAATCCAGTCAAGTATAAATGTGCATTTATGCACATAAGTTTCATTATTTTATTCATACACAATCAATATGCATGTAAGCATTAGTAATTCATATACTACTTCATTATTTTTAAATTTATCATAAGTAGGTAAACAGGTAATATAAGCAATTCTGGGTTTGTCAATAATTCACATTTATATCCATTGGTTATTCAGGTAAAATATAAGTGTATGTATTTCCATCTGTCCAGATATCAATTCATCTTGCAAATGCATTTATTTGGTATTCACATAATCTTATCCAGATTTGTCATTAATTCACATTTATATCCATTGGTTATTCAGGTAAAATATAAGTGTATATATTTCCATATGTCCAGATATCAATTCATCTTGCAAATGCATTTATTTGATATTTCCAATTTCATAAAACATATATATATATATATATAACCTATACACATCAATAACTCCAGGTATATCATTGTACATTTAACCATGACACATTGTTTTGGTATTCTTACTTCTCAACTCATATATATAACATGTTTTAATTCCATGTTTATATTCCTTTTCTCAGAGTTTTCAAATAATAAACAAAATTTAAAAAAAAAGGATTTTCTTAATCTTTCAACTTATTTAAGTATGTGGTTCATTATATGCATATAACCATTAACTTTTATTGATGTACGAATTCATATTTAAATGTTTGAATTTATTCATAATATAGTATAAATTTACTAAATACATTCATTTTGTATAAATACATTCATTTTGTATATTTTCTAATTTTATCTGGGTTATAAACATGTTATTATAATTTAGTTAGTTATAGTCATATGTAATAGCTCAGCATTTCTAATTCTTCCAGGTATACTTATTTGTATATCAGCAATGCAAATAGTTATAAGTATTCATTTTTATTTTATTCTAGTTCAGATGTATCTGCATAAAAGAAGTTAATCATTTATGATATACCTTATTAAAAATGCCTTTTGATTATAGATATTTAAGATATTTACGTATTTATAATTTATCACCAATAAAGCGTATTTTCAAAAAATAAATTTTTTCAAATTTTTTTTAAAAAGAAATTTTTTTTTTGTTTTTTTATAAAAAAAAATAAATAAATAATAAATTAAATAAATTTTTTCCTTTCTTCCCACCTGGTTTTTCCCTCCAATAAAAAATAATAATTTATTTTTTTTTTTTTTTCTTTTGAGGAGATTCAAAAAAAGAAATTAATTATTAATGATTTTAATAAAAAATTTTATAATATTAAAGAATTGTAATCACCAATAAAACGTATTTTCACATAGCTATAATTATTCATAATTTATTTTAAAAAAGACATTTTTTTTTTATAAACACATATAAATATTGAATATTTCATGAAATTGTTATCTTCATTTCATCCAGCTTGTTTCTTCACTTCAGGTTACTACTGCATTTTAAAAAATGGTCAGTTTATTTGACTTGAATGGCATTATTTACATTCCATGATGTTCACTCAGGCAGATCTTGGAGATTCATGGCTATGGACAAAAAGAGAAAGCTATTACAATTAGCCTTCCATCTTTATGATTTTCTTATTAATACTTTCTTTTTTCATCATTAGCAGTATGGCTGTAAATATTATATTCCAAGGTGACTAAAACCAGTTGTCAACTAAACAGTTAAGCAACACTTAGATAAAAAATTTTTAGCTTTTTAACTCTTTCACTTTTCTTAATTTTTAACTTCTTTTAAAATTGTTTCTGAATTTCAAACTCAACTATTTATACCATGATCTCTTGATTGATTCAGCACCACTCCCACTATATCTGATTTGTTACACAGCTTTCATTTAAGCCTGAGTGCTTTTCTCTTCTTAAGGATTGGGCCACTACTTTTATCAGGACAGATAAGAAATCATGAGGATTAAGTCATGTTTTTCAATTTGATAACTTTGCCTCAAGTGGATATTATATTTTGTACAACAACATCGTTTCAAAAATTAAAATGTACTATTTGTAATAAATGCCAGCTTTAAGTAAATACTTAGAGATGTATTTATATCATAATTTAAAATTATAAAATCAATAATGTTGATTTATCTTTTTTTTCTCAATTATAGAAAATAATGATTTTTTTTTAACTTTAAACTTTTTGCTTTATTTTTTTTTAAAAAAAAAGGATCAACTTCTTTCATATATATCTGTCTTTTTTTAGGTGGGAGGGTAAAATGACTCTTAGAATACACATGAGAAACAGAGTTTCTGTTTCAGTATATATTCCATTGCAATATGAGATAATCCTAAGATCAAGATCTGCATGACAATTAAGTTAATTTATTTAAATTTAATTACTCTGTATATATATATATATATATATATATATATATATATATAACCTATTGCATACATCTTTTGAATCTAGTACTAAATATTTGAGAAATATTATTAGTTGATGTTCAAATTTTTCTTTGATATAAATTATTTCCCATTTGTTTATGGTTGATTTTATTGTTGTTTCAGGAGTAATTTCATCATCATTCCACATATGGAGTTTTAACAATTGATTTTAGAAACACATACATATATAAAATGCTGTTTGGATTTGGCTTTGTGTACTTGAAAATTTTATCATAGAGAATGAATTTATTTTGAACACTATGTTAATGTATTTTGGGTATACTAGATCTTGATTTACATTTACTCTTCATCGTTGGAGGTATATGCAAGTTATTCTTTCAGCACTTCATATCTAAACTTTTTTTACATTTGTACAATTTAAATAAATACATCTTTTAGTATTCTCTATTATATAATAATTTTACTTCAGTAAAAAAAATTTTGGAGATAATTTTTTTTTTTTGTATATATAAAATAATAAATTTTATATAAAATAACAATAAGGAAAAACTTTTCTATCAATGAATTCTAGTTTTTTTTTCAAGCCGTTTCAGTGACAGGTGATATTTTGGTCCTTTTTTCAATTTTCTTGTGTAATTTATTATTGTAGGAGATGATTTAATGATCACTATTATGTTAGAAAATATTTTAAAATATTTTTACAAGCACACATACACTCATGGTTACATCTATACACATTGATGTACAAATCTATTTGCTATTTTTCTTAAGTGAATGTATATGCTATAGTGCATGTCTTAGGTGATAACTTTAAATTATTATATTTATTTTAAAATTTAAAATGTTGTTTTGACTTCTCTTATGAAAGGATCATTTCTGCTGGAGGTTTAAATGGTCTCTTATAATAACTTCATTAAATGAATATTATATTTTCTCTTAGAGGATGCAAATTACATTAGATCATTACTATTTCTTATTTTTAACTTTACACCTATTAAAATATGTTCTTAATGTATAATAAGATGTAGGTTAAGCAATGTGGAAATTGAATTACATGGAGGTTGTAAAGATATTGATCACTTATTTCATTAATCATGAATCTTAAGTTAGTAAAAAAAATGTTTAATGTATATTTTGACTACAGAGACATGATATAAAACGGCACAGTATATATACACAAAAAATGCTAATTCATTAACAAATTTAATTGTTGAGAAATTCAAAATAAAATTAGATATATGCCAAAGAATTTCAAATTTTTTCAAAACTTTGTGTTGGCAGCTTGAGAAAAAAAATTTAAATTAAATTTGTGATGCATCTGATTTTTAATAACATTAGGGTTATCTAAGTCAATTTATACTCATTTACAAATAAGTGCTATTTTTGCAAATACCAACAAAAAATTAGAATTAATATTTTTTTAGTTATGTAAAACAGGTTTGAAAATGGTTTTTAAATCATGTAGTATTTTAGACTTTAAAAATATGTATTACACTCAATATATATATATATATATATATATATATATTCTAACCATGTCTTTGTGCATCCTCACTTCAGAATAGTATATGATATAAATAAAACGGGTTCTAGCTCAGTTAATAATTAATAAATAAAATATTCAGCATTAAAATTAAATATTTCACTAGCTCAAACTTAAAATACGAATAAGGTTCAGTTTATAAAAATAAATTAAATAAATATTTAATATTTTCATGAGACTTGAAGTGAAAATACAGGTGACAAGATAGATTACATTGAGCCAATATCCTACAGGATACTACCTCAATGGCATAAGAACACTATCCCCCCCCCTTAATACTATTTCAAATAACAAACTCATAGTATTCTTACGATTTAATAACTTCTACTCACTAAGATTAAGCTAATAATTACATCTTAATCTTCTATTTATAATAATTTAGCTTTATAAAATCTCAGGTTCATAAATTTATTCTAAGTTAATTTAAAATTACAGTAGTAAAATATGAGAAGGGAATTTTATGTCATAATCTACTACACTGAAACTAATAATAATAAATAATAATAATAATAATAATAATAATAATAATAATAATAATAATAATAATAATAATAATAATAATAATAATAATAATAATAATAATAATAATAATAATAATAATAATAATAATAAGAATAATAATAATAATAAGAATAATAATAATAATAATAATAATAATAATAATAATAATAATAATAATAATATTCTTCATTGTATAACTAATTCTGTATATCTTTTCTTTTTGTTATATTTTTATTACCATAATAAAATAATCAAATAATATAATATAATCTTTTATCTTCATGTAGTGATATGATAAATACGTGGTAGCATATGATAATCTGACAAATAAAAGTATTTGGCAACTGATAGCATATAATTCAATATACTATTGTGATAATTAATTTATGACCAATAAAATAATGTAAAATTATGATTACTTAATTAAAAGAATACCAATAAAATATTTAAATTCTTAAAATAATTCTCTATTTATCTTTTTGTGCAAAATTATATGTTTGTTTCTATTATTATGGATATCTTGTGGGCTCATGCAGTGTAGTGGAGAAATAAACAATTCAGACACAAAATTTTTGAAAATTTTTTTTAACAAAGTTTATTAATAACAACAAAATAAAATAAACAATTTATGTACACTATTTATAGTGGATATCCTTATTTTATACTTTACATTTTTATTTACTGGGTTATAAAATAATTTATACCTACTTTATATCTTTATTTAGACTTGAGATAACAACAATAAAATGAAACCATTTGGTTTCTCTTTATGGTTAACTTATTACAAATATATTTATTTATTTTATTTAAAAAAAATATTCCATGCTTAATATTATTTAACCATATTTTTCTTTTAAAAACACATTCATAGGAAAAACATTCTACAGAAAAACAAAATTGACTTTATAATGAGTATGGATTTCTTAAAATATTAAAACAAATTTTATCTTGCAATGTCAAAGATGTTACATAAAATATTTATCCAAAAATTCATTACTAGATTTTAGTAGATATCACTTATTACACTTTGTTTACTAAACACAACATATACTTATTTAGCCTTACTTTAAATGATATAAGTGTAATCATTGATATTTTCCTATTATTTAATAAATAAAATAACTTTTAGCTAAGTGCTTGGCTTTGGGTTGGTTTTTTTAGATCTTGTGTTACCTTCCCTCCACCTCTGTGGGGGAACCCAGAACCAGGGTTTGGGGGGGGGGGGGGGGGTGTCATAGAAAAATTTTTTGTGGTGGGGTTCTTTTTTAATTTTTTTTAAAGGTTTTTTGGGAAATTGGAATCTTCATTTTTATTTTTATAAATTAAAAGAATGGGGGGGTGTGTTATGTTATTTTTTTATTTTTTTTTTTTTTTTTTTTTTTTTAAAATTTTTTAAATTTTTTTTTTTTTTTGGGGTGTTTTTTTTGTGGTGTGTGGGGTTTTTTTTTGTTTGGGGGGGGGGGGGGGTTATATTATACCTATTCTTTATAACATTTATTGTATATTATTGTACTTTAAAAATATACAATACTTATTTTTCCAAATAATAATAAAGCATTCAAAAGTTATTAACATTTTAAAGAAAATATCTTTGTTTAGATACTCTAATCTAAAAATTTATGTTTCATTTCCAAAATAAATTCAAAAATATATTCTATGATTCTTTCCTTTCCTTAGAATACATTGGATCTTCAATATCAAGTTATAAAATTATATTCCTTCTAAGCAAATAAACCAATCTCATACAAAACAATAGCATAACCTAAGCTCTAAATTATTTACCATTTCTTTTCAAAATATCTTACTGAGCGATGCAGTTACATGAAATAAAGATAGAGAAATAGATGCATAGGACTAAGGGAGAAGGATAGAGTATCACATCATAACATATCTCAAAAATCATGGAACAGTGCATTAACAAGAAATGGAGGTATGACCTTTACCTGTCTAATATCCTCTAGTGCATGAATGATGTTAAAGCTATTCCTTCAGCTTTATTAGAACATCAAATATTTAAAGAAATATAAACACTGTCCAAATAAAATGTGTACCAGTCATAGAGCTTTTTTAACTATGCTGATATCTACACAACGACTATAAGTATTATTCACATTCCTTATAACATCCTATTTTTTAAAAAAAAATCATCTTGTTTTCCTGTCTATCCAAGTACTTCCACGCCACTATCTCACTATTATTTCTCGAGATTTTTTCCATCTTACATCGATAAATAACTATCTGCATTTACAAAAACAATAAATAAATTTCACTGATAGTTAAAAAGCAATCTCACTGTTACACAAGAAAAGTTTGCTTATTTCATTATTCTGTATGTTTAATCATATACAATCTAATCAGATAATATTTGAATATCCAATAACATGAAAAGTTTTAAAAGAATCAAATAAATATTTGTTACTATGTTGGATTATATCACTAATATAAAAAATCATTGTATGAATATTTTCAAATCTATTCTAATCTCAAATGTTTTTAAAAAATGTTGTATAAAATGAGTTACATATAATTAAACATTTATACTCCATTCTTACTATTCATAGATAATCTAAAAGAAAATAAAGAATATACACTATAAATTATTAATATTCATTATGATAATCTAAAAGAAAATAAAGAATATACACTATAAATTACCAAATAACCTTTATCTGGTCATCATGTTCAGTACGCTTCCTTCACCCACTTGGATATGAAAACATTGCATACATAAAGGAAATATACATCCATACACTTTATCCAAAAATATTCTTATCTAAATTATTAGATTATTATATTATAAAATTATATGTTATTAACAAATTAATGTTTATGTTTTCCTAATCTTATAAAAATATAAAAATTTACATTTAAACTAAGTTAATAAAATAAAATAAATCAAGACTATAATTACATATTCACTTGACAAAAGTTCATGATAAATTTCAAAATGTTTATTATTTTCCCTAGAGTTTTTTTAAATGTTCTCAAAGCACGTTAAAGTTTAAAAATAAAAAATATTTATTAATCCATTTTAGTAAAGTTTATAGAAAATAATCCAGAGTTTTATTATTCAGAGTGATAATTATTAAATCATAATATTAAATAAATCCTGTGAAGTTTCTTCAATATTTTCTCTGCCGGCACACCTGATGCATCACTCCATCCAATTTAACTTAAGTTATCCAGTAAACTTTTACATACTATATTTTGTATTTTCATGGATCCACCTTTTATTCATCTACTATGTGTTCATTTTTTCTTACATAGGTTTTATTTCTGAATAAAGTTCTTTAAAACAAATACTTCTAAAGATGCGTTTTTTTTTAAAGTACTTCTGAGACAAGAAGTTTTATATATCACAACGCTTAAGTAAAATCTTCTCTGTAAGCTCTTTCTTTAATTCTTGTAAAAAAATATTTTTTAAAAAAATGTTTCCTTCAAAAAGGACTAAACATTTATTCCTTTCATTATGATATTTTATAAACAATTCATAAGATATAAGTATCTTATTCTTTTTTTAAACTCTTGAATAAGCTTATAAATAATAATGTGTCTCCAATTTTTTTTACACAGCAAATAGCATTCCATTGCATCCATATAATGTCCATACTGTGGTTTTTATGTACCAAAACAATTCTCCGGTGAAGTATTAATAAAATAGTATCAATAAACATTCTATGCATTTTTATATTATTATAATTTATATACATTTTATTTCATAGTATATCCATTTTTATTGTGTAGTTCTAGGTTAAACTTAAAATAAAATAATCCTGGTAAGCAAACTGTTAAAAATTAGAAAATCGTTTTCACAAAGTTTCTAAAATATATTATATTTTAAACTCTCTTTTGCAAAATACTTTTTAAAAACTATCAATTAGTTTTTGCAAATAAAACTATAAGAAAGTACTAAAAATTGACTAAAATAAAAATTTAAAAGTACTATCTCTTTGATAGCTACTGATATACCTTTCCCTGGTTTCAATCCATTATTAATCTCCCCAGATAAATCTGTTACAATGATATTTATACCTTGCAAGAATACCTTATGCTATTGGTTAATTCTTACTTTTAGCTTGAGAGCAAATTTACATATTTTCAGTTTTACAGAATTAAATTTCCAAAATAAAAATTATGACGTAATATAACTTACAAATATTATTTAAAATATAACTTTTAAATCAATTATGACTTTATCAAAATTATTTGAACATTTAAAATAACTTTTAAAATAATTTTAATAACCTATTCCATTCTTAATATTCAATTTATCTATTTTTATTTAAACAAAATTATTTAATTTTTTATTAACTGTACTCGTCTTTTTGAAACACTACTTAAAACATTTTAGAAACATTTTATAACGACTATTTAATATTCGCTTCTATGATAGATAGTAATTATATTCAGTTCTACAATACAACTTTTAAATATTTTAAACTTTGTTAATCTAAATTCAAACAAGCGTGTGTGTTTAACCATGTATTAAAAGTCACATGATCAATATAAAATTTAAACAGACGATTTTCAATCTATGTCTCTGTCCAGATTAATAAAATTGCAACACTTTATTATATTATATAAAATAATTATAAAAATTTGGAAAAATAATTTAAAAATATAGAATTAAATACAATTTTCACCATCATAAAGTTTACTTTTAAAATGTACAATATTAATTTTGACTATTATAGATGATTTATAAATTTAAATATAACATTTATTAACTATACGTTTTAAACTATTAATATTTAACATTTAAATATACTTTTAAATATTTATATCTGAATTATTTAATATGGCCAGCTTTTGCAACCATATGCAACAATATTTAAAGCTTTACATAACTATTTTTAAATGATTCGCTATAATTTTATATACTACATATTTTCTTTAGCTTCAAATTGTACTTTATAATATAATTGACAAAATATAATCAACATATTAAAATAACATATTCTAAAATTTAAAATTTTTAATAATTGACTGTGATGGACTATTACTGACCTATAGAAAAGGGCACAATATATATCGGATATACATATATATATATATATATATATGTAGAACGCCATCTGTGGACATATATATATATAATGTAACAAATATTTTTATGATTGTATGATAAAAATAAAATCTTTTGGGGGTCACACTCTGTATTAGTTTTTGTATAGATTTCCAACATTTAATCACATTGCATTCATCCTTGTCATTGTTAGGGTTGTAATAGAGAACTATTTTGCCTAAAATAATAATGAAATTGTGATTTCATGTAAATTGAAAAACATTCATTCATATATATAGTAAATAGTTATCCAATAAACTAGGAGATGGATTAATATAAATACTTCTATTTGCAGTATTGACAGAATGATTAAATGCAAAAATATTACTATGATAATTTAAGGGTTTAATTTCCCCCAAATCATAAAAATAGTAATTTTTATTTGATAAATAGATTGACATTGATATAAGGTAAACACATTATTTTCAAGTTCATTTAAATGATTCATTGTGAATTTAATTTGTTAATTATCATAGTCATGTTTTCAGAAATTGTTGTTGCATATGCATATTATTGACATTAAATATTTGATAAGCGAATTTTAAATATTGTAGAGTTTATTTCACAGTTTTATATAGAAGATACACAATCAACATGCAAATTTATACTGAAATTTACAATACTAAATTATAATTTATTTATTTATGCAAATATTGTAAATGCTTACTATAGTGATCAATAATTCACAAAATTTATAATAGTAAATCTTAACTTTTCATCATGCTGACATAATCAGCAATGGTAACATGTTGAATATGAAGTAAAAACTAATATTGCAAATTTTATAAATTATTATTCATTAAAATAAGCAGTTTTATATGTTTATGTAAAGTCATTATGCATATAAAGGTGTTGTTATAAATTAATTAATAGGATGTTATATCTAAAGTAAGCAGCCAACTTGTGTCCATACATTTATGTAAAATATAATTTAATTGCATTAAAGAGAGTATTGTTTAAAATAGGTATTGAAAAATTTATATATCCAAAATATTATATATATATATATATATATATATATATATATATATATATATATATATATATATATATATATATATATATATATATATATATTAATGGTCATAATGAGTCGGCAACAGATAAATCACCACTAGGGTGATTTAAACCATCAAAACTCATTCTAACCCACATACTACTTCATTTTAATTAGGCTCAGTGATCAGGAAGAGGTAGAGACTTTTAGAATTAGATTGCAAATATACAACTTCCCTGTGGCAAACAAGGCACCCAATGCAATGTATATATAAGATACAAACACTTTATTAGTATTGAAGTTACAAATAACCAAAAGAAATGACTACCACTTAATTGGTTGCCAGACTTATAAGATAGTGGAAATTACATTAATTAGTGATTACATATGACAAAGTTTCAATGTATACCAGGTATATAATTAATGGACCTCAGATGATGAACACATTTTAACTTTGGTGCAGATATCCCTCAAGCAGGTACATGATATTAAATGGAGCATGGTAAATTTAATTAACTCTGTAAAATATGGTTAAAATAATACCTCCCATGATCATAACCCATCAGTGCTGAAATATAAGGCTTTAAGATACATAATAGAGGCAGTATTGAATTGCTAGAGTAATAAACAGTCCAACAAGAAGGCAATGACAGAAATATATTCACTTCTGTGAAGTTAGATTCAAATTTTATAGAATGAATGGGTCATGGAATGAAGGAATGAGCTTCTTCATATAACCCTAAATAACTCTCATTAACAGGCAGGAATGATCAACTGCACTGTCAACAAGACAAGAACAAGACCCTCTGGGTCTGAAAAATGAAAGAAATGTTCCCACATTTGCATGGAACTTAGACAAATGGAATCCATCAAATTAAATCTTTCCAAGCAGGGATAAATACCTGCTGAAGAAACACAATAAAGTAATCATTAAATTATACAATCCAGCAATGCTAAATTTATATAAAATAACAACCATTTGGACTTAAAATTTAAATATATATATAAAATAAAACATAAATGGTCATGTCATAAGTTTACAATATGTGAGCATCTATTTTATAGGCTAAATCAAGGCCTATACAGTTATTTTATATAATAAAAATAATTTTGTAAAGAAATTACTCCCTGCTTAATTAGAGATCTGCCCCATAGGTCTTACATATAGAAGAAGGTATTGATACAATATCCTACAATGATAATATATTAAATTGTGTTAAGAGTTTTAAAGAATTAAACTACCATATCATATATTTCCTTATTCATAACATACGTTTTATAGAATTGAAAACAGAGTGCCTGCAGTATACATGTATACATATATATTTGTCAAAAGAATAGAAACAAAGTTTTAACTTTTAACTTCAAATATTAAATTTCACTTTAAAACTGGAGGTTGTTTATAGATCATATATATACAGTATACATATATGCTTGTCCTTTCTATAAAAAATCAAGTTTTAACTCTTATTTTATTAAACTCAGTTTTATTTTAAAAAATTGTTTATGAACCATTTGTAATTACACTAATGGCTTGGATGATATATTTGAAATAATACATTTTAAATAGATAAATGTAACTAGAAAATAATAAAAAACAAACAAATTAGAATCAGTGAGGAGAGATTTAAATAACTTGATTTTATTTAATTATTGGAATTTTCTTTAGATAACATCAAATATTTTAATTATTGAAATATTTTACTAAATTTACTTCCAGCTGATTTTTAAACATTAAGTCTAGAAAATTTAAGAAAAATCAAGTATATATTGTAATAATCAATCTTCCTAACAATGTACAATCTAATTAAGTGTGCACACGTTATAACACAACAAGAAAATATTTACATATCTAAATAAAATATCTAAATAATATGGTAAGACACATATTTTACAGAATTATTAATATATAATTATTTAAGCAAGGAAAGATAATTGTTTACCACTAAATTTAAATTTATGAAGTTAAAATAATCACTATTTTACCAGATCTTCAAAGGATTTTAATAGTCAAACACTATGCGAACTTCCTAGCATATTTCAAAGATTTATGAAGTAGTGTTCTTGGCTATTGGCTGGCTACTCACTAGGTGAAATTATATATTGGGCTTTTTCTATTGACAGTGATGGAATAGTATATCAGCAATTTGGATTGTCAATTGTAGGCAGGAACTTTAACAGCATCACATGCTATAATACTAGGGCAGTCCAACTCAGCTCCATGAAGATGGTCAGAGAACTCATGGTGGTCTACTCACTGGTCATAGCATAATGTAATTTAACAGTATAAGAAAAAACTTTACAAAAAGTTTACAATAATTTCCCTGTGCCATATATATATATATATTGTAACGTTTATTTATATACGTTGCAAATATATTGGCATTTGGTAAAAGCTAAAAAATAAAAGTAAATTTAGATTTTTTTTTTTAAAAAAAAATAACGTACAATGAAAGTTAAATTATTCTTTCGTTTTTTTTTTATGTAATTAGAAATAAAAGTTAGAATTGGAGAGAACAAAAGACACAAATTACCAATCTAGATAAGAGAAAGTAAAAATATTTCAACTAATTAAAGATGGCAGAATTATACTGAAAAAAATAGAGACTTTGTAACATAAATTTTGTAAAGAATATATAAGATTATCAACGGATATTTTGACAAACAAAAGATATGCGCAGAAGTCGGAAAACTGGGCCGCTAGAGAGTATAAAGGCAGAGATCAGTTTGAAGAATGTCTTGGTTTAGCTGATATTCTTTTGGTTGGTTTTGGATTAGAGAATCCAGACCACTCTACAATGAAAAAGTTATTCATACGAGAGTAGACCGGAGCTTTAGCTGACATCATTACCGATGGACACCAGAGAAGCTTACGTGACTAGCCTATGGAACCAGCACCAAGATCAATTAATAATCAAAGGCCATGAGCTCAATTCAACCTCGAAAAACTATGCATAGTTATCTACTACTGAATTCACAAAACTTACTGGTAAGTAATGCTTCATTACTCCTGATTGTGACCAAATTAAACGTTTTCAAACAATTTCTAAAAGTATGTTTAAACAATCCCTATAGAGACATTAAATTTCTTGTGCAAGAGACATTCATTATTTAGTAACTTTCTAGAAGAAATTTGGAAGTGAGCTGTAATTGTAAAATTGTTTTTTATTAATTGATTCACGTCTGAATTGTGTTCTCTCCAATTTATTTGATAAATAATTGCCTTTCAAATTTTATTTTTTTAATCTATTATAATAAAAAATATTTCTAATACCAATTTTCATTTGTGCGTTATTAATAATAGATATTATTTTTTATTATTAAATTTATTATTAGTTTAAGAAGATTTAAGAATGTAATTTACCTTTGCCAATATGTTTGAATAAGCCCAGGAATAATAATCTTAAAAAATAATTCTCGTTACGGTATGATGTAATACCGATTAGTTTTAAAGTATTCTTTTTTATTTGTGAGATGTTATATGACAATTTCAGCGAATTCTTAGGAATTCTGACACCCAGATTAAATAAATTAAAAGCTGATTTCATCAATAGCACCATTCTCAACAATTAATAGGCCGAGTTGATCAGGAAATATAGCTATGTTTTTAGAATAGAAATATAACTTTCTTCTTTTTTGACATAGCTTGATCAACTCACACGCAGTTTATATTAGCGTGTGGAGGTCTAGAAAAAAGGAAAACATTATAATGGTGACCCAACTCAGGCTTTGATTTAACAACTACAACCTGAGATAAGTTGTAATGATAAAGAACGTTACAACGATGACCCAAAGAAACTCACAGCCGGAAAATAACTAGTAATTTTTTTTAAAAAAATTATAAAAACTAACTAACTAATTAAACCCTGATTATTAAAATATAAAAAATATTTTTTTTAATATGACTTCCAGAAAGAAAAAAAATGTATGTATATATTTTTTGATATGTCTAAAATAAAACATAATCGTGGCTGATGTAGACATTAGTCACAAGTATTTGACCGGGTATGTGGTTACTGAAGAGGGGAAAAACATAGCCCTGAGTCCTAGTATGCAGTATATTAACATAAGACCACATTTATATGCCCATCAAACTATTTCTAGCAGGGATCCCAATAAAGGGGAAGGCGGACCAAGTTGCCGTGAGCCTGTAAGACTCAAAATGATGAGCAATGCTCGTTAGTGCTTATAACTTGGGCTTCTTATCATTACTATTACACTTAAGCGGAAAGGACACAGATGAATGTTGAAATATTTTCCATTCCCACCGTGTTAGACCTAAAAGTGGGCATTAAAGCCGAATGTCACTTGTTGAATGAGTCTACATGACATATCAGCACGCTACTGCTAAAAAAAAAAAAAAAAACAACACGAATATGAATTTAAAAAAACTTAAGAATAAAATTAGTGTAAACCCCTATTTTATTCTCATCTCCTGGCACTGGTGGTATTGTAACGTTTATTTATATACGTTGCAAATATATTGGCATTTGGTAAAAGCTAGAAAATAAAAGTAAATTTAGATTTTTTTTTTGACTAATTTTTTTTTTTTAAAAAAAATAATGTACAATGAAAGTTAAATTATTCTTTCGTTTTTTTTTATGTAATTAGAAATAAAAGTTAGAATTGGAGAGAACAAAAGACACAAATTACCAATCTAAATAAGAGAAAGTAAAAATATTTTAACTAATTAAAGATGGCAGAATTATGCTGAAAAAAATAGAGACTTTGTAACATAAATTTTATAAAGAATATATAAGATTATCAACGGATATTTTGACAAATAAAAGATATGCGCAGAAGTCGGAAAACTGGGCCTCTAGAGAGTATAAAAGGCAGAGATCAGTTTGAAGGACATCTTGTTCATTGGTTTCTCTAGTTGGTCTTGGATAACAATAATATATCCAAGATCACTCTACGCTGAAGTAATTCGGCATGTCGGAGTGAACTGGAGCTTCTGAAAACATTGTGCCTGAAGATGTATACCAGAAAAGCTTTCATGACCGACTAGGAGAATGGACCACAAGATCAAATAATAATCAAAAGGCCGAGCTCATTCTACCCAAAAAACTATGCATAGTTATCTACTACTGAATTCCCAAAACTTACCGGTAAGTAATGCTTCATTACTCCTGATTGTGACAACATTAAGCGTTTGCAAACAAGTCTTAAAATAATCCCGATAGAGACTTTCGTTTTTTCTGTACAAGAGAATTTTGTTTATACAGAACTTTTTAATTAATTATTTTATTTTATTGATTGCATCCTATTTGAATTAATATGTGTTCTCTCTAATTTACTTGATAAGTAATTTATTTCAAGTATTTTTTTTATCTATTAAAATAAAAATATTTCTAATACCAATTTTCATTTGTGCGTTATTAATAATAGGTATTATTATTTATTATTAAATCTATGAGTAGTTTAATAAGATTTAAAAACATAATTTACCTTTGCCAATATGTTTGAATAAGTCCAGGAATAATAATCTTAAAAAATTAATTCTCGTTATGGTATGATGTAATACCGATTAGTTTAAAAGTATTTTTTTTTATTTGTGAGATGTTATATGACGATTTCAGCGAATTCTTAGGAATTCTGGTGCCCAGATTAAATAAATTAAAAGCTGATTTCATCAATAGCACAATTCTCAACAATTAATAGGCCGAGTTGATCAGGAAATATAGCTATGTTTTTAGAATAGAAATATAACTTTCTTCTTTTTTGACATAGCTTGATCAACTCACGCACAGTTTATATTAGCGTGTAGAGGCCTAACAAAATGGAAAATGTTATAATATATATATACATCTCAAAAACAAAGTCATCCAGTTGTTTCAAATTGATTAATTAATTTTAAAAAAGAAAATTATTTTCTTTATTATCTATAAAAAATATTCTGGATTGCAATCTTGATCTAGTTTAATTTTAAAATTTTTACATATTGCATTTACTTGATCAAATTCCAAATGTCCTTGATTTTTATTAAATTCCCCAGTAATTACATATTTTGTCAACTTTTTCCTAAATAATTACAAAATTAAAATTTAATTTATACATTCTTTTATCATTAATTGATTTTAATTAATTAGTTACATTTTCTTTGTTAACTTGAACCCCCTTCTTACTATAACATTAAATTTCATAATAAAACTAAATTTATTTTATACATTATTTTTTTTAAAATGCCTTAAAATTACAACTTAATGGCAACTATATATATATACTATGCATATATATGACCTCTTCAATATATGCGTGTTGTCATAAAAGTCGGTTTATAAGTGTGTTCATAGAAATCATATAAATGCATAAGTATGTAAATAATGTCAATAAAGTTTTCATATTATATATATAGTGCATTATTATTATTTTAGGTTTACACTTTTTTGTATTTGTTATTGAAAACATTTAAATTTGTATGTTTTATATAGATCCAAAATTCATATGTTTCAATCTCTTTTACAAAGTCATCATCATGGATATTAAATATACATCCATGCTTAATATTTTTATTTCTGCTATTAAAAATTACAAAAATTTGTAAGTGTAAACACAAAATTAATATTACTGCATTAAAATTACTTTTGAAATAGAAGCAAACTAACATTTTGCAGCAAGGAGAAGAAAATTATATATATATATATGTGTGTGTGTGTGTCGACTTAAATATTTCCATGAATTGTTATTATAATAAAGAATAGAAATGAGGAGATAGTATTTATGTAAATAAAAATAATTTTTAACTTTAATGTTACCAAGAAATTTTCAATTACTACTAATTGACAATCCCTGAGACCAAATTAGTTTGTATGGGTCCTCTTTTATTTCATACCCAAGTTCTTATAAACCCAGAAAGCAAACAGTATTTAAACAATAAAATAAAATGTATATTTCTGATAACACTTATATATATATATTTTTTTTCTTGAAGCTAGATCACTTTTTAATGATAGTTTATCATCAAGATTTACTGATAAGTGACTCCAATCTATATTACTGAAAAACTTATTTATGCATGTACAGTATAAATAAAAAACTTTTTTAAAAAATAACTCATTGTAGCATCTTAACAATTAGCTTATGTCATAAACTTTGTAAATATATTTTTGAACATATTACAAAAGAGAAAAGCAGTTGTTTCAAAAGTTCACTGTAGGCAAAGGTCTATTCAAAGAGAATCATGGAAGGAAAGACCTTACTCATCATCTTCCAAATAATCATGATAAAATTTTTAGCAATTCCTTATATTTGCTTCACCAATTCATTAAAAATTGGTAAATAACTTTTTACTGATCAGTTTTGGATGGCTAGTTATATTGATTATGGGTCAAATACTGCCTCAAAGATTAATTTGTCTCAAATATTTTTCTTTAACCAGAAATCAAATCCCAGGACATTAGTATGACAGAAAAATATGGTAACCGCTAGGCTTAATATTACGTATATGCAATGAGTATTAACAAACGCGATGAAAAATAAACTTGAGATCCCTATGGAAGACTTTCCTAATATAAATAAATATACATTTATAACACCACTCAAATTTAAGTCAAAATAATCATCTTCGCAACAAACATATGATTACTATTTTACCCATTTAACGGCGAGAGTTTTCTTGTCAAGACATCCGGGATTTTGCTTTGATTTATTTTTTATTAAACACAGTTGGATCCCGAAAACACGAGTACTTATATATGTGTGTAAAATTTAAAGTAAATATAAAACTAATTATGTTATTAGATAGTAAAACAATTGTAAAAGTTTTATTCTATTTATAATTAAAATAATACAATATAAAAAATTGAAAATTGTATTAAGTTAGTATCATATTAAATTTTTTCTATTTTTAGTTTGATAAATAAAAAAAAAAGAAAGATTATTTTGCCAAGACTGCTTTCCAAGTTTAGATTAATTGTCTAGACTTCCAGATAAATACATTTAATTGGCATTATATTATGATATTTAAAATCTATTTCTGGTTAGGAAAATAGAATGTAATAAAATATACCTGGTGAAATTCTTTTTTTTTATTGCTTTCCAAATACTTTTTTTCCACATTAATCAGTATTTTGATACTTTAAAACTCTTTTATTTAAAATAGTAAAATAATTAAAAAAAAAAAAAGAAAAAAACGTATTAAAATCTAAAATATGTAAAAGTTAATATTTTATTTATGAATTGAATTATCCAATAATTTTTATAGCATATCACAGAAAACTATGAATTGATTTGTAGTATCAATTTTTCATTCAATTAAAGAAATAAGATGAAACCAAAAGTTTATTCATACAATAATATTCTTTTATATATTTCGTTTCTTCATATTTTACACATTTCCTTTATCTCTGTTTAATCACATATATTATGTTCATTCATATTTTTCAAAAAAGATATTTGTGAGTGAAATTTTTGATGTCATATTGTCTTTACAATCTTGTTATTTTTGATAATATCTTTAGTCTTAATTTTTAAAAATTAAAGAGATAGATGAGATTACAGTAATTAAAGTAGAATATTACTTTTTTTTTTCATATGTCATAGCATCGTCCGGGAGGCGAACCCACAACCGTCTGCAACCAACTACTTGCTTGCAAGGTTGCTGCAATGTCCTCTCGGCTAACAACACTTGACAGAATATTACTTTTAATCCCTATAACAAAAGCTCTTTCAAAGTTTTTATTAAATAGGCTCTTTCTAGTCATATATGAATAATTACTGGAAACTGTAATTTTTTAAAAATCAAGAAATATTTATAGATACGGTTTATATGATATTTATTTTCTCTTACCAAATTATTCTCAGATTTATTTTAAATATTTATTCCACTTCCACTTATAATTTATCTAATTTCCATTAATTGGACTAAAAGTTTTGAATTAGGGATTATTTATAATCTTAGATCTCACATCTATGCATTACATGCTGCATGATATAGTTTCCAACTGCTTATTTCTTATTATAATAAACAAAAGGTACTGGATAATTTACTAAAAGCTAAGGAATTACGGGGACCAAAAAGGTTGAGAACCGTGGTCTAACATTTGCAATAAAATATTGTTTACAAATCCAATTATCAACTAATAAGAGGAATCTTTTAATACAATTAGTTTTTTGATTTACATAAATAGACAAGCAAACATTTATCTGTATACATTTAATTTTCTGATTTTGAATTATGTAATTTATTTGCACATGAACCATTATGTTATATCCAAAATAGTTGGATGTTTCTTATAGGTAATTCTTTTTAATCTATCTTTAATTTTACACATGAGTAATTACCAATCTATTCTTGATGTATTTTTTTTTCTTTTGCAAAAATTTTTATATTTATCACCTGATGGTAAAAAAGCAACTTAATTCATATCAATAACTTCACATAATATTCATAGGTATTGCTAATAAAATTTACAAAAATCTAATATTTGTTCCATTGGAAATATACTATATAGAGAGCTCATAAATAAGCTCTCAACAAGCATTTTGCAGAATATCTCCAACCCCAGACCAGTTTTTGCTATTGGCTTCCTCAATGAGGTGCTAGGATATTCAAACATTAGATAAAAATACCAGGATAAGTCCAGAACTTTATCTAATGGATAACTATTAAGTAGAATATCTGAAATTTTCAGACATCTATATGTCTTTCAACCCAGCTATTTAACTTAAATAGCTATATGGGATTGAAATAAATTCAGATACACCATATATTAATATCTGGGCTTGTCCTGGTATTTTTAATCTAATGCTTGAATATTTATAGCACCTGACTGAGGAAGCCAGTAGCAGAGACCGGTCTGGAGATATTCTGCAAAGCTTGTTAAGAGATTATTTGTGATATATATATATATAAAATACATATTTTGCGGGTTCATCCGTGTTAAAAACTTTTAATATCAATATACTGACGTTTCGACTTGGTCACACAAGCCATCCACAGAGTTATAAAAAGGTAGAAAGACGGTTGTAGAGGCGCTACAATCACTGGTTTGAAATAAAACATTAAAAATCCCACCAATATCAAAAATGTTAAATTTAAGAATGTTTTTTAAAGAAATCTTTCCAAATAGAAGGAAGTTTGCACGTATCATCTCGCTTATTGATACAATCTGGCCTTTTAAGTATCTCAATGGCTTCTCTGATTTTGCATTGGTAGAGATTATCACATCTGGATATGATCCTGGTACTAGAAAAATCTATTTTATGACCTGAATCTATAGTATGGAGTGAGAGTGCTGATGATGATGAGTGTTGTTTAACTGCATTAGCATGCTCATCTCTCCTAACACTGATGCGACGATTACTCATATCTATGTAAGAAGCTTTACAATTTTTACATGAGATTTGATAGACACCATGAGATTCAAGAGGGATTGAATCCTTAGGCTTGGTTATTATATTGCTGATCTTTTGATGAGCAGAAAATGCTGTATCTATATTATAGCGTTTTAATATACGTCCGATACTGTCTGTAGTTCCTTTTACATATGGAACACAAATCCTAATAGCTGACTTATCATCTTTTTGTTTCCTATTTTGTCTATTTTGGGCTTGAAATAAGGCTTTTTTTTATAAATTTGTAATTATAACTATTTGCTAATAAAACACTATTAATATGATTTATTTATTCTTTCAGATGTGTGTCATCTGAAAGGTTAATTGCTCTATTTAAAAGAGTTTTGGCTACAGAAACTATCTGAGTTGGGTGATGATGAGAATGGAAATGTAAATATCTGTCTGTGTGTGTATCCTTTCTGTAAATAGAAAAAGATAAACTATTTGGTGTTCTGGTGACTAGAACATCAAGAAAAGGGAGTTTTCCATCAGACTCTGTCTCCATTGTAAATTTAATATGAGGATGCATATTATTTAAATGTATGAAAAAATCATCTAATGTATTTTTTCCATGTTGCCATATGACAAAAGTGTCATCTATGTATCTGAGCCAAATGAGAGGTTTTAAAGATGATGATTCTAAAGCACGAGTTTCTATATATAGAAACTCGTGCTTTAGAATCATCATCTTTAAAACCTATAGAAACTCGTGCTTTAGAATCATCATCTTTAAAACCTCTCATTTGGCTCAGATACATAGATGACACTTTTGTCATATGGCAACATGGAAAAAATACATTAGATGATTTTTTTCTTACATTTAAATAATATGCATCCTCATATTAAATTTACAATGGAGACAGAGTCTGATGGAAAACTCCCTTTTCTTGATGTTCTAGTCACCAGAACACCAAATAGTTTATCTTTTTCTATTTACAGAAAGGATACACACACAGACAGATATTTACATTTCCATTCTCATCATCACCCAACTCAGATAGTTTCTGTAGCCAAAACTCTTTTAAATAGAGCAATTAACCTTTCAGATGACACACATCTGAAAGAAGAAATAAATCATATTAATAGTGTTTTATTAGCAAATAGTTATAATTACAAATTTATAAAAAAAAGCCTTATTTCAAGCCCAAAATAGACAAAATAGGAAACAAAAAGATGATAAGTCAGCTATTAGGATTTGTGTTCCATATGTAAAAGGAACTACAGACAGTATCGGACGTATATTAAAACGCTATAATATAGATACAGCATTTTCTGCTCATCAAAAGATCAGCAATATAATAACCAAGCCTAAGGATTCAATCCCTCTTGAATCTCATGGTGTCTATCAAATCTCATGTAAAAATTGTAAAGCTTCTTACATAGGTATGAGTAATCGTCGTATCAGTGTTAGGAGAGATGAGCATGCTAATGCAGTTAAACAACACTCATCATCATCAGCACTCTCACTCCATACTATAGATTCAGGTCATAAAATAGATTTTTCTAGTACCAGGATCATATCCAGATGTGATAATCTCTACCAATGCAAAATCAGAGAAGCCATTGAGATACTTAAAAGGCCAGATTGTATCAATAAGCGAGATGATACGTGCAAACTTCCTCCTATTTGGAAAGATTTCTTTAAAAAACATTCTTAAATTTAACATTTTTGCTATTGGTGGGATTTTTAATGTTTTATTTCAAACCAGTGATTGTAGCGCCTCTACAACCGTCTTTCTACCTTTTTATAACTCTGTGGATGGCTTGTGTGACCAAGTCGAAACGTCAGTATATTGATATTAAAAGTTTTTAACACGGATGAACCCGCAAAATATGTATTTTATATATTTAACCCGTGCAAATCTTCGTTTTAACATATATATATATATATATATAACATTTGTAACACACCTTGTTAAATTAGGTCATGTGACATCTAGCTTGATCTTTTTGTAATTTTATTGGAAAAATAATATTTTTTTAAATCCTAATTTTGACATTTTACTCACCGATTGCTAAACATATATCTTGCTATAAATTTTATCAAATTATTCTTACAGCTGATTATAAAACCATCCAGTTTATTTTTTCTTGCTTGCATTGTTTTATAGTGTCATAAATGGATGAACGTTCATGAAAGAATTGATATCGACATATCATGACCAGAATTATATTCAGTGACAGTTTTTGTTATCACTGTTCTTATAGTGAAAGCCATATTATTCTTTTATTGTACTTGGCCTGAATATAAGGTATTTTTTAAGACTTAAAATTTTTCATACCAGCACATTATTTTACTGAAATGGCAGTGTATATTTAAGCTATTGTATTTTTACATTATTAAGAACATTCCAGATTTTAATGATAACTTTGATATCTGAAAATTTTCTCATATTATAACCACTATTGCATAACCAAATAGTTTTAATTTAACTATTTTATATAAGTAAGCAGTTCTGGAAAGAATTCTTTGTTTGTTCTTAATAATATACTGACTGCTTTCAGACATATTAATTGTTTTGAGATCTGAGTTTTGTCTTTCATTATAATTGGTTTTATCTTACTATTTATAACATAGTAAACAGAAATAGTTTATGATTGCATTCCTTTGTATAGTTTACGATATTGCTAATATATTGATATTAAAATCAACTACCATTGACATTTTACTATATTTCAGCTTTTACTGTATTACAGTTTTTTTAAAATATACACTAATAATGAAACATCGCAAATGTAAACACAGAAGAGCAATTTAAAAAGGAATATTAACTTTGTTTAAAATTTTGTAATGGTGGATTTTATTTGCAATTATATATTGGACTACTCCCATTATTTAATTAAGTTGCAAAAAAAAAATTAAACTTTATTAAGTTTTCCAATTGCATTCACCAATTAACAATCACAAACAAGTTAGTATAGAATTCATTATTTGAGGTGGCATTATTCTTTTTTTTTAGATGTTGCTAGCCTGTTCAGATATAAGTTAAAAAAATAATTGAACTATCAACCCTATAAATCCATTCACATTTTTTGAAGTGATGTTATAAACAATTAGGCAATATGTCATTGATTTCTTCAGTAAATGTCATTATATCTAATAAAGACATCATCATCATCATTACTACTACTACTACTACTACTACTACTACTACTACTATTACTATTACTACTACCACTACTACCACTACTACTACTACTACTACTGCTATTATTATTATTATTATTATTATTATTATTATTATTATTATTATTATTATTATTGTTGTTGTTGTTCTTCTTCTTATTATTATTATTATTATAAATATTATTATTATTATTATTATTATTATTATTATTATTATTATTATTATTATTATTATTATTATTATTATTATTATTATTTATAACAAAGTTTAATTATTTTTCCAGAACTAGATATTTGAAATGAATATTTTTAAGTAATCTACTTAGTACATTATTTAGTGCATTATGAGATTTGATATGCTTACATAAATTTACAAGTTTCTTTTTTATTGTTCTTTTATTGTTTTATATAATTTAGAATATGATTTTGTTTCTGATTAAAAAATTCTTGTGAATAATTCATCAGAATGTTATGTTTTAATAAACATTTTATGTTACTAACGGAATTCAAATTTGCATATATTTGTTTGCAAGCATAATGAAGTTGTTTCTTTATTGTTTATAACCTAAAACACACAGATAAACAAACGTACGCAAATTTCAAATACAAATGCAAAGAAAAGGAAAAATTGTTACTACTAGAATTAAAGTTTGATAGCTGAAAAATTTTGGGATATTTAATTTTTCACTTAATTCAATCTTAAAATAAATTTCAGAATAATTACATGTATTTTATACTTGGAAATTTTTAAATATAATCCATGCAGATTTACATTTGCATAGGGGAGTTAAATAATGTTTTATTTTAATATATTTTAGACATATTTTTCATAATATTAAGTATATATTGAGTTTATTCCCAGCATTTAAATTTATGATGATGAGTTTTGCTAATAGTTATAAATTGAACTACTATTGCCATATAGTTAAAATCTTAAATGTTTTTTTAGAAAAATTCAAATTTATATTACTTTATATGCATTCACCTAGTAGTAATAACTCACAGAAATGTCAGAAATATTTTAAGTGGCATTTATGAATCTAAAGTTTATTGATTCAACTTTTTTGTTATATTGGTATTAATTAAGTTGACAATATCTGAAAAAGAGAGGAAATAATGCCATTTAAAAGAGGTTATATATTTGAAATAATATTTGATTTTTTTCAGAACTTCAATGAAATGGTGGAAATAGTCTTATATATATATATATATATATATATATATATATATATATATATATATATATATGTTAAAACGAAGATTTGCATGGGTTAAATATATAAAATACATATTTTGTGGGTTCATCCATGTTAAAAACTTTTAATATCAATATACTGACGTTTCGACCTGGTCACACAAGCCATCCACAGAGTTATAAAAAGGTAGAAAGACGGTTGTAGAGGCGCTACAATCACTGGTTTGAATAAAACATTAAAAATCCCACCAATAGCAAAAATGTTAAATTTAAGAATGTTTTTTAAAGAAATCTTTCCAAATAGGAGGAAGTTTGCACATATCATCTCGTTTATTGATACAATCTGGCCTTTTAAGTATCTCAATGGCTTCTCTGATTTTGCATTGGTAGAGATTATCACATCTGGATATGATCCTGGTACTAGAAAAATCTATTTTATGACCTGAATCTATAGTATGGAGTGAGAGTGCTGATGATGATGAGTGTTGTTTAACTGCATTAGCATGCTCATCTCTCCTAACACTGATGCGACGATTACTCATACCTATGTAAGAAGCTTTACAATTTTTACATGAGATTTGATAGACACCATGAGATTCAAGAGGGATTGAATCCTTAGGCTTGGTTGTTATATTGCTGATCTTTTGATGAGCAGAAAATGCTGTATGTATATTATAGTGTTTTAATATACGACCGATACTGACTGTAGTTCCTTTTACATATGGAACACAAATCCTGATAGCTGACTTATCATCTTTTTGTTTCCTATTTTGTCTATTTTGGGCTTGAAATAAGGCTTTTTTTTATAAATTTGTAATTATAACTATTTGCTAATAAAACACTATTAATATGATTTATTTCTTCTTTTAGATGTGTGTCATCTGAAAGGTTAATTGCTCTATTTAAGAGTTTTGGCTACAGAAACTATCTGAGTTGGGTGATGATGAGAATGTAAATGTAAATATCTGTCTGTGTGTGTATCCTTTCTGTAAATAGAAAAAGATAAACTATTTGGTGTTCTGGTGACTAGAACATCAAGAAAAGGGAGTTTTCCATCAGACTCTGTCTCCATTGTAAATTTAATATGAGGATGCATATTATTTAAATGTAAGAAAAAATCATCTAATGTATTTTTTCCATGTTGCCATATGACAAAAGTGTCATCTATGTATCTGAGCCAAATGAGAGGTTTTAAAGATGATGATTCTAAAGCATGAGTTTCTATATATTCCATGAATAAATCAGCTATTACTCCTGAGATAGGTGAGCCCATAGGAGTACCAAAAACTTGTCTGCAATGCTGTCCATTGTATACAAAATATGTATTTAAGAGACAATGTTTAATCAAAGCAATAATATGGTCTGGTAAATTGCAACGTTGTGAGATTATATTTAAAGCTTCATCAATTGGAATGTTTGTAAACAAAGACACGACATCAAAATTGACCAGAATGTCACTAGCATTAATTTTTAAACTTTTTAAAACAGAAATAAAATGAAGAGAGTTTATTTCTGTTTTAAAAAGTTTAAAAATTAATGCTAGTGACATTCTGGTCAATTTTGATGTCGTGTCTTTGTTTACAAACATTCCAATTGATGAAGCTTTAAATATAATCTCACAACGTTGCAATTTACCAGACCATATTATTGCTTTGATTAAACATTGTCTCTTAAATACATATTTTGTATACAATGGACAGCATTGCAGACAAGTTTTTGGTACTCCTATGGGCTCACCTATCTCAGGAGTAATAGCTGATTTATTCATGGAATATATAGAAACTCGTGCTTTAGAATCATCATCTTTAAAACCTCTCATTTGGCTCAGATACATAGATGACACTTTTGTCATATGGCAACATGGAAAAAATACATTAGATGATTTTTCTTACATTTAAATAATATGCATCCTCATATTAAATTTACAATGGAGACAGAGTCTGATGGAAAACTCCCTTTTCTTGATGTTCTAGTCACCAGAACACCAAATAGTTTATCTTTTTCTATTTACAGAAAGGATACACACACAGACAGATATTTACATTTACATTCTCATCATCACCCAACTCAGATAGTTTCTGTAGCCAAAACTCTTTTAAATAGAGCAATTAACCTTTCAGATGACACACATCTGAAAGAAGAAATAAATCATATTAATAGTGTTTTATTAGCAAATAGTTATAATTACAAATTTATAAAAAAAGCCTTATTTCAAGCCCAAAATAGACAAAATAGGAAACAAAAAGATGATAAGTCAGCTATTAGGATTTGTGTTCCATATGTAAAAGGAACTACAGACGCTCTCGGACGTATATTAAAACGCTATAATATACATACAGCATTTTCTGCTCATCAAAAGATCAGCAATATAATAACCAAGCCTAAGGATTCAATCCCTCTTGAATCTCATGGTGTCTATCAAATCTCATGTAAAAATTGTAAAGCTTCTTACATAGGTATGAGTAATTGTCGCATCAGTGTTAGGAGAGATGAGCATGCTAATGCAGTTAAACAACACTCATCATCATCAGCACTCTCACTCCATACTATAGATTCAGGTCATAAAATAGATTTTTCTAGTACCAGGATCATATCCAGATGTGATAATCTCTACCAATGCAAAATCAGAGAAGCCATTGAGATACTTAAAAGGCCAGATTGTATCAATAAGCGAGATGATACATGCAAACTTCCTCCTATTTGGAAAGATTTCTTTAAAAAACATTCTTAAATTTAACATTTTTGCTATTGGTGGGATTTTTAATGTTTTATTCAAACCAGTGATTGTAGCGCCTCTACAACCGTCTTTCTACCTTTTTATAACTCTGTGGATGGCTTGTGTGACCAAGTCGAAATGTCAGTATATTGATATTAAAAGTTTTTAACACGGATGAACCCGCAAAATATGTATTTTATATATATATATATATGACAACAGATACAATGTTATAACTATAAACTTTAAGTAAATGTTTAGTATTTAGTATTAATACTGTTCCAAGCTTTAGGCATTAGAAAAAAATAATGTTTAAACTGTTCAAAATAAAAATATGATTAATTTTCCTATGTAAATTTAAACCCCTGGGATTATCTATAAATGCTTACAACTAAAATCTTCAGCTTATTTAACAAGCTAAAGAAAATGTTCAGAAAGCAAATGAGGCTCTGTTAAAAAAAACAAATGCCCAAAGATTGTTCAAATATCAAACTTTACATTCAATCAATGACATAGAATGTTTACTAATAAATATCCTTATTTGTAAAGACTTTACAATAGCTTTAGTCGTCAAGATAATTCATTCTCTAAACTGCATGGGAAAATATAACATCAAAAAAATAAACTTCAAATCTATCTTGGCATATCAAATCTCATATCGCAACAAGTAACCTAGTAAATGCATCAGTTAAAAGTACTAGTTCAAAAATTCTGATGCTAAAACATATGCTCACAAAAATAATTAGTTTTCCATTAAACCATATAATATTTTATTATTAGATATAATGCCAATCTTAAAATCCATCATACCTGAAAAATTTTCAATTTCTACAAAACATAACATTGAAATCCTGAATAATAAGAAATCCAACTACAAAATATTATGTGAAATATGGAAATATGTATATTTATAAAACTAACTGCCCCATCAAAACTATAAAAGAACACAATGATTAGAGAATTAAAAACTAATGTTTTGATGTAGGTGATATTGCATATATCAATGAACATATATTACATTGAAAAATAAACAATATTAGGCAGAAAAGAATTTTGCTCATATGACAAAGGCAAATCCCCTAACTTAACATAGTGAGACAATCCATAGTGTTTAAAAACTATTCATTAATTTGGCTTTTAAAACATAAACAATGGATGACAGATAAATTATTCTAGATTAATATGTAAATGTTTTACTTTAGCAGAATAAACTAGCTACCTGAAGTGGCAGCTTAAATTCAGTCATCATAAATCTCAAATTTATTATTTCAATATTCATGTACTGATCAGGCTAAGAATATTTATAGGAGAGAAACTATAATACCACTTGAAAGTTGGGTTCTAAATTAATTTATGCATTAGTACTATTATTTTTTGTATCTTGGGTTTACTAAATCTGTACTCATTGAAAAAGTAAGTACTAAATAAAAGCAAATCAGTTATAATTCTTTAACATTCAAATAAATATTTCTTAATAATTTTAGTTTACAGAATATACACTGCAAAAAATGTAGATTTGTATAGCATATGTATTTATAATATTTACAGCAGGCATTTATTTCCCTGGACTTTTATAAAACTTTGCCATTTTTTATCATTTGATCTATTTATTCTAGGTTTTGCATTATTCAAAAATTTGAAACATCTCTTAAAATATGTGACTATTAATACAAGTTCTTGCTTAATTTCATTCAATATATAAAATATTAGTTAAATAAAGAATAAAAAAATTGCCAAAAATTATGGAATTATTATGGTTAGTTTTAAAGAAGTAAATGATGAAATAAAGACACTAAATATCCACTCATAAGAATACATTAAATGATTGGGAGAAAATGAAAAAGAACTTTTCATTCTTTTGTCAGATCTAAACAAAATATTTATCAAGATTATTACAGCTTTGAAATTAAATTAATTAAATGACAATTCTTAGATTTAAAAGAGATTTTTATATTCAACTATTAAGAAAAATTATTGAAGAACCAAAGACTGTGTGAATATTATGTTTTACCACGCTTTGCATTTCTAGATTATAAAAAGGTAATTAATTTTATAACGATTTTGTTAATAAATTAAAGTCTTAAAACAATAAGAAATAGATCCCGGATATTACAAAATCTAAAACAGTGTTTATGAAAATGCAGTTGTAGTAAAACAAGAAATTTAAATCAGTTTTAGGTATATATGAAAGTAATTCAGCTTTTCAAACATTATTAACATTTTATATCAAGCAACTGGAAGCAAAAGAAATATATCTGGAAATTATTTAAGTTGTTAGATTCTGTATATGATATAGTTATTTTTACAAATAATACTTCAGAATTTTGAGAGATATCAGTTGAAAACGAGGGAATAGGACTAAAGATAAATATTAAAAACAGTTACAATGGTTAATGGTTTATAAAAATAAAAATTAACATTAATGAACTGCCAAAAGGTAGCAACTGTAAATATACAGATCATATTATAAATACAGATGGAACTCTAATGTATGAAAGTACTCATAGAATTAAACTTGTGTGATATTTGGTAGAAATAACGTTAAAAATATGCCTATATTTTTTGTCAAACGTTTGTAGCTTAGCAGTTAGCATAGCTGCCTTCCAAGCAGCTGGCTGTGATTCGCTTCCCAGTTAATGCTTTGACATATGAAAAATATGTTTATATTTTTAAAAAAAAAGTGATTCAAAATTTAATAAAAAATACATTACAAGAAATGAAGTATTTTATATGGATTTAAGCTTAGACACATACATTATACATTAACGATAATGAAAAATCAGAAATAAAATTTTTGGTAGAGAAAATTGAGAAGATATCACTGACGGAATTGGAAGAAATAGATTTTACAAAAAAGATCATATTACATTCAAATATCAGTCTTTCAAGCTAATTGAGCACGCGTGCTCAATAGCTTGAAAGGCTGATATTTGAATGTAATATAATTGTAAACACAGCGCTAGATCAAATAATTGCTTGTTTACTCATAAAAAAGATCATAATAAAAGGATAGTTGAAATTTTGAATTTCACGAGATTATAAAATATCTATAAAAAACCATATGTAATGCATATGAATTTACAACAAGGGATTGATGGAATGACATGGAGAAGAAAAGTTATGGCATCAAAGAAATTGGATAAACCATGGAAATATTATATCTTCTGCTTCTAATATATTAATAAACACTGAAATGATAAGAGTTTATAAAAATAAATAGATAAAAAGTGACTGCAATAATTATCATAACATTATCATCCACTACAGAAATGATATTTATAAGGATTTTGTTAAAAAGTTTGCTTCCAATCATAAAATGAATGATTAGTCTTGCATTGGTGGTCGAGAGGTCAGCGCGACTGCCTTACAAGCAGTTGCCTGGGTTGCGTGTTCGCATCTTGGCCAATGCTATGACACTTGAAAAAAAAAAGAATGATTACTATAAACTCAATGAAATTTTAGAGACTCAAAAAGTACTATAAATATACATTTTGTTGACAAAAAGCACAATAAATATATGATGAATAAATAAGTGATTTAAATATTTTTATTGATTTTCATCAAAACATTTGATCACGTTAATAAAATTGATCTGTGACAATGATTGAAAGGAGTTAAATCCCTGTTAAAGTTATTAATATAATACAGCTTCTACTTGACAGGAAAAAAAGCATGATTATTGATTGTTGAAATCTGTATCATTTAAAGTGGAAATTGGCTTCAGACAATGATTTGTATTAGATACAAATTTTGTTTTCTATATTTACATCACTCATCTTTGGAACTGTTTATTGATATTTTATGAAGCAGGAATAAAACTTGTTAAACTAGTTATTTGATGCAGTTTCTAATTTGCCTCTGATTATGCTAATTTTGATAATTTAAAAAAGGATTACATAGTGTCCTTGCAAATTTAAATGTAATGTAAGACTTCAAATTAGATTAGTATTTAAAGAAATTATAGTTCTTAATTGGCTAGTCATAAAACACCAGCAACATAGCTTGTGTGAATATCAATTTGAAAGTGTTAACCTATTTTAAATATCTTGCTATCATATTATTTAATTTGTCAAATACTATGCATTTAACAACTTTAATGTTGGGAAATTCATCATAATGATATAATTGCTACAATGAAATTAAATTTGCATAGAGATATAGTGTTCTCAATTTATTGTATAGAGATGTGACTCTTATAATCTAAAGACATTGCAACATTTTATTTAACAATGTTGCTCAGTAATCTACAAATACAATGGAAAGTTCATAAGACAATCACTATGTTTTTCAGTTTGCTGTATGTGAAACAATAAATTATATTATTGTAAAATCACATGTTAAATGTATATTATAGTAAAGATTTTTTAATAGAGATTATTTTATGAATAACTTAAATATGAGGTTGTTTGTTTAGACAGGTTCCATTTGTGTTATAATATTTTTCCAAAAAAACCTGAAAGAAGTGCAATAATGATTACTTCCAAAAGAAGGATATAAATGAAGATAAAAATATAATGAAAAGCTACTACAAGGCTAACATATTTCAAAAACTAAAACTGATTGCAGAAGAAATTAAAAAATACCATCACAATATATTAGAAAATAGGTTAAATGACAAGAATATATTATATATAGAATATTTGTGATGTATATATATTTATATTTTATATAATATATATATATATATATATATATATATATATATATATATTGTGCCAATGCCAAATTGGCACATGTATATAAAATAATTTTGTATAAAAATTATTATCAAAATCTTTCGGAAAAAGGAATTTTAAAGTTACAATTAATTACTTTAAAGAGGGGAGAGAAAGTTTTCCTATAAAAAAACAAAAAAACAAACTAAGAGTTTCATAAAAGTTAAAGAATATTATTATTATTATAAATTAAAAGTTTAAAAAATATATAAAAATCTCTTTTCATTCCAGTTTATTGTAATAGATTATATTAGTGCGTGCGAATGTAAACAAAAGTATGCATGTAAGAATAATATAAAAAAAAGAAAAATGAATAAAGAAATGAAATGTATTTCAAAAGAAACACAGTGGTGGACTGCTAATTAAAGATATGAAAACAACACATTTTAAAATAGCTACTACTAATAAAATATTCAATCGAAAAACACGTTGTCATAATAATTAATCTAAAGGAATTTCGACAACACGTATTGCCGGAGGATATTAAAACAAAAACACGTCGCAGGTATAAATAGACTTTTTTTTGTTTTATCAGACATTCAGTTGGAGTTTGAAATTCAGTCTAGTTTTACTGTGTCAGTTTACAGAAATGCAGTGCTGAAAAGCTTTTGGAAATATACGCTTGCGCTCCAGCCTTGTTAGTCCAATAAGACCATCAAAACCTGCCTGAGAAATAATGTCTGGATAACAACACAGAAACCCTCCGTCAAAACGTGCAGCTGTCTCCAAGAAGAAACCAACGGATTACCATAAATTCTCTTCCATAAACAAAATCTAACCGGTTAGATACAATCCATTAGAAGCAGCAGAAGTAGCCACCGACAAGAAAAAAAATCCTAGGTATCTGTTTTATTATTATTATTTACCAGTAGTAGTCACCACTGTAATCCGTAAATATTGAAGATTAACATTATATGAACTCTATCATACATAAAAGGAACTATTGATGTGTGTGCGAGAGTCTCAAATGTCATTAATGCTTTATTATTATTTTTGCGAATGAGAGTTAATTTAAATGTCTAAGATTATGTTGCTTTGTTCATGAAATATCCTATCATATGTAAATTTAAAATGTGCGTGTGTGAAATTTGGATTTATAAAATGTTTAGAATGCGTTGATGTTGGTTAGTAAATTATATTTAAACTTAATTGATGTTGATTGAAATAAATTATTTTTAAAATTTAAATTTGATCTGTCGGTCAATTCTTTTTATCAATATCTTATTAGCAATAAATATCATTGATTAAAATTAGACTGGGCTGGTTAAGGGAATTGTTTCGAGCGCTGGATTATGAGCCTACTACCCGAATATGTTAGTCTTCAGACTAGCTGGCGCCCCGGGGTTTACCCCGAAACAAATAAAGTATTTGGATGGTAGGGGTTTGAATCTAGCAGCCGAGATGGGCCATTGTTGATAGTTAAAGCTATTAATAAGATCTCCCATTTTGCTCGAACGTGCCGGTTCGTTCACCTAACCTTTATAATATTATAAATGTATTGTGAAGGAGTTTGAAACCGGCCAAAACTTATATATACGTATAAGTAGGTGGTTTCAGCGGTTCGACCCGGTACATAAATGGCTTTACCCAACGTTTGGGGCTGAACCTAAGAAATAACAGTAAATAAATGTTTGTGTTTCTTGTTTAAAAATAAAAACCTTAAAGAAATCTAAATTACGTAGGTAAAAATGTATTAAATTAAAAATAAAAAAAAAGAATTGACCGAATTTTTTTTTCTTACTTCTTTAAATGAAAAGAGATTTTGTGCTATTTACGTTCTGTTTAAATAAATGACAGTTGGGTGTTTGGGCGGAGTTAAAGCATTAAGATCGGGTAGGATAAACGGACAAAGGAGAGCGGAGTCAGCGTGTATTTCCAGTTTAGAAAGAAATAAATAAAATAGAAATTAGTAAACTTATTAAAATAAAACGGTATCAAAAATAATGATAAAAAAGTGTTTAAAATTATAAATTATAAAATAAAATAAAGCCAAAATGGAGACTCAAGGTAAAAATATAGAAAATATCCCGAACAAAGAAAAAAGGGAAATCATAGCTTTATTAACTTGCATGTTCGAAAAACAAAAAGAAACAGCAGAAGAATATAAAAAAATAGCCGAAGAGCTTAAAAACCAAAATAATGAAATGAAGAGTAAATTGGAAGGGCAAGCTGAAATGCTTGAAAAGCTAAAGGACCGGATCGAAATGGGCCAGAATAAAATAAAAGAAGAAATTAGGGAAGAAATAGTTGAAATTAAAACACAAGTAGAGAATAAAATAGAGACTGCTTACCAAGCAATAGAAAAAAATAAGATAGAAGATAGAAAAATAATTGAAGAAATAAAAGTTGAAGTTACAAATTTAACTGTGAAAGTAAATCAAATAAATCGTAGTCAAAATAGCCCACAGACTGAAATAGAAAGTAAAGCAGAACAGGATAGTGCTAACACAGAGAAAAAAATAGATCAAGAAATAGAAGAGAGACATAAGTTCAAGTTAGAAAATAGCGTAGAAAAGTTTTCACAAAAATTTAAAAAGGTTAATGTAAAAGTTCGTAGTTGTTTTAAACATAGATTTAAAACAAAGAGAAAGCGTAAAAAAAAATATTCACGGTTAGAAAAAATACGGAGGTCTGTGAAGCTTAAAAATTTTCTAATTTACAAGGCAGAAAATAAAACGGAAAGAAAAAGAGATAAAATAGATTTTAATCCAGAGATAGAAGTGAGAATATGGAGTATAATTTATGTTAGTGAGTTAGTAGAAAGAAAGAAGGAACCACCGGACATAGTTTAAAAGTTAGTAATCGGGCGGAATAGTAAAGGAAATAAACAAAAAGGACCGGAAATGGACAATGAACTCGAATATGATTATTCTAACGTCAATAATTTGTTAAATTTAAATCTGAAACTTCTATTTAAAATTAAAATAATAAATCAAAAATAAATGAATGATGATAAATTAAAGTTAATCTTAGTAAATAAATAACAATCTTAGAGTTTTTAAAATGTTAAAGGAACGATAAAATGATTTATGTCAAAACCCTCGATTATGTCTTATCGATTATATTGATATCCCAGCTCATAAGTCTAGAACCTAGCGGAGCGTGACTTTTCACAAAATAAATGTGTAAAATCAAAATAGACAAACGAAATGAAAATGTTTTTTTTTTAAATGAAATAAATAAGTGTATAATGAACGTATTAATGGAAATAAAACATTATTAAATAAAGTTAAAAAAAAAAAGAAAAAAAAAGAAAAGTGTATTAAATTAGGATTGAGGTGTGTGCGAGTATTTGAGCAAGGAGATAAATTCCAGGCCTGACTTTTGTTGGATTAAGCCTTGTCTTACGGTGACTTTGTTCTACAGATGGGTAGTGCGAAAAATAATTAATATTGATGATGATGCGCCAGTAGAAAAGTCCTGGCATATAAAAATTAATAAATCTGGAGGAAAAATTCCCAGTAACCAAATAAAATAAATATTTTAGTAAGTCGAATGTGCAGTAGAGATAGTCCTGCCATTCGCAATCTTAAAGTCCCTTTTCATGATCCGTTGTGCACAACAGTTGCCCATGCTGTAGTCACGACTTCCGCAAGAAATTAAAAGTTGGTTTAAATCAGCACAAAGTCGATCTGTGTGTTGAATTGCCTTATATTTTGCTGCCTACTTCTCTTAATATTACATGCACTCTAGAAAAATAAGAATTTGAAATGGTCAATACTTAGGAAAAGTGATCAACGCACATGTTAATCAAGAAAAATGTTAGTAAATAAATAAGTATGCATGGGTATATACGCGCACATACACTGTAATATTCGGTAAATACGATACCTTATGATGAGTATCTTAAATGTATTTATCCAGATATCCTTTTAGGTTATTTTCTTGGTACTGCTGCACCTTATGGTGAGTGCAAAAAGGGATGTATTTATTATAGATTCCCTGTAAGCAAGTCCAGTAATAACTCGATATCTAGAATATTAGTAGGTGTAGAATTATGCTGCACATATACACATGTGTAGGAATTATCTAGAATAAAAAAAAAATTAATAAATCTTTATAGTCAACAATTAAAATTGCAAGAGATAAAATGGTCAAAAATGACGCATTTTACTCTAAAACGGAGGGGGGTGTAATGTGCCAATGCCAAATTGGCACATGTATATAAAATAATTTTGTATAAAAATTATTATCAAAATCTTTCGGAAAAAGGAATTTTAAAGTTACAATTAATTACTTTAAAGAGGGGAGAGAAAGTTTTCCTATAAAAAAAAAACAAAAAAACAAACTAAGAGTTTCATAAAAGTTAAAGAATATTATTATTATTATAAATTAAAAGTTTAAAAAATATATAAAAATCTCTTTTCATTCCAGTTTATTGTAATAGATTATATTAGTGCGTGCGAATGTAAACAAAAGTATGCATGTAAGAATAATATAAAAAAAAGAAAAATGAATAAAGAAATGAAATGTATTTCAAAAGAAACACAGTGGTGGACTGCTAATTAAAGATATGAAAACAACACATTTTAAAATAGCTACTACTAATCAAATATTCAATCGAAAAACACGTTGTCATATAATTAATCTAAAGGAATTTCGACAACACGTATTGCCGGAGGATATTAAAACAAAAACACGTCGCAGGTATAAATAGACTTTTTTTTCGTTTTATCAGACAGTCAGTTGGAGTTTGAAATTCAGTCTAGTTTTACTGTGTCAGTTTACAGAAATGCAGTGCTGAAAAGCTTTTGGAAATATACGCTTGCGCTCCAGCCTTGTTAGTCCAATAAGACCATCAAAACCTGCCTGAGAAATAATGTCTGGATAACAACACAGAAACCCTCCGTCAAAACGTGCAGCTGTCTCCAAGAAGAAACCAACGGATTACCATAAATTCTCTTCCATAAACAAAATCTAACCGGTTAGATACAATCCATTAGAAGCAGCAGAAGTAGCCACCGACAAGAAAAAAAATCCTAGGTATCTGTTTTATTATTATTATTTACCAGTAGTAGTCACCACTGTAATCCGTAAATATTGAAGATTAACATTATATGAACTCTATCATACATAAAAGGAACTATTGATGTGTGTGCGAGAGTCTCAAATGTCATTAATGCTTTATTATTATTTTTGCGAATGAGAGTTAATTTAAATGTCTAAGATTATGTTGCTTTGTTCATGAAATATCCTATCATATGTAAATTTAAAATGTGCGTGTGTGAAATTTGGATTTATAAAATGTTTAGAATGCGTTGATGTTGGTTAGTAAATTATATTTAAACTTAATTGATGTTGATTGAAATAAATTATTTTTAAAAATTTAAATTTGATCTGTCGGTCAATTCTTTTTATCAATATCTTATTAGCAATAAATATCATTGATTAAAATTAGACTGGGCTGGTTAAGGGAATTGTTTCGAGCGCTGGATTATGAGCCTACTACCCGAATATGTTAGTCTTCAGACTAGCTGGCGCCCCGGGGTTTACCCCGAAACAAATAAAGTATTTGGATGGTAGGGGTTTGAATCTAGCAGCCGAGATGGGCCATTGTTGATAGTTAAAGCTATTAATAAGATCTCCCATTTTGCTCGAACGTGCCGGTTCGTTCACCTAACCTTTATAATATTATAAATGTATTGTGAAGGAGTTTGAAACCGGCCAAAACTTATATATACGTATAAGTAGGTGGTTTCAGCGGTTCGACCCGGTACAATATATATATATGAAAAACAAGTTATAAATCATTGCTATCGCTTGCATTTATGATCAATAGATGGAGCTTTATCAAAACCTCCAAACAAGTGTATTTTTGTTTACATAAACGTCAAAAGAGTCAGAATTCACTATCTCTTTCATTAGCTCCACCCTCAGATCAGCTGATTTCAAGCTAATTTGCTATCATCAGTGAAGGTAGGGGCCAGAAACTAGATGTAAACACTAACTCCAAGCGTTTATGCAACAAGTTCCTATCAGTTTGCAAGCATGAATTTTTTAGACATGTAATGTTATCAAACCCAGCCTAACAATAAATGTACCTTTAAAGGTTTTTGCAATGATATATATTGCAGAGGCTTTGACTATGTGGTGAAACTGAACTGATATCAGACCTATGTAGCTATCTGCTTGTTAGGCTGGATGTGAAGACATTACATGTCTAAAAAATTCATGCTTGCAAACTGATAGGAACTTGTTGCATATATATATATATATATATATATATATATATATATATATCTTCCGAGTCATCAGAAAACATACCTGTAATATGTTAGCAATATTACAATATTATTATTTAAGATAATGTATCATAAATAGAAGCAATAAAATTTCCCTAGAGTAAGTATTTTAACACTAGAGGATATTGTTCCAAGACATATTGGGTATTTTAACAGAAGTTTACTGCTGTAGCACACATATACAGAACTCATAACACCATTCATTAAATATTTGAAAATATTCTCTAATCTAACAAAAGACAAAATTTAGCAAGAATAAAGCAGCCATTTCATCTTGTGATTCATTTATCAATATAGAAGCTTGACTAAAACACTTTGATTAGAAAGAATGAATATATAAATCAATCAGGCAATATATCTAAACATATTTGAAACTGATTTACTAATAGCTTTTACATCAATAAATGAAGCACTAGAATAAATGCTCTATATTCTTGGTAAATTTTGACTTATGGCTAGGTTGAAGAATATTTTATAATATTTTTGTACAATATAATGGGTTATTATCTTGTATATATATTAGAAAGTTCAAAACTGCCTAACACTACCCTAGTAATAAATAAAATACAAAACCATAAAACAATACAATATTAGATAAAAAAATCCTTACACAACCATAGTTTCATCTACTAAACAAATAGATCTTCTCAAGTGAAAGTTAAACTAAAGAAACAATGTATATATTGTA